>OY796683.1:18003793-18499331 GCA_963680715.1 Tetragnatha montana
CTAGCGGGTCACTCAGAGATCCGGGGCTGGGGTTCTCGAGCGTTCCTCCCTGCTTAGTGGGCTTTTCGCGCGAAAAGGCCCACTAAGCAGGGAGCCTCCTTGCTCTCGAACCCTGGTTGCTAGCGGGTCACTCAGAGATCCGGGGCTGGGGTTCTCGAGCGTTCCTCCCTGCTTAGTGGGCTTTTCGCGCGAAAAGGCCCACTAAGCAGGGAGCCTCCTTGCTCTCGAACCCTGGTTGCTAGCGGGTCACTCAGAGATCCGGGGCTGGGGTTCTCGAGCGTTCCTCCCTGCTTAGTGGGCTTTTCGCGCGAAAAGGCCCACTAAGCAGGGAGCCTCCTTGCTCTCGAACCCTGGTTGCTAGCGGGTCACTCAGAGATCCGGGGCTGGGGTTCTCGAGCGTTCCTCCCTGCTTAGTGGGCTTTTCGCGCGAAAAGGCCCACTAAGCAGGGAGCCTCCTTGCTCTCGAACCCTGGTTGCTAGCGGGTCACTCAGAGATCCGGGGCTGGGGTTCTCGAGCGTTCCTCCCTGCTTAGTGGGCTTTTCGCGCGAAAAGGCCCACTAAGCAGGGAGCCTCCTTGCTCTCGAACCCTGGTTGCTAGCGGGTCACTCAGAGATCCGGGGCTGGGGTTCTCGAGCGTTCCTCCCTGCTTAGTGGGCTTTTCGCGCGAAAAGGCCCACTAAGCAGGGAGCCTCCTTGCTCTCGAACCCTGGTTGCTAGCGGGTCACTCAGAGATCCGGGGCTGGGGTTCTCGAGCGTTCCTCCCTGCTTAGTGGGCTTTTCGCGCGAAAAGGCCCACTAAGCAGGGAGCCTCCTTGCTCTCGAACCCTGGTTGCTAGCGGGTCACTCAGAGATCCGGGGCTGGGGTTCTCGAGCGTTCCTCCCTGCTTAGTGGGCTTTTCGCGCGAAAAGGCCCACTAAGCAGGGAGCCTCCTTGCTCTCGAACCCTGGTTGCTAGCGGGTCACTCAGAGATCCGGGGCTGGGGTTCTCGAGCGTTCCTCCCTGCTTAGTGGGCTTTTCGCCCGAAAATCAGGGTTCGAGATCAGGGCTGGGGGTCCCCGGGGGTTCAATTGAGTTCTAGGGGTCGATTAGGGGGAGTTTGAGTGGGTTCATGTGCGTAGCCAGGGGGGTGTAGGGAGGGGCAGCTGCCCCCCTAAATTCTCAGTTTCTTAAATCTTTTATAAAAACACTTTTCTGAAATTTGCAAATCTAAATTACTTTTCTTGCACTTTTTGTTGCTTTCAGAGTTAACTGAACAATGTCTCAATCTTGAGATAAACACTACTTTGAGGGGTGAATTTTAAAAAAAATTTTCTCGGGGAGGTACCCCAGACCCCCCACTTTCAAGCTCACATTCATTACACATATTTTTAAGTGTTACCACAGTTCAAGTCTGTCATATTAGCAACCGAAATCTGCGCGCGAGAGTACGAGTTTGATCTGTGTTGTTTGTGTATGATTCATTCTGAGATAGACCGCCGTCGAGTGAGGACGGTTGTTCGGTCGCTCCCGCTATTCTCGTCAATAAAATCTTTGTTATATTTAAACTTGGCTGGAAATTTCTCGTGAGAAAACCGAACCACCATCACACTGGCTCAGTGCGACAGGATTTTAAGAAGTTTTGAATCGGAATCATTTGATTTGAAGTAAGTTTTGGTTTCGACTATTTGAATCATCGGAACTATGGCGTACCTGGGAAGCGCATTAAAAGAGGACGTTATATTGCTAGCGAAGGAACTGTCTCTCACCGTATCTTTGGAAATGACGAAATTAGACTTGAGAAAATTAATTACCAGCAGTCCAGACTATGACGAGGGATTCGCGAAAAATTCACTAAATGCTATTGTGGAAGAAAGAAAGATAAGGACAGAACGAGAAGAACAAGAAAGATTAAGACAACATGAACTAGAACTTAGAAGAATTGAAGCAACTGGGAACAACTCTGTTTCATCGAGGGAATCTGATGAAAGCGAAGTAGAAAGAAGTAGAAGAATTCAACTGTCCAGTATACTCAATAAGTTCGACGAGAGAAGAGACGACATGGGACTATACCTCATCAATTTTGAGCGGAAAGCAGAGATGGCACAAGTTCCCAAAGAAGAGTACGTAGCTTATTTGCTGGCTGTCTTACCAACCGACATTTGCAACATGATCGCCAGAGAAGATCCCAAGGAAGCCAACAGCTACGATTTCGTGAAGAAGCTTATATTGAATAGATACAAGATGAATGCTGAAAAACTGAAGCAGAACTTTTACAGACATCAAAAGACTCAAGATAAAACATGGAGAACTTTTACTCATGAACTGAGCACATATTTCGATGAATGGATTAAAGCGATGGAAGTAAAGACTTTCGAAGAACTCAAAGATTTAATTGTTGCCGAACAATTAAAAAGACGAACACCAGACCACATCAAGGAGCATTTTCTAGAAAAGTGGATGGAAATGAAGTCCCCTACCGAATTGGCCGAGAAGATAGAAGAATATGAAGTTATTAAGGAAAGTTTTCGGAAAAAGGATTTTCCTAGAAAGTTCGATAGACCAGAAAGAGACTACTACAATCCCGGACGCCAGAATGAAGAAAGAGAGGCGAGAAAATACCTGCCACCACAACGACGTCAAGAAATTCGTAACACAAGGGATTATCGTGACGAAAACATTACTAGGAAAATGACCAGAGAATGCTACACTTGCGGATTCTCAACACATTTTGCCAGAGACTGTCCTGACAGAGGAAAACCTCGAACCGAAAAAGTTAAAAGAGAAGAAGTATTGACGGCTGAAATACGATCCGGATTTTTGAGAAACAGAGAACCCAAGCTTAATATATCAACCCTGGAATTTACGGACGTATTAGTGGACAATATGAAAATACAAGCCTTAATTGATTCCGGTACTCAAATTCCAATCGTTAATTCCAACTTCGTTGACACAACAAAAAGGGAAAAAGGAAGAATTATCCTCCAAAGCGCATTCGGAGAAAAGATCGAAGCAGCCGTTGCAACTTTCCAGATGTCCCTGGGAAACGAAACCTTTTCCAAGCCTATTCAAGTAGTAGCTGCAATAACTGACAGAATTCAAGGACAGTGCATCATTCCCCCAGACGTGTTGGAGCTGTTGAGAGAAAACTTCGAAGAGGAAAAAGATCATTCGAACGAATTCGAAACCGAAACTACCCAGCCCGGTGTGGCGCCGATAGAATTCGAGGAGCCGATGCACGTGCATGAAGAGTTCGCGGCGTTCGATGACTCATTGTTTTGTGCTGAAGTGATACAGACGAAAGAAAATGTTCTCATAGAAAAAAGTAAAAGCGCTGCTTTGAAGGAAGAGCAGATGAAGTGTCCGACCCTGGAAACCGTGAGGAAGGATTTGAAGCAAGGAAAAAGTAATTTCTATTTGATGGATGGATTGCTATTTCACAAAGACAAAATTATGGGCGAAACAGTCAACCAACTGGTGTTACCGGAATGTAAAAGAACTCAAGTTTTGCAGTTAGCCCACGAATCGGTGTTTGCATCTCATATGGGAGTGAAGAAAACGAAGGAAAGAATTAAGTACAGTTTTTATTGGCCAAATATGACTGAGGACATTAAAAACTACTGTCGGACGTGCAATGAATGCCAATTGAGAACCCCAGAGAAGGCAATCGACAAGGTACCCATCACCCCAGTTCTTCGTCCAGAATTACCATTTGAAGTTGTAAATATCGATATAATTGGACCCATCGATCCACCGTCAGCAAGAAGACATAAATACGTGTTATGTTTAGTGGACCAACACTCAAGATGGCCAGAGGCGATCCCGATTCGTTCTTTGACGGCTAAAGCCACTTGCGAAGCACTCCTAGAGATTTTTATGCGAACTGGTATTCCCAATGTGATTGCTAGTGACAACGGCACGAACTTTGTCTCCAAGTTGACGCAAGAATTCGTGACCAGATTGGGGTGCTCTCCAAGATTCTCGACTCCTGGATATCCGGCCAGCAACGGATTAGTAGAAAGATACAACCGAGTTTTGAAAAATGCTCTTCATCACATCATAAGAATGGATCCAAGAAATTGGGACAAATATATTCCCTATCTCCTTTTTGCGTACCGAGAAGTACCTAACTGCACAACCGGAGTTACTCCATTTAAACTCATGTACGGGAGAGAAGCCAGAGGTCCATTGAGTGTACTGAAGTCTAGTTGGAGTGGCGAAATCGCTATACCCCTTAACATGGAGAAGACGGCTGTTGACTACTTACAAGAGCAGAAGATCAATTTTGAAAAGGCCGCCGAGCAGGCACACCTGATTGCGTCTGACAAACAAAAGGCTTACGCGGAGTACTTTAACCGCAGAACAGCATCTAAAGAATTCCAAATCGGTGAGCAGGTATATCTACTTATCCCCGACTCGTCAAACAAGTTGTATGCAAGATGGACTGGTCCAGGAGAGATCATCAAGCGCTGCAACACAAACTCATACAAGATAAGATTACCAGACGGAAGGGTCAGTCATTGCCATGCCAACAAGATCCGGAAGTATCATGCACGCTCCCTCGCAGTTGGAGTTGTCTTTGAGGAAGACACTGAGTTTGGAGAGATCTATCCTACTCCGCCTGTGGACCATGATGGACCTGAAGGAAATTTGGATCTCTTGGACTTATCCCACTTAGATGATGAAAAGGTTAAAGAACTGAAGTCTCTACTTCATACGTACAGCGGACTTTTCACTGGAAAGGTTGGATTTGCCAAAGTGGATGCTCATCGTATCAGACTGAAGCCCGGTGCTGAGAGGAAGAAACCTTTCTGCTATCGTATCCCGGCTGCTCTGAAGCCTCAAGTAGATGCGCAGATAACCGACCTGTTGGCTCTTGGACTGATAGAGGAGAGCGATGCCGAAATTGCCCATCCAATTGTGTGCGTCAGTAAAAAGGACGGCAGCATGCGACTCTGTGTGGACTATAGAGCTTTGAACACGGTGACAGTATCTGATGACTTTCCTATGGAAGAGGCCATGGACCTAATCCATTCCATTGGCAGGGCCAATATAATAACAACATTAGATCTACTTAAAGGGTATTGGGCGATACCCATGGACCCTGAAAGTAAAGAACTAACCGCTTTCAAGACTCACCGGCAACAGTATCAGTTCAAAGTAATGAGCTTTGGCCTTAAAAACGCTTCGGCAACCTTTCAAAGGGTGATCAATAAAGCATTATCTCAGTATAGAGATTTTGCTAGAGCATATATTGATGACATTGCCATATTTTCACAGAACTGGGAGGAGCACATGCGTCATCTTGAAAGTATTTTGTCTAAATTGCGTGGACTTAATTTTACTGTTAATATCAAAAAGTGTTCTTTTGCTAATTCAGAGATCAAATATCTAGGTCACATAATTGGTTCAGGAAGGCATCAGCCAGACCCTGAGAAAACCGATACCATTAAGAACTTGGCACGACCTAAGACCAAAAAGGACCTTCGGAGCGTTCTTGGTTTGTGTAATTATTATAGGGACTACATCCCTAAATATTCAGAGTTAGTGTATCCTTTGACAGAACTCACTAAAAAAAAAGTTCCTGACAACATTCCCTGGACCTTAGCACATGAAGCTTCTTTCAATAAATTAAAATGTGCTCTGGTTGAAGCTCCTTCTCTCTATACCCCCATGCCTGGTAAACCATTTATCATTCATTCAGATGCTTCTCAACATGCTGTAGGTGCATGTCTTTCTCAACGGGTTGGAGATAAAATCCATCCCATTTCTTATATCAGTCAAAAGTTGTCTAAAAGCCAGCAGTCATGGTCAACTATAGAGAGGGAGGCTTTCGCCATTGTGTGGTCATTAAAAAGATTTGAAGTTTATATTTTTGGTTCAGAAATTGAATTTTATACTGATCATAATCCATTGTCATTTTTAACTAGATGTGCACCACAATCAGCTAGATTGCAGCGATGGGCATTTGCAATTCAAAGGTACAATATTAATATTAAACATTGCCCAGGTGCTAAAATGCCTCATGCCGACGCCTTATCCAGACTATTTTCTGATAAGTGACTTGCTGTAATTTTCTTGTTTACCAGTGATTTTATTTTGATAATAATGTTAATGGTGTAATTAGTTTAGATATTATTTGATTCAGTCTAGTTTCATATTTTGCTTTATTTAGAATTTCAGAATGGTATATTTTAGTGTTCTTGGTTATTTGTGTGTGGGTAAATAATTTGATATCGTGATTTTTATTAGTATTTAGCATATATTTTGAGTTATCTATCCTTTATCTATATTTCTGAATTGTGCATTTATAAGTATTTGCATGATATTTCAGAGCAGCAATAATGATAATCTTATTTTAGTAGTGTACTTAAGTATGGAATATTATTTTGAGTATTATGCAAAGGTGTTACTATTACTGTTCGGTTACTAATTTCTTTAATTCATATCTGTGTTTTTGATTTCACCCCAAACACATATCTTACGGGGAAGGTGTCATATTAGCAACCGAAATCTGCGCGCGAGAGTACGAGTTTGATCTGTGTTGTTTGTGTATGATTCATTCTGAGATAGACCGCCGTCGAGTGAGGACGGTTGTTCGGTCGCTCCCGCTATTCTCGTCAATAAAATCTTTGTTATATTTAAACTTGGCTGGAAATTTCTCGTGAGAAAACCTGTCATATTAGCAACCGAAATCTGCGCGCGAGAGTACGAGTTTGATCTGTGTTGTTTGTGTATGATTCATTCTGAGATAGACCGCCGTCGAGTGAGGACGGTTGTTCGGTCGCTCCCGCTATTCTCGTCAATAAAATCTTTGTTATATTTAAACTTGGCTGGAAATTTCTCGTGAGAAAACCGAACCACCATCACAAAGTCCTTTGTATAAGTATGCTAAAATTTAAAGTGTAAAAGTGCTCGCCATGGGAGGTGGGGAAATGGGAAAGACTGTTGAGTCAACCGCTAGTCAGTGATCACAACATCAAGACAGTGGCGTATATAGGATTTTATTTCGGGAGGGGCCCAAAATTACTCCCCAACCCCTCCCCCACATATTTAATAGGTCCAATGTAGTTTTTTAGGTGATAATTTAGGTCCTAAAACATAATATAGGAAAAATTGTTAGTAATAAAATACAAGTACCAAAGGGGGGGCTGGGGGTCCTCCCCCATAAAATTTTTGGAAGTTTGACTAAAAAAACCAGGTTTTTAACTAGTTTTGGTACACTAAGTCCGAATTTTGGATGTACATTTTTATGAACTTAATAGTATTTAAAAAGTTATTAAAATAGAGTTCCAAGTACAAAAGGGGATCTGGGGGTCCTTCCCCAGAAAAGTATTGGAACTTTACCCCTAACAACAGGGTTTTATTTTGTTTTTGGTACACTTAGACCGTGTGTTGGACTCATATTTTTGGTAGGATTTGAATTTTGAAGAACTTATTACAATAAAGTTGTTAATAATAAAATTCCAATACAAAAGGGGGGTTTGGGGGTCCTCCCCTAGAAATTTTTTTGAAATTTGACCCTAAAATACAGGGTTTTAACTTGTTTTGGTACACCTAGTCCGAATTTCGGGGGGGGGGGGGCAGGGCCCCCTCGGCCCCCCCCCCCTTATATACGCCACTGCATCAAGAGCAAAGTTAAGTATCCTTGCCCCCCCCCCTAACATGAAACTTGGCTACGCCCATGAGTGGGTTGTTTTTAAAGGACAGCACTATATATACTGGGTTAGTTAATAATTATAATAAATACTATTTATACTCCATCCGATTGGTACTTAGCGCTAAGGTACGCTTAATGTGTTAATTCAATGGAAAAGGGTTTAAATTAAATACATAAATTCATATATTTCGTGGTACTTTAAAGTTTTAAATTACTTTAATACTAAATTTTTTAAAAACAAAATTAAATTTTAAAAGTAGTTTAACTATAGTAGTTTGTTAACTACTACCGAACACTACACCTTTAAAGAAAACAAAAGTATAAAACACCAAAACCTAAAAAAAACAACCTACAAATAATTTTTATCTCGCAACATTAAACCTTTAGCTCATTATAAATAATATCCCTAAATTTTAATAAACCTTTGCAAAATAAGTTCTAATAAACTAAGATTGAATTAGCAGAACTAATAGGTAAATTCAAATTTGCAACTTCTGAATTCTTCCGAGTATTTTAATTTGCTCCTTAAGGTGCATTTGATTTGAATTCATATATACTTTTAAAATCACTTTCATAACTTCATAATTGAAATTTGCTGCGAGAACATCAACCAGAATTTAGAACCATGACTAAACATTCGGATTCGGAACAAACAAACACAAGCTACTTGCCGCTGCGTTGCTAAGTATTGCGTCATGCAATGGAAGATCGGAGAGAGGGAGCTATTCAGCGTTCTCAGGGGCTGGGGCGTCATTTCAGTTTTTGGTTGGTGGGGACCAGGCCCACCGAGGGGTAGGGACAATCCCCGAGAAGGGGCCCGCCATGTCGCCGAACCAATGCTGGATGACACTCGTTGGCTAATTAAAGTACGATTCCGGTGGTCCATCTCGGTGAAAGGAAGGAAAGGGGGGTCTCGAAGAAAAGGGTCTGGCGGGATTCCAGGAAATTGAGTATTCGTGCATTCTTCGACACACCATATGGGGATGGCCATTGGAAGGGAGCAGAATGGAAAAGGCAGTGACATTGACCGCAGGCAGAGCAATAGCAGTGCTGTTGCAATTTTGTCGGTGTGCTTTTAAGTTTAAGTTTCGCTTGCAATTTTTTTTTCAAAAACCTTTAGTTGTCTTATTAAATTCAATTCAATATACAAAAAACATTAGCCCCCCCCCAGTGGCGCTCGTTTATAGGAGCACGTGAACACCCACAGAAAAAGTAGAACAAAAATCGAATATAAAGATAAATAAATATCAATGGAAATCAAGGGGGGGTATTTGAGGGAGTACCTAGGGCGTTGGACCTTCAAACTCCAGTATAACTAGCCTCACTGGGTGAGGCTTGAGCTGAGCTGTACAGAACGTGTGACTGAAAGACACGGTCAGCTGAGGAGTGGCTAGCTTGATGCTAACCCCCTCTTGATTTCCCCAAGTAACCTTGGTACTCATTTTATCGACCCCTGAGGGATGAAGGGCTGAGTCTGCCGTGCCCGTGGACCGGGATTTGAACCCCGGGCCTGTGGTGTGGGAGCGCGAAGCGCTTCCTCTACGCCACCGGGCTTCTTCAATGGAAATACAAATACTATATTCTCAATTTCTTTTTTATACTCAGAATTGTTCCCCCCCCCTTCGCTCTACTCAATAAGAAAAATTTACTACCGGAAACGTGAAAGAAATCGAAAAAATAATGAACTCTTATTTTTCTTTCCTTTTTCGCACTTGTGAGCGTAAAAAATGAGATTCCGCAGAAACCCCTACTGCTTGCCGAGGGAATTTTCAGCTTATGGCCTCGCAATTTGGATTCCCGATACCACAGATTTTGTGTGCCGAGGCTTGCGTTTTTGAGGCTCAGCTTGTTTTTTTTTTTTTTGTGGTCTGGATTTTTTCGGCTAATTAGAAAATGAGAAAAGATTATAATCTTCATGTCAACTAATTTTTAATAACACTGGTCTACAAAAAAAACCATTTTTTTTCTGATGCCGGGAAGCTGATTTTGTATATAATTGACCTCCTGATTCAGAATATGGCATCCATTTTTGCTCATCAGCTCTAGTTTTGGAGATATACCACAATTAAGTTTTTAGACTTTTGCTCTACCTTTTATACAATATGGTAATATAAAGATGTCTTAAATATAAAAAATCAAACTATCCAAGGCTTTTCCTATTCCTTAGGGTCCAAATAGATAGTGTATACAGTTTCAACCCCCTGAGTTAGTTCTAAAGGGTACTTAGGGCCCTAAAGTTGGAAAAAATGGTCTTTTTTTTCAGAATTTTTAAAAAAATATTTTTGAGTTTTCTAATGTGATAAATCTGGCTAATATATGTTATTTAGAACTTATTTAGACAGGATAAAATAATTTTTACTTTTAAACTGCCCCGCAAAAGACCTATTTTCTAATTTTAGGCGAAAAATAGGGTCATTTCGCTCAAAAACGCTAAATACCAATAATGGTGGTTGAAACAAAAAAATTCCGAATATTTCAGAAGTAAGTCCTCAAAAAAGATGTCCTTTGAAGTAAAACTGAAATTTCATTTGATAATGATCAGTGAAATAACAATAGAAACTGCTCCCAAGCTTTCAAGCCCTAAAATTTTAAAAATAAAGTGGAAAAATTCCCTTTTAAATATTTTTTCAGTTTTACATCAAAAGACATCTTTATTGAGGACTTACTACTGAAAAATTCCGAAATTTATTCGTTTCACCCGCCATTATTGGTATATAGCGTTTTTGAGCAAAATGACCTTATTTCTCGCCTAAAATTAGAAAATAGGTCTTTTGGGGTGCAGTTTAAAAGTAAAAAAGATTTTATCCTGTCTAAATAAGTTCTAAATAACATATATTAGACAGTTTTATCACATTAGAAAACTCAAAAATATTTTTTAAAAAATTCTGAAAAAAAGACCATTTTTTCCACTTTTTTTCAACTTTAGGCCCCTAAGGTACTCCTTAAAACTAACTCAGGGGGCTGAAACTGTATACACTATCTATTTGCACCCTAGGAATAGGAAAAGCCTTGGAGAGTTTGTTTTTTTATATTTTAAGGCATTTTTATATCACCATATTGTATAAAAGGTAGAGAAAAAGTCTTAAAAACTTAATTCTGGAATATCTCCAAAACTAGAGCTGATGAGCAAAAATGGATGCCATATTCTGAATCAGGAGGTCAAATATATACAAAATCAGCTTTAATATTCCCGGCATCAAAATGCGTGTTGACCAGTGTAATTAATAATTATAAAAGGTGTTTGTGAGGTATTATGTTATGGATAAGTATTATGACTTTCCCCTCAATGGTATTATAAAAAATGAAATGAATATATTCATAAGTGTTTGTTTATTTCCATTAAATGCATATTTTTTAACTACTCTCAATTAAAACTACTCTCCTAAGAGAGATAATTTTTTTTTTCTGTATTGGTCCAACATCCTTCTCTTTCTAGATCTTCTGTAAATTTTAATTTTTATTATAAAATGGGTGTGAACCCCCAGTTTATCAACTCACGAGATGCTCACGAGTCGCCACTGCCCCCCCCCCCAAAAAAAACAACCTAATCCTGGATCTGCCACTGAGTTGTATATTGGAAGCCTGCTACCAGTCAGTCCGGCCCTGGTGACGCCTACTTTACAATGACTAATAATTACCCCAGTACAGCGGTTCTCAAACTGTGATGGCGGCTTTACACCACGCGATTTGCGACAAAAATGAGAGCGCGACAGAAAAGAAACAATAGGAAGCCTCGAAAGCTGTCCTTAGGTTTGTGCGGCAGTCGCAATTGCAGCAAATCGCGTGGTGTAAAGCCACCATGAGGTCCATCCTATATAGGGGTTGCGAGTAAAGGCCCTAGCACGTCTTGAAATTTGGACTAAGTGGACAGAAATTATCTAACTTTCGTATCAACCGATCAACTTTTAAGTGTCAAAATACTCCTTAGAAATATTCTACTTTATATCACTTCTGGCGATTCCAGAGAAGGGGCCATCATGGCCCCTTCATAGCTACTTTAACTAGTCAAAAACACCCTTTTTGAGTATTAAAAATATTTAAAATTTTCTGGAAGAGCCCCTAGACCCCCTCTTTGGCGTAAAACTTTAAATTTACTTATAGTCTGTGTAAATAAAATCGGCGGTTTCACGTCATGCTTTACCATGGCAACGCAGAAGAAATACATGGACAAAAAACTCAAGGTCAACCGCCGATTCTATTTACACAGACTATAATATATCATAAAACAAGTTTCAAAAAATATATACCATTTCTTGTTAATTTTCATAATTTTCAGGAACTGAAAGATGCTTTCCTCCCTACGTCATTTAAAAATATAAGATTGGGAGTAAAAATACAAGAAAGCTATGGCATTCCCAAGCCTCTAACGGAAGTAAGAAGTAATAAATCTTGTAGTGCAGATTCACTTGGGCTGTGATGGCGCCTGTTAAGTGTCTGGGAAAACTATCGAAGAAGCTTCTGTAGTTTGAGCCGTTCCTCCTCTCTACCGTGATTAGTTTATTTTATGTTCTGTGATAGCATCATAAATGATTTAGTTCGACCAATTATAAAAGAGATGAGCAAATCAAGAGGAAAGGTGTGAAGTCCTGATTCAGACGTTCCCGGTTGAGGCGGCTGTCAAAAATTTCCCGTTTCAGGCGGTAGGAGGATTTATGACGGTTTGTTACTCCCGTTTGTGGCGATTGGCTTTTAATTACTTCTAACAAATACCCCCCCCCCATATTTTCTGACGGAATGTTGGTTTGCCACTGACCTACAGATGTTGCCCAGGCCTTCCTCAGTGTTGTTAAAAATAAAATGCGTAGAGCCCCGCGCTTAAGAATTTGTCACCCATACACCGTTTTTTTTTAATTATAACATTTCTGAAATCCTTTACAGATACAGCCCCGGTATATTTAGAAATTGTTGCTTTAGCGACTTCTTTAAAGTTTAGGAAAAATATTGTCTTTTAGGTAATATTAATACGACGTTTTAATTCAAAGACCATTTTCTAAAGCAGTGAGGTCCAATCGCTTTAGTTACCCGAGGGCCAATTTAACTTTTTAAAAGGAGTGGAGTGCCACAAGCAATAAAAAGCGAAAATTACGCATCTCTGTTTTGTATAATACATGCAAGTCAAGCTTATAACACTGGAACATTTATTTCGACTATGATTAGATGCGTTTCATCCATGGTTTCATCTGAGGTTTTTAATAAGGAATAGGCAATGCAAAAATATTGGTGCCATATTTTTAAAAACTAGTTTCCTTGATGTTCATATTTATTAAATAAAATTTAATTTAATAAGAAATTTTTCTTGCTTAATTGAATAGGAAAATATGTTGTTAAAAGAATAATTAGGTAATCCAAAGTAAAGAGGAAACCTTTCTTAGAAACTAGGCCATTTTCACAATGTTTTGAAAATGAAAGAGAAAGAAGTGTTTTTTAAGTTTATTGGTATAAAAGGGTTAGAAAAAGTTGGGTGTTTTTTTTTTCAAGAGGTTAGAAAAAAATACAAAACGAAGTTGTAAACACATATATAGACATAATAAGAAAACCGAGGTCCTGAAATATGTTGCTGGGGTTGAGCGCTATCTGGGTTAATAACTATATATTCTTACTCCAATGGTAGATCCAGAGGGACTGGAGGCTTCAGCCCCCTAAATAATTTGGTAAAATTATAATTTTTTTGCGTAATTTCCGATTTTACAAGAAAAAATAAAAAATTGTGATAAAAAAAATCTGATTCGGCCTTAAAAAAATATATCCAACACTGTATTTCAATAATGATAACGATAGTAATTTATTTGCAAATGTTGGAAATTTTTTTCTAGAATTTCACATATTAACATCTAGCAGAAAATATTATTTTAGCTTCTCATCTTGAGTTAAAAACGATGTTTCATTATAGTATGCAAAGAATATAACTTTTCATCTCATTCTACAGCATCATTTAGTATTATCATCATTCAGTATCACATGTCAGGGATTCCCAAACTTTTAATGCTAAGGAGCTTTCTTGAAGCAAAATTATCTTAAGAAGTCTAAAAACAGATAGGGGAGGATGGGGGAAATAAGAATTTTTTTATTTTGCTGCTTTGTGTGTGAGCTTACAATATCTGTAAGGCATACTTTATATCCCATTAACATTTTAGAATTTTCATTTTATCATTTATTTCAGTAAAGTATTCTCGTTTGAAGTTGATGCCGCTAGCAAAATCTCCTACTTAAAGTCACACGTTTTTAACTATTTCAATTTATCTTGTTTTTGCAATTAAATTATCTTGGAATTTTTGTAAGGAACATTTTTAGAGGTTAAAAGGGCTATACTATACAATTAACTTTTTGTTCTTTAATTTCGGGTAGTGTATCATTCTTAAAAATGCCCTGTTTTTTACTACCCAATTCTAACAGATCTATGGGGTAATAAGGAACGCCAGAGTATTTTATCCATGAAAAAAGTTATTTATCCTATTTTTCTTTTTATTATTTTAATATTTTACTGTTTTTATTTTATTTATCATGTTAAAAATTTAAATTCAAATGAGTTTCTTATTACTCAATTTTATCCTGAAAACTATGTGGTAAAAAGAAACATTTTTACTCACCGCTTTAATTTTATTAAAAAATTAATAAGTTTATTTATTAAAATTCTGCGTATTTATTTAAATTACTGTGGGTAACTAAACTATTAAGCTAGGTTTTTATATTCACGTTGCTGGGAAATTAAAAAAAACAATGAAAGAAGCCTCAATGGAGAGAACTCTCTATGAAACTGACTTAATATTACGTGCAGCACGGTGGTGCATCAACTCAACGCTATAAGTAAACTACTAACTCGTTTGTACTTTAAAGGGTGATGGTTTGACTCGAAATAATATTTTACAATAATGGACGATTATGTTTAAACTATGAATATTGAAACACAGTGGGGGAAGGATGAAGTTCTGGGTATAGAATAATAGTTTCAAGTTCAAGGGTTTCTAGAAAGCCTCCTAAACTATCCGAACATGAAGGAAAGAGGAAGCGCTTAGTTTTAAAACAGGAACCGACCATAAATGAGTTTGCAGGAAAATAATAGAGTTCTTTCGGGAAAACGTTTTTAGAGTCACAAAGTGAAATAAGGTAACTATCATTTTATTTGTTTTGTTATGAGTTTCAAATGTTATATTTAAAAATATTAGGGAGTTGTGCAAAACTTTCAGCTCGTAACTCTTTTAGCCTAATTTTTTAACTGAGGATATCTTTTCATAAATTTCTTATAAATTTTGGGGGAGTCTTAGAAGTGGTCCGTGGAGGCACCCGGAAGCACACAAAAAAATTCCAATATATAACAGAAATCTGAATGAATTGAAAAAGAAAAGATTGAATTATACTTTCGGCTGTGTAATGTGTGGGGCTAACAGTCACCACTAAATTGTTAACAATACTTTCCTATTCTCGAATGAATTGATAAACTACAGCCAGAGCCCCTGAAGACAACTCATGGAGTCTTTTTTTGGGAACTCCCTTAGCGAAATTATGTTTTAAAGAGTTCAGACCACACAGACCAGGGTAAGTTCTTCAGTATCAAATTCATTTAAATTTATCTTTTGTCTTTTCTCTGTCTTCTTTCTCTCTATGGGTACTTTCTTATCTTGGAAAAAGATATGTCATGGGAAATTACCGGCGAATGTTTCGTTGGAAGATACCAACCCTGACTCATCATTTTTAACTGTTGATATAGATTTATTTTATTTACGAAAGTATTCCTCTTTATAGGTATCAAATTAATCACCCACTGCTATATATCAAAGAACAGTAGTAAATTTTACTAAACAACCCGCCTACCTAATCTTGACCTTGCTTGGTGCAGTTAAAAGTACATACAGCTTTAGTACAGGAGTTGGTTATCCTGAGTTATAGTTTCCTAGAGCTTTACTTTCGAAACCATCCCGCCGCGAAACCAGTTCCGATCCTAATCCAGTTAAGAAAGAGAAATTCCCGGTAGGTTTTAATGTCAAATCCATCTTACAGAAATCACTCCACAATTAGAAAGTTTTTCCCTCGAAAGCAAACAAACAAACAAAAAGAGAAAAGATTGGAAAAACGCGAAATCGGCCGATTGAAACGGTACCCGCCAGTTTGAGCCAATTGGAGTGGCTTTCCAGCGTCGGACGTCACAGGTCTCTAGCGGAACGCCGGGGTGTTGCGAGGTTCTTACCTGCCTGTTGAATCCAGTTGCGGGTTTCATGTCAGCCGTTCGGAAAGGATCGGACGAGAAAGTTATTAAGAGATCGTGTGGTCCGATCCACGTTGTGCTGAGGTGAACGGGATACGAGCAAACGATATTTTAAATTTTTTTTCGAACGATTTGTTTTAGTGGATTTTGATAATACAGGAAGCGAATGTCCATCAAAATTATTTATAAAGTGGAATATTTGAATTTCGGACTACCTTTTTCATTGCATTTTTGAACTAGAACTGAACGTAAGTGAATATATCGCACGGATTATTGTGTTAAAGATAGAAGACTCCATTCAACAGAGACGATATTTTTAATTCCGTAATTTTTTTTTCGGAAAATTTAATCAACTCTGCGATTAAAATTTAAAATTTTCGTGTGTTTTGAACTTTTTTTCATCAAAGCAAAAGGATTATTTGAGTGATATATTTTTTAAAAACTGATGCATAAAGAATCTTCCGAATCACTTGCCAAAATCGATGGAAATATAATATGGAGTTACACTTCTTCAAGATAATCGTTTGGAACATTGAAAAAGACGATTAGCCAAATCGCTTTTTTGCAAACTATTGGAATTTATTGTGTGTGGAACAAAAAATAATTCGGCGTGGTCGCTGAAAATTCACGGTAATCGCGTCGAGGTAAAATTCTCCCGTGATGGCATGTGTGTTGATGCAACCTTAAAAATTTCAATTTACAGCAATGTCAGCTCTCTTCAACGCAAAGCATGGCGGTGGGTTACTAGGACGTAATTATTTATTAACTTTTCTCTTCGTTTTGGCATTGGTCTTTGGATTTTCCCGCTCGGACGAGGCTAGAGCGGTAATAGCAGACAGTGTATCTCGCAGTCATCAAGAAGTTGTTCCGCCGGAACTAGATGACCACGTTTCGGACGAAGGACCTATAGTTTCTCCGATTCATCCCAATTTTTTGGACAGCGAGGAAATTAGTGGCAACAGTCATGGAGAGCCTCCTCAGAGGTTCCCGTTTATCAGAATGGATTTTACGTACGCTAAGCCAGTCATTATAGGACTATGGATTTTGATCGCATCGCTTGCTAAGTTCGGTGAGTAAATGTTTAAAATAATATTTGGTAAGGTGTTGGGAAACATTGAGATGTGGTATCCTAAAGTTAGTTTTATAAATTTGAAACGTTTGTTAACGAAGTGTAATTATTCTTTTTGGAAAAGAAACTATATCAATGATTTCTATTAGTATACTTATCTAAACGAATAGCAGAATAAAGCTGTATAAATGTACAAACTATAGTTGTGAACCAGTATTGAATATTTTTCATCCTATGTCTTCAAAGTTCGTATGTAAAATATTAATGCGTCAACTCAATATCAACACACCAAAATGTTTTTCTTTATTATTGAACTGAAAAAATTAATAAAATATTTCAAATGAATTCATTTTTAGATGTGTTGGTGACATTATCAACATTTTTTTCCTTTATTAATTTTTTTATTTAGTATTTATCAATTGGTTAGTTAGAGCCTCATAACTAAAACAACACACTATTATATATTTGAATTTAATTTTTCCATCATTTCTCGAAAAATAATCAATTTATGAGTTGATAATCAAAACTGTTTGGGGGAAGAAGTGTGTGTAGTGAAAATGTTATTATCATTTATTCAAAAACAGCTTCCCAAATTTTTCTTTCCCGGAACAAGTTCATTAAATATAAATTATTTGTTTTATCATACATTGTACTACTCTTAAAACGCAATTAAGACAGAAATGTTTCTGAGAAAAAGCTTTCACTCTGCAAGTTATTTTTATTTAACTAATCTTTTATTTTTTAATGCTTTTGCGTATGTAAAAAACTCTAATTATAATGTACTTTTCTAAAAATACATCTGATTCTAATGGATAATTAATTTAGAGTTTTTTGTTCACTTTAATACCTAACCAGCAACCAGCCTATGCTATACCTTTTATTTTATGTTTTAAACGTTAACGACGGTAACGTAAAGAAACCTAGAGTTACATAGACGAAAAATAGCATCACACACTTTAAAAGTATCTCGTATAAGAATTATTAAAGAGTTTCGTAATTTTGATTTGAAAAGGTACTTTTAATTGCACTTTTCAAATTCATTTCCTCTGTAATGAATTTCGGTTGAGAAATTGATTGTGCATTACATCGAATCAAGGTTTAATCAACTATTTAATTTGTTCATCAAACTAACACGTTCTTGGAACAAATTATTCGAAAATACCTTTGCTTTAATTTCAAAGAAAACATGAATAATTATTATCACATTCCTTAACTGGAAGTGAAATTTGTCAACAGGTGCTTTAAATTTTTAACAGAAAAAACTAATTAGTAAAATGAAGAGTTTTTTTAAAAAGTATATTTTATTTATTTATAAAGTAACGAATTCTCTAGAAAAAGCCTAATGCATAATTAAACATAAAATATTGTACTTTAATTTGTTAAGAGTTCAAATTATTTTAATACTTGCCTTCAAAATTTTTTAATTAAGTAACTTATTAAAAACAGTTATTGTTATTGCACTTAGTCAAACACATGTACCCAAATTTTGATAAGTATAATAAAACATTACAACGTTACACTCAAAAGGGAGCCATAAGATTGATGATAAAAACTTACATGAAATTAACGCAATTATTTAAAGTTCATATATATTGTTAAAATTAAAAAACAATTATGGTTCCCATTTTAAAGGAAAACCTATAAAACTGCTTCAAATTTAATGATCAAACCTACTTACACAACACTAATAATTTTGGATAGAATATATTCCAGAACTTTTGAATTCATTCAATTGCTTCAACTTATTAATAGAACTATATGTTTCGAAATTTCCTGCCAATAAATATTTTTTAAATAATTGCGTCTTTTCAATGTCACACGATAGGACGACAAATTAAATGATATGACATTGCAAGAACTTATTGTAAATAGGCCCATTTTAACAGCGCAAAAGGGGGAAATTAAAAGAAATACTATTTCAATCTGTATGGTAAAACTTCACTATCATTTAAACACATCTCGCTAAGAGTTACAGAGTTTTAAGAGTATTTCTTATGTATTTTATTTTTCTCTTCCTTTTATAAGTTGATCTAATATATTTAAAAAGGGGTAATTATGTCTGAAGTAGGTCAAGTATAACATGCCTGCCTATACATTGTCATAGGACTGATATTTTTAGTCTAAATTGTATTCTGGGCGTTTCCATCTAAACCAAGCTTAATAATAGTTCTTAAAGAATGATGCATACATCTTCTCTTACAACTCCTAATACTATAAATAAGAGTGTTTGCTTTATAGTTTTTGAAAAATTGTAGTTCTTCACAAACCTGTTTATGTTGTACTTGGCTTCATTGAAACTGGTAACGATCCCAGTCATTTAATGGAAATATGTCCTCACAAACTAAGCAAAATTGACATTTTAATCACCTTAAAATTTAACAGACATTTTAATCACTTCAAAATTTAGAAAATCCCGACATTCCACTTGATAGTGGTCCCGACTTGATAGAAAAAGGTTCACAACACAAGAATTCCCTTACGGACGTAGAATTCTATTTAGGTTTTCCTTCTAGTACTTTGCTG
Organism: Tetragnatha montana; assembly: GCA_963680715.1. Lineage (NCBI taxonomy): Eukaryota > Metazoa > Arthropoda > Arachnida > Araneae > Tetragnathidae > Tetragnatha > Tetragnatha montana. The sequence goes on from OY796683.1 coordinate 18,023,224, forward strand.
AGACTCAGTGGCCTGAGTCCAAAATTACAATAAAATTTGAGATATGAGCGATTTTGGTTTCTTTTTACATGCTTTACTTGGTACGCTAGTTGTCTAATAAGCCAAGTGTTCAATGATTGTCCATTAACATCAGCCTCTCTAAAAGTGCCTTCTTCATAGGAACAACTCAGGTATCGTTTACAAAAAAAACCCCCTTCAATTACATCAAAAACATGTTTATTGGACTTAACGTTACAGACGTTCTGAACAGCTCATATAAAATTTCATTTAGCAAATATGAACGTGTATAAAACGAAGTAAATTCACAAGGGGTAGGGTTATAATTTTACTTCGGCTATATTGGTAAAGAGACCCAAACATGAGAAAAGCGTGAAAAATCCGATCCTTAGTCATTGATTGTGTAAAAATGCGCTTTAGGTCAAGGGAGAGTTTCACAAAAATTTTCAATCCGTTTTCAATTGAATTCAGATGAAAGTGAGACGGCGGTTAGCCAACCGAATAACATCCGAACGCGTATTTGTAGATAAATGGAGAAATAAACTAACTCTCCCTTTCACGGATCCTTTCTCCAACAGGTGTTAATTCCCCTTTCTCAATCCGAGCGCTCAAAGACAAAGGAATGGTTAAACGGAAGCGGTTGACATAGACATAAATTTCGTTTGACCTGGAAGTTTCTGTTCGGTTTTGTCCATTGTCGCGAGAATGGGTTTCTTGGTTTTCTTATTTTGGAGAGTTGGTGAAGGTTTTCCAGGGTTATAGTTAGGGACGGTCGTTTGTTTTGAATATGTCCTTATTATTATAAGGACTTAGTAAAGTAAATGAAGAGTACAATGCAATTTCTATATTCGTTCAATTACTTTTTATACGGCACGAGTATACTTAAAAAACTTTCATCCGAACGTAGAATTCCACATAGGTTTTACTTCTTTGCTTAGGCTACCTATTTCTGTTTGCTTTATATGCCAAAAAATAGGAAAATTCCCGTTTGTTTTTCAATTTTACATTTTTAAATTATTAATAAGTTTTAATGCAATTTTTACATACATCAGACCTTTATCACATCTCTTTTCTGCTTCCATACTGTTTCATCAAAACTATAACCAAACTAAATATTAAGTATAAAGACATCTTTAATAACAGTTTTAAAAAGTTCAGTATTTTAGCTACTGTCCTATCAAGTATTATGCATTTATCACCCAGCCTTCTATAAATAATTCATGTTCGATCCGTTACCAAATTTTCGAGATTCATATTTCATTCTATACGACTTTATCTCGTCAACATCCTCGATTCGATATGCATTCACCCTGACCATCCATTCTATCATGTCCGATATTGACCAACGGTCAAGAAAAATCTTCATTCTTTCTCACCCCACGCAAGATCGAAGATAACGACAATATCACACACTATTAGATTCCTCACCTCCGAGCGATTGAATACATCCATCCGTTTGTTGGGAAAGAACTAAAGAAGCAGGAATTTGAATATATCAGATAACCAGAACACACATAGAAGGATAGATTGATAAAACCCTTTCTATCCGGTTTCCCATGGATGGATGTCCTTTCCGCCTTCATCTCTCTTGTTCTAAACCGCGTGGAGCTCCTGTTTGCCAAGGTTGTTCCAATTGGAACATGAAGACGCTTTTTGATGGGCTCTGTCTTTGGGGGTTATTGTTTCGGGCCCTTGGTTGGGATTGGATTGCTCACCATTGAAAACGATTTGGAGCAGCTATGATGTGTTACAACAATAAAATTATAGATTGCACTGTTTGAGATTCATCTGATAATGAAGGAGGTTTGTGTTCTATTAGTAGATATTTAAGCAAAATATTTTCTTCCAGTTCATGTTATTTTTGAATAGAAATTAATTTCTTAATCTTTAGTTACAGATGCATGCTTCAAGTATCAAAAATATTTAAGAGAAGAAAAATTCTATTTATAAAATCCTTTTAAGGGTGAATATTGTAATGAAATATTTAGAATCTTTCTACGATTCTTCTGCATCTACTGTCAAATTTTGTAAAACTTTAGTTAAAGAAACTTCATACCCTTACAAAGAAAAAGACGAAAATGGGATATTCCTTTGAAACACCTTAATTTTTAGGTTGTAATGGTTTAGTTTTTGAAAAACTAAGGGCCATTATACTCGTCTGATATGTATCCATTTTAATTCATACACCTAATATGGCTTAATATAACACCTCATGGCTTATTATATACAATACAAAACCAATATACCACCTTTTTCATTCACCATTTACTAAAGTCAAATGCCACCTTGAGTAACGAATGAAAAACTTACTCCCTTTACATTGCATTTGTATTAAAAATGCGTTACGTTACTTTTAAAGAAATATACATCGCTACATATCTGCTTAAGCAGACATTAACAAATTATCAACCTTGTCTCTTAACGGTAATCTGCACATCGGCTCTTTTATCAGACTTTAAACCGATTACAGTTTTGAAACAGTCTATACAACATTGTAGCCTTGCTTAAGTTCATCTATATTCTCCCCCTATTTTCAGCTCCATTTAATATTATCAGAATGTGGTGATTCGAGAGTTTCCCCCTTTCAATCTATAATTTATTATAGGATATGAATCATTGCAACCTACAACGTTTTAATTGGGCTTTCTGATAGAATTTTTAAAGCTACTAATTTGTGATATTTTCAGATCAGTTCAAAATCATTTGATCCAGTTAACTAAAAACTATTCTTTCATGAGAGTTTATGAGCTGTGACTGAGAGGCTAAAGGGTGGTTTGAAAATTTGTTATAAATTCTGGCGGAATATATTGGATAATGATCCGTTCAACTGGATTATAAAGATGTAAAGTATGGAAATTATTTTGTGAGAAAGGATGTGATTTACCAAAATGCTCTACTTGGAATTTTTTAATCCTTTTGGGTTTTTTCATACTTTGGAGCTCACAATACGTTTCTCATTTGTCTGACTTTTGTAAAATACTTGAGGTACTTAAAAATACTGGGTTATGTTTTACTTAGTTCTGGACTTTTCTATTAATTTGGCGCAATAATTGTGTAAGAATGATTCATATGAAAATTAATGCAAAAATCTTTCTTAAGTTTGGGCATTAATTTGGAGGTTTTTGTAAACTTCTGAGGAATGCGCGCAAACCTGCACTCTCTTCCAGATGAACGGAAAAACATATTGTCAAGTTGAATCAATTTTACTGATAAATTCTTCTCTTCATGATCCTTTCAAAGACTTTCATTTTGTTCACAGAACCTTTTTCTATTGAAACTGTCAGTCTTGATTGAAAGTACAACTCCCTAAACTCCATTACCATCCTTTACCAAGTACCAACGGTTATATAAAATGAGTCGGCATAATTAAAACGAAAACAAAGGCAAGATAGTTGAACTGGAGGTCGAGGATACTCGACCAAATCATCCACCTTCTCACCCATCCTTCGAATTGCTCATTGTGTCTGCTCAAAAGGGGTCTCAAGCAGAGGATCCTAGGTGTGAAGGCCGCTGAGGGCAGATCCTTGGTCTTGAATCACTCGCTATCCAAGGTTAACTAGTGCAGGGCTTTCCCTCCACTTGCTTGTTATTTATTATTGGTTTGTAACTTTTCTTGGTGGTTTTTATTTCCGGGAGGTTGGTGTCAGCCTTGATGATGGGAGGGGGAAGAGCTATTAAAAGGCGATTGGGGCTGCAGTTTGGGCGTGGGGAGTGGAAGTGGTTGGGATGGCCTTGATTGGTTGTTCCAGAGTGGTTTTGGTTTGGATAGTTTGCGGAGTAAAAAAAGTAATTAAACGCCTAAGTAATGACGGGATAAAACTAATTGTGATTATATAACTCTAAACTCATTCCTTAACAACCGAATAGAATCAACTTTTGGGTTTCAAGGTTTTTTCGTGGCATTATTTATTACCTTTGTTTGACTACATTTGTATGCTGCAAAGGCACTGATCTTTTGTAGCATTGCATTGTAGGACAAGTGACACTCGTTTGGGCAGCGAAAAATAATGATATATTATATGAATTATTCTATAAAGTTCACGATATTATTTTCACAAAGATCAGGTTCGAAGTTTGTTTCATACACTTTTATTAGTTTTACCTGAGAAAGAATATTCCCTTCATCAACAATAAATTAGTTAACTGCCACTCACTTTGTGCAAAAATCTTCCTAAAATACATAGAGTGTTTTCAGGTGACGTCACGACCAGCTAATTTCTATTAACTGTTAACCTTTGTAGGGCTTTTAACTGTTGCTAAGGCGGTTGCTATGTAACGAGGTATATGTTGCTAAGGCGGTTTTTAAGTATAGGGTCACGTGAATGCAAATACTCCAATAGAAGAATTCCAAGGCCAGTCATTTTCTAAAACTGATAACCTCTGTAGGGCAAAAAACTGTAACATTTCTGTTGCTAAGGCCGTTGTTAGGTCCGAGCCATGTGATTGAAAATGCTCTATTAAAGTTAAGTGTTTTAAGATAAGGATTATTCCCTATGAAAATACTGGTCAGACTTGTAAGAGATGAATAAAAAAAAGTCTTTCGAAATACTGATCACATTAAATGAAATAAAAACTGTTACTTTTCGTTTCACTGCCCCAAATAAATCTTATAGCGTAGCTTTCGCAGTAAAGGTAAGAGTATCTTGGAGGGATATCACTGATACCATCTCCTTCTGGAGAAATAAATGTCTATTCTCAACGATTTGCAATGGATTAAGATTAAAAAGAAAAACAGATCTATGTAGCGTATGAATCTCGTTACACATCAAGATAGATTCAATTCCTATGATAAATGATGGCAGCATCAAAATTCATTCACTTCTTAAAAATTACTTTTCGATGAGTTCCATGATGTATGCAAGTCACGATACCAGACAGTCTGTAATTTTCCTTCCATTGCTCATAATGTATATCTTCTGATTACGAGACGTGCTTTCCCGGCCGTTCCCCTAAAAAAGGGGGATTCCACATTTCCCGAGTACAATTTCGCTTGCTTTCCCAGAGGGAAAACAACCCCATTCATATTATTCTAAATATACTTTTACGATGCTTTCTGTGTCAATCGAACGAGCGGCAATTTCGCTTCCAAAATAAACAAAAACAATGGGCGAATCCGCAGACGATTTTGAAGAGTGTTGCCAATCCAAATTTGAGTAATATTTTAATATGTGGAGCCGCCGCTTGTTTGGCAACGAATCTTCGCTGCTTGGATGCGCTCGAATGGGCTTCTGGGAAAAAGCCGAAAAAAAAATCAAAAGTTGTCGAAGAGAAATTAGAAGGTCGGTTTCCCCCAAGCTAATTTTCCAGATATTACTCCAGTTGTTTTGGATCGAATAACCCCCTATTGTATGAAGGCGACTTTTTCTTTCTATGATATCCAAGGCCTCGAGATGCCATTAATAGAGGGCTGGCATTGTTGTTCATCGTCGGAGGTGATGTTGCGTTCCATTTCGGAATGATGATTGTTCTGCAGTAATGATGAGAAAACAACTGAAATCACTGACTTGGTCATGTTAGACACGCTTAACGAGTTTTCGACATCCAAGAAAGATTTTTTTCCTTTTTTTCTGTGAGCAGTGCTTCAACTGATGATTTAGGGAGAAAGTTTTAAGTATGCTCATTTGGTGATACTTTAATATAAGTCCTTTTGAATTTATGAATTTTAAAACTTGAAAAAACATTTTTACGTTAAGATACTTTTACAAACTTCATACAAAGCTAATAGTTACAATTAGGTATATAATAATTAACCAATCTATTTTATATTAAATGATTTTCTCCCGTTGAAAATACAAAAATCGAGATAATTTTGCTAAAATTATAGGTACCACATTTATATTTTATACCAGATTTTTGAAAAAAAAAACCCATGTGACTCAAATTGCGAAAAAAAGTTACCATAAAAAGTTAATTGCTAATTAAATTATATGATCTGGATATAATAATAAACTCAAAGATGATATATATATCTATATCTATAGAATTTTCCAGGGGTAATATTAATGAATATATTCTTGTAGAGGAATTACTACTTTTCTTAACTTCTATCAAAATACGAGCAAAGTTTTCAGTAATTCATAATCTCTTCCAAAATTTGAAAAAATGATTTATTGTAAACACCTGATTGATCACGTTTGTTTCAAATAAATAACTATCAAGGTTACTTATACTATAAGTGTAGATATTTATCCTCATCTATTTCCTTGTAGTATTTTTCGATTGACTCTCATTGATTTGGTACCTTAACTACATAGATGTTATCTGCATTCTTTATGCTAATATTCATAACCATGACTGAACGTCGCCAAATTGAGACTTCTCTACCATTTGCATATTTCCACTGAAAAAAACACTTAAAATTTGAATACTTCGAATTCTTGTCTACTCTTTAGTAGGTCAAAAACATTCTAAACTTCGGAATAAACTTGAGAAGAATCTCTTAGGTATTGAAAAACAAATTTTTCTTTACTCTATTTGCAGTTCAGAAATGCTTCGCAGTATTGTTGCTACAATGGTTTATGCTTTAATCAGAAACTCATACTGGTTTTTTTTTCATTCATTTTATCGATTTAAAATTATTACTTTAACACACTTGCTAAATTTTCTTTCGTTCATAATTTTTTTCTGTTATGGTTAGCTTATAAACTTTTTATACATAGGATTTTGTTTTTTTTTCTATTGATTTTAAAATTGGTTTTTCGATTGGACTTTTATTCGAGCAATTCTTTTTCTTTAAAAATTTTATCGTGATTCTTTTGAAAAATAAAAACTATTCAAGAAGATGTCAACTTGAGGACATAATTCTAAATGATTTCAACTTTAAGACTTTTGATTCTAAGCAAATAACTACACCCTAAAGACTTTCCGTAAAGAAATATTTCTTACTTAACCATGTTTCAATTCTGACACTTTTACTAAATTAGCAGAAATTTTGAATAGTAATAGTCGTTTGAAAAAATGTATTGTTTCATTTTTAGATATAGTAGAAAATTCATTAAAACTTTTTTTTAAGTGAAAAGTGATATTGCAGTTAATATGATCATATTTTCAATCTGATATCGCAAAATAAACCACAAATTTTCACCAAGTGTTGTGGTGTTGTCTTCTTACACGTTGTGGTCTTCTTTCATAGTCACAGTATCTAAAACCGTCATCACACCTAGATAAAACCAACAAAAACGCTCACATTAAAAAAACAAGCGACAGCAATATCTGGAATAAATAAAATTTTCCGAGACACACACGTGAAACCGATTTCCCAGGAAATATACAAAACATAAATTTCTAGCCATAGCCTTATCTGCCACGTCCTTGATGGTCACTTGTTTCACTGCCTCCGTTCGAAAAGACGAATTTATTGGTCCCGATAACCCCATCTTACGAGGGATTAAGAGTGTGGCTCAACATTGTTTACCTTAGGCGAAAACAACAAGGTAAGGACTGAGAGGTCGTATTTTTTCCGGTCTTGTGTAATGAGCTTTCTTGTGTGATTATGGGAGTTTGAGGAGATAGAGTTAATCCGTGAAGTTGTAAGGTTTTGAGATGAGGGAAACAAATCATTTTTCGCATCTTTTTTCACTTATGTAATTAGCATAGAAGTGCGTGTTTCTATTGACTTCACTAAATCTGATGGGGGAGTGCTTAGAACGTGGGTAATTTTTTGGTATTTGAGACATTTTGTAAAGTCTGTGATACATGTAAAGTTAGATAAACTCTAAATATTATATAAGTTTGAAAACTTTCGAAAATTACTATTAAATATTAATATTAATACTATTTAAATTAGCTTAAAGGAGTTTCAGATTTAGGGAAAATATTTCGTATACAGACTTTACGATATACCGAAAATACTGTGAAATTACTCTCGTGTAATTACAACCACGTCAGAACAGCGAGTATCTGAATATTTAATATTATTTATTATTTATTAGGATGTTCCCCTAGCTATGGTTATAGAGTTAATGTTACCATACCATGAAAAAGGTACCATAAAAAGGTTACCATACCATAAGAAATAGTTATTTTCATTAATGTATTACATTAATCGGATGAACTTTGAATGTCTTTAAAAAAAGATATTTTAAATATATATGTGGTTTTAGCTTGGTTATTACGATATTGTTTATTTATCATTTTTATTTTAGTAAAATTAAATAGTAACTATGATTGTTTATTTTATGGTATATAAGTTTTTCGGAAGTTAAAATAATTGGATCAAAAAGAAAACAACAATAACTACAATTTAGATTTATTTTTCATTCTATGTAAATATTTTTTAAAATAAAGGAATATAGAGAATCATTTTAAAGAGCCTGTTATATGTTATAATAAACATTAAATGTCAGAAAACAAATGAAGATAATTTTTTCAGAAATTATGTTAACATTCATTTCTGTTGCTTTCTGCAACAGTATTTGTAATAGTTAAAAAGTTAAAGAATAACATTTCCTTATAGTAAAGTGATTGCATAAACAAAGGATATTTTTTTTCATAAAAGTATAGGTAAGAAGAAATACTTTTCACAGTTTTTGAAAAGTAGATTATTAAAATAATCAACTTTATCTTATAGATCTATTTTTTTAATTCCCCCCCCCCAATGTTTCAAACATAAAACCTCAAAGCTTAAGGTTCCATTTAATTTTGATTATTTGTAATTATAAGTATATTATATTTATTCCTGTGAGGCAATTTTACATTCAAGTGATACTTACAGTATGCAATTTTCAATCAGTTTTAAAACAATATACCCAAGGAACAAGAATTATCAAGAATAAAAAAACACAACTTTTAATATAATGAATAGTCAGGTAAAGATGGTAATCACGTAAAACAAACCTTTCTCTTACTATTGGAAAGTAATTTTAGATCTTAAACAGCAAAATTGAATATTAGTACATAATACATCATTATTAATTGTAATGTAGCCCCATAGAAGTGTTAAAATTTTATGGAGCAATAACTCAACTAATAAGTTTACGATTTTCTTGATTGGAGTATACTTTCAGCAAAGTAAAAGTTTTTGATAATAAAGTTACGGATTTATTACTTTTAACATAATTACGGTCATAAAATTGAAATGAACTAAGTAGAATATTTCGTTTCATAAGGTGCTTAAAATATTTTTAGTCATTAAATTAAATTTTAAGAGGTTTTTTGAAATGGAATATAGGTAACATGATGAGGCTACGTTTTGTGCATTTATAACTAATCTAAAGAATTTTCTCAGAAACTTCAATAAGAACACATTTTAAGGGGTATTATGTATTTAGACGAATATAAAATTATTGCTAACCGTATCTTAAACACTTTTCTACATTTCATTCCATACAAAAAAGCAATATTTTCGACGTTAAAGGTAAAACTTTTAAAAGCTAATGCACTCATTTATTAATTATCAAACGGCTTAAAAAGGGTTTTAAATGTTTTTAACAGTGAACAAATTTTTAACCGTGATGTTTTAAAATGTCCAAAAAGTATATGTAATTAAAAGTTGCATTCTGAATTTTTGGGACTCCTTTCTATCTTTAAAAATAAGAAACTAAACCAGGATTTAATTTTTCTGTTTCAAAATAAATTTAAATGGGATTTTTTTTACATTTTAGAATGTTTAAATCAATTTAATTCCTTTCATGGACACTATTTTGTTTACATTTATTTGAAATATTTAAAGAACAATTATTTAAGGCATACGTATTAAGTTTAAATCTTAATATATAAAATGAAGAAGCGTACGTCTGCTGTTTCGATAAAGCATATGATTGGGCGAAAAATCCGTTGTTCAATAAAAAAAAAAGAAACCTTGCTGAAGCGACTGAATATAAGGATAAAATAAAAAAAGAAACGAGCTGATATTATTGAGAGAAGGAGTAATTCATTTGGAAACACATTCGTGATAACGCTCTTCTCTCTTCAGAATAAAAAAAAACCCATAAAAATGTCAATCTTTGAATTAATGAGCTAAGAGCAGGCACTGAGAGCTGGAAAAAAGATTTGATAATCTAGGCAAAGAAATCTAGGGTTGCTGTTAGTGGCTTTTTATACACTTTTTCTTAACCATTAGCTACTAAAACAGCTTAGCGATATTCATCGGGACAGATAACAATTCAACGGTTTTGGTTTTGGAGGCATCTCAGGCTTACTTTTGTTGGAGGTTGTTCGTACATTTGTTTCACATAATTTAAATTGGCATGGCTTCGATAAGAGTCCTCCAGCCGCCATATTTATCCACAGTAATTTGCTTATGTGTTGTCATCATTTGAACTTATGGCTAAACATGGCGCTGAAGGACTCTTATCGAAGCTGTGCCTTTAAATCACTCTGGCTTTTTTTACATTTACTGATTTTTGTTTAATTCTTCATTATATTCATTTAACTGTTTGAATCCATTTTTATGGACGGTAATGCAGCGGGCCTCTTTGTGTTGCAGTCTGGGTAATACTAAATCTGTTGCACCTTAAGTTTAAATATTTTTTTAACAAGTATGACTTCCCAACTATTTCAAAGTGTATGAGATTCTGTCTAAGGAACTTAGTACTGGCGCAGCCCGTCAATAATGTCTGAGCAACGCCGGGATAGCGCGTGCACTATAGGAATTTATATAAAGTTTTACTACGCCCGGGCAACGCCGGGCTAGCGCTGAAAGCGCTAGTAAGTGATAAAGAAAAATCTTTAAAAATTGCTTCTCACTTTTTAATTGACAGGAGATACGCTTTTCAGACAAATCCGCATCAAAATATATAAATCAAGTAATCAATAAAATACTACTGATAAAACAAAGGTTACTATAAAGTTAAATCCACTCTAAACTGTCAAAAATGCATTAACGGAAAACAACAGAATAAAAAGATCAAGACCTAAAAGGACATCTCCGAAAACCAGAACAGGATGTCACTCCAATCATTCCCACGACAGGGAAAGTTAACGCATCTGACACATCAAACTAAAGAGAGAGAAAAAACCTCAAGAAAAGGTTGAATTCCCACCTCCGCTGTGTTAATAGCCACCGTGAAAACCACACCATCAGGAAAAGGGAAAACGACCATGTTTCGGAAACAAAAGAAAGAAAGAAAACCGTTCGTTGACCATATTGAAGAGATGTCGCTTTGTAGATGTTTCCTACAGCGCAAGGTGGAAACAGTAATGAAAACAACCGACGGAAAGAGTTAAAAGTCATTTATGGGGGTTGTAATGAGATAAACACTATGTAGTAGATGAAAATAGCTTCAGGAAATTCAAAGTTTGGCAGTCATGTGCTTTGATTGCTGTTATTAAACAGGAACAGTAATGGAAGGGTATATAAATTTTGGATAGAATTTTCTGTTAAGTTTATGTTTTATTGCTTATACTACATAGTTTAGGTTAGCCATGATTTAATGATTCAAAGTTCTTTACTGATGAAACTCTTCTTATGTGCTTTAAAACAATTGTATAAAATTAAGTATTGTGAAGATCACTCTAGCTAGGTACATACTTTTTTTCTCGCTTAAGAAATGGATACTTTAAAGAAGGGGGAGGGTCTAGTATCTTTCAAGACATGACTACAATATCGAACATTTTTTTTATCGCTTGTAAAGCTGTAAAGAACTATTTAAAAAATAGAAAAGGTAGTATTTTATGGTAAAAAAACATGAAAAAATAAAAAAAAGAGTTATGTATTCATATAAAGAACCAAAAATAAATATATTTTTCGCTTTTAATGTATTCTTTTATTAGATTAACTAATTATTTTTATGCATTTCAATCATTATATTTGGGATTAAAAGTTTATAGTTCGAGAAAAATAATGTTTAGACAAAGTATACATAAGTATAAATCTCACTAAAAAGAAAGAAATTGTGAGAACTTAGATTATTTTGTTAGAATCTCTGTATTGTTTCAGTCCTGTTTATTTTTCCTAATGAATAAATATTTAAAAACACTTACGTACACTTAATCTTATATTATGTTGTTATTTTATATGTTTAGCATGTTCATTATGAGAGGCTAATACTTATCAATTTCGAATTAGGATAAAGGAAACAATTTTAAGAATTATCCATTCATACTTTTATGTTACGTGTAGACAGACAAAAGGTGTTCTTCATTTCGAGACATTAAAGTAGATATGAGTTAATATAAAAATAATTTCAATAGGTACTTTCATTAATTTTTTTAAAGTTTGTAGACAAACTAGCTTTGAGTTATTATACATAAAAGTATACGAGTAATTTCAGTACTTGAACTAGGTGTGGCAAATAGGTTAACACAGGGAAGTTTCCATTTCTTAACAATCGAACTTCAAACAACTGGTTCATGCATTCAATAAATACTCTCAAAACCACAAATGATGATTCACACACCTCTTCTAGTTTTCCAAAACCATCAGATATCCCAGAAAACCTTGATCTAAATTGCTTTCAAATACTTGTCTCACTAGCAACAAGCTGGAGGAATTAGGTTTTTGTCAAACACCTCCTCCTCCTTTCTTTGTGTTCTTCGAGAATGCCGTAAAACGTTCTTGTCGATTGTAATTCGAGAAGATGTTTGGAAACTGTAATTGAACTCGTAAAAGCGTTATTTTCTCTTTCGAGTTGAATCTCATAAATGGGTTACATAAAAATGGGAATAAAAGCGAGATGAGATTCCAAAGAAGGGAAAATGAGATCATCCGTAACTAGAATCGAATTTTGTAAGCTTTTAGCATCGTTTGATTTGGAATGGAAATTTTGAATTAAATATTGCCGACTATTAAATACAACATAGGTTGTGTAACTTGTTATTGAACTATTAAACAGATTAAGTTTTCTAGATGATTTAATGATATGTTCTGTTCAAGAATTTGTAGAAATATGTGTGTCAAAAGTTAAAAACGTTCCTACTTAAAATTTTAATTAAAATGGGAATTTTACATTCATAACATTTTGTTTAACCCTATAATAGAAACAGTTTCTATTTCATAAAAGTATACTCATTACAATCGTAAAGAAATAAAAGAATATTATTAAAATAATAATATAATAGTGAAATAAAAATAATTAATAAAAGAATATTAATCGTAAAGACGTAACGAATATTAATCGTTATCAAGAATTTATTACATTAAACACTTCGGGAGAATTCCCCGAGTACTATTTCGAATTATGTAAGTACTTTACTGTGATAAAGCACATACATTGAATACATACACTTAATACATTGAAATTAAAAAAATAATATACCAATAATATTTCCAAACATTTTTCGTGCTATATTCATTTAAAAATTCTATTAGTACGATTTATTAGATGTCAATAGAACGCTTAGCTATTTTCAAGGTTAGTGATGTTGAAATTTTAAACATAAAATTTTGTACCATGCATATGCATGTGATAGATCACGTTTCATTACATGCGATTAAATGTTCACGATGTAGGCAACGAGTTAGGAGTGTTAAATAACAAAGTATTCTATTCGGGGAGGGAAAAGGCTGTAAACACGTCAATAAACTGTCTTCTAGAAACACTTTCATTTTCATATTTCCAGATCTATTATTAGAAATAATGAGAAAAAGTATAATGGTTTCTTAAAATAAGCTACCTCTATCAGTTTCGCAACTTTCTTCTGCGTCATGAAATATTTTAAAGTGGGTTTATATAACATACGACTTTTCAATAAAATGGGATTATCTATAAAGTAAATCATGTTTGGCTTGATATCACTCATCTGCTTGTTACATTTTTGTAATTTTCAACTAAGAGGTAATTTTGATGTACATATTAATGCGTTTAGTTCTTTAAGTCATTGTTCTAAAAATGGAATATTTTCCAAATTCCTTTTAGATAGTCTCCCATAATGACAGACAGTAGTCATAGTAAGGTTTAAGAATACTATTGTCTAAGTAAGTTGTAAAATTTTAAAGAAGCTAAATGCAATATTTTTAGATTTCCAACCAAGTATATTTTTTTGTGACCTAGTAAAGGATAAATTAACTTAATTTTTGTTCATTAAAAATTAAAATCTTTACCTTAAAATCATAAGAAGTTAAAAAATGATTAAAACCATATTTATTTATCTTATTGCTTAGTACACACATAAACATTTATTTTCGATTGAATTAGATCTCTGGGTTATTGTTTTTTACAGATTATTTTCCTTTTTAATTCATTTATTTAATGCTCAATAATATGGAAAATTAATTTTAAAAATTTTAACTGAAAATTCATATTTCAATTCTCACATTTCTCACAATCCTCACATTTCTCACATTTTCACAGAACCTATAACGTTACAACATACATTTTAAATGTCCCCTTAAGTCTACAAGGAAACATATTTAAACTTTCTTGGGTTTTCCTTGAACCAAATTAGATTGATTAATTTACCAGTGATATTAAATGGGGATATCTAGAAGTGTAAAATCAAAATGTAGTCATTTTTAAAGAATGTTCTATTAATGTCAACTTATAAGGTTATTCAAAGATTATATTTACTTTAGTCGTAATTTGTACAAGAGATGTTATTAGTTAAAGTTTTATTAAACTATCATATTCATGCGTTTTAAAATCTTTTGCAATGGTTAAAGTGAAAGTTTTAAAATAATGTTACGTATGAAACATACATTTAATACTTATACACACATAACCATAGCTTTTGCAAGTATTCAATCATCTTGAAATATTTGCTGGAATATAAAATTATATCTCTGTTTATCTTAAATGACCATTATTCAAATAAGTATACAAATACTCTTGTAAAACAAAGAAATACAATTATATTGATAGAATGTAAAAAAAAATATTTTACTACTCTTATATAACGTAATTCCCTATGAGATTCGCCCCAACACTTTTACTACGGATCGTGATTTTTTTTTGGAAGAAAAGTTCTCTGTGAATGAGCTAATGAGCTCTTTAGGGATCATTGAATTTAATTGGAGTTGCAAAGAGCTTTTTTTTCTTAGGTGACAAGCGAATGACTCATTGAATCTGTTTAGTAATCAATTACTCTTGAAACGGTGTTTGTTTTGCGTTATGTAAGGAAAACATTAAATTTGTTGCTTTTTTGCTTACTGAAAAAGGAAAAACAGTCAAAAAAGTTTTAATTTTAGAAAAGGTTTTATGCTTTATGTTTCATTACAACAAGTTTTATGATACTTCAGATATCTTTTAAAAAGTGTCTTGTAGAGTAATGGTACAAATTTTAATGATTTAATTCAGAAATTTTATATTTTAATATACTATAGTATAATTTACATTTAAAGTTCTGAGAAATAAATAAATCAATAGAACGTTTTGAATGATGAAATTATATCTAGGTTTATTTCTAATTTTGTTGAAGTTCGTATGACATTTATGTAGCATCATCATTATTGCGCTGGTTATTTTGTTTTCATATCAATGCAGAAATGACCAAAGATGATCATTATGAAATCGACTTTTTATAACTTCGGATAAGATTTATTGAGGACTAATAAATTGAAAATCCTTTTTATCATAAAAATGATAAAATGAATAGTTGAGATCAAAAATAGCATTTCAAGAGAAATAATGTCTGTTAAAATTATCTAGCTTTAATATTGAAAGATATATAGGAAATGTATACTATGCGTGTATTCGCCGTAGAATTACGTAGGACTTTGTATATACTTAACGAGATTTAGAATTACGAAAAAAAAAAACTTTAGCAGCTCTTATATCAGATGTGTAGGTGTTGATAAGATTTTTAGAACTACTAAGATTTTAATTTTTTTAAAAATCTGCAAAATTTCTGTATGTCGGGAAATATTCATTCATTCTTGACTGTTCTTCACTTGATAAAACAACTCAGCTACTCAAACTTTTCCGTCACATAAACTTATTAATTAAATATGAATTTTATTGCCTCTTCAACTGGCCATGGGTCGGTTATGCATTAAAATTATTTAAGTTAAATAGTGGAGCATTAGATATTAATTTAATACTTCTTCATAAGATAATTTCACCTGAAAAAAAAAGAGATAACAATTAGTAATTTTCATTGGCTTTTTAAACACATTTTCATACAAAATTAAATACTCACAACTTTTTCTGCCCAGACAGATAAATTTATCCCTAACTAACCTCCCCTCATCCGTTCCACACAATCTACCCGACAAACCAATCAGCGTGAAGCTACCCTGTCCCTTTTTGGCAACACTCTAATAATAATAATAAGGGATAAAGAGCAATATAATACGGGCGATTCATTCGAAACTGCTCGAAAATCCCCCAGCAGACCGCACCACAAGGTCACACGCTTCGCTGGAACAGTGCGTTAATTGGGGCTCAGTAGTTGCTCAAAGGGGACCAACTTTCGCAAAGCTTCTTTCACCTTGACTCAGAGCCCCATATTGATTCATAAATATAGCGGAATTTTTTTTTTGCTCGTGGCAGCAGCAACGAAGAGATGTCATTTCGTTGTTTTTCCTTTTCTTTTGCGTTATGTCCGGGACTATATGTATGGATTTTAGGTGATTATTAGTTGATGGTTATTAAATTATTTGTGTTTAAGTCCGTAAGAAATTTGGCAATTCAATGTGAGTGATTAATTTATGGGTAAAGCGATTTTAATACACTTTAGTTGCCAATGTGTAGTAGAACTAAGATACGTTTTAAATTTCTATATAAATACACTGCGGGATACGAGTCTATCCTTTGTTTTTTAACATTACTTTAATATTCATCAAGATATATTTGTTACAAAATATGCAACTACAGAATCTAAATACAATTCAATATGGTTTATGATATAACTTTCTTTTTCACTCTTATTTTGAGTCACCTTACATATTCTCAAAAAGTGTATCCGCTATTGGCAAAAAAATATGTTCTCAAAATTATGTAAACTGTTTTGAAACTTGATATTTTCTTTTATGATATTACTAAGTAAAACGTAATCAATCTGTATGAAGCAAGAAAGGTTATTGAGGTTATAGCGATTTAACGAACAAAATACGACGTCTACGCAAAAGAGAAAAAAAACCCCTACCAATAACCTATGAGGTTCTTGAAAGGATTATTTGAAGTAATTGTACTAATATATTTCCATATTGGAATTACTTCATTATTTAGTAAAACTAACATAGTAAAATGTACGAATTGTGGATGTAAAATCATTCATATTAACTTTAATCTTTATAGAACTTTCAGAAAGAACAATAGAAACAAATTGTTAAAAATAGAAACAATTTTTCTTATTTTAAAAATACTATAAAAGTAACCTTATTTCAAAAACACATCTTAACAATTGTGGGAAAATTTAAAACTCTATAAACACTTAAAATAAATAAGCATTCCTACCAATTTTAAAAGAAAACTCATCTTAATAGTATAGAATTTTCAAACGTTTAAGCACTCAAACTACTATAAATCGTTATTTCAGTCTTATGACATTTTCAGTATACACTTAAAGGAACGCTTCACATGGTCACTTGCAACGCTTTTGTTGGTAGAATTGAAGGAAATAGGAAAACAAGCCACAGTGCGGTCGGTCACTTATTACTTCCAATGGACGGGAAAAGGACTACTTATTTTAGCAGCAGAAGTTTTTTCTTTCTACTTTTAGTTCCGCTAAACAATAATACACAGCAACATACTACAAGTAAAGATCCTTGAAGGTGTAAAATAATAGTTTAAAACATACAATATTATTTCTCAAGATTGTTGTTTCAGATTGCAAGATTTAAGTGTTGCTTTCATACAGAGAAACTTACAAACTTAAGGGTAATATTGTGATCTTACAGTATTTAGGAGCCATGAACTTTGAATGAGAAAAGAGAAACGGTTCTTATGAATTGAGAAACTCATCGTCACATTTGATGTGTCATTTAAAGCTAATGTAGTGGAATAAATAGGGTGTTTTATTGCGCAAAGGTACGAAATGTGCTTTAAACAACCACCACGTGTGTACACTTTTTGAGTTTTCAATTTATTAATGCCGCTTGAATAGTCCGAAAAAATTTTCGTCTTTCACGAAATATTCAATAAAAGATTTTCAATTTTTGGAAAAAAAAAAGTTTTTTATTTAATTTTGAGTTTAAATAGTTTATTTTTCTAAAATTCTGTAAATTAAGGTCTTTTTTAACGTTTTCTTCATTAAATGTATTTTTTTAAGTGAAAAAGTTTCTAAATTCTGCATTTAATAAAAAAATAAATAGTTAAACATTTTAGAGTTATTTTTAATGATAGTAAAATAATAATAATCCAACAGAGTATGAATACATTTGTAAACAATTCTTCATTCAGTTATGGAAAAGTGCTATGTAGTGTATTAAATTTCAGTAGAAACTGAAAAAGAAACAGGAAGGGGAATTACAAGAATCTCGCAAATTTAACACATTTATTATAATATTAATTATAATTCTAACTTTATGTTGATGATTACGTCATCCTCAACTGAAAAAAAAAACAGTTTTCCAATTCCAAAAAAGAACAATATTTACTTTAATGAAACTTTTTCAAATAAAATTTAGCATCAAGAACTTTACATTTCTTCCAAACATTATACGTTTCTTCTAATTTTACATTTATAAAATTTTTAAAATGAACATCAACTTATTTAGAAACTGATCTCGATAAAGTTTCTATTGGTCTTACTAGCAAAAACAAATATATATTTTTAAAAATTTTGAGAAAGTATTTTACAACTAAATACCCTTTCTAATATTACTTTTAAAAGTTTAATTTACTTTTAATCAGTTGGAAAGTATCAAAGATTAAGTTTTAACTCAACCCTTATCATCTTCCCCCTTTTCACATTATTATATATTAGTAGGACGAAAGAAAGGGAGAAAATCAGGTCATAATCAATCAAATGCAAATCATCTAAAAAATAAAAACAACTATCTAAAGAGTTCAAGAACAAATCACAACACAACACAAATCTCTGCCATCATCACACATTCTCCGCTCTCAACAATCAAAAAATCACCTGTTAACACCTCCCGGGTGATTTGCATGAGTGAAAAACGTTTTCTCTGCCTCACTTTCGCGCCGTTTTCATAACCCAGTAAGTTTCAAGGTGAACAGGAAGTTGGTTCGGGGTCAAGGTTTCCATGGAAACCATTCGTCTTCATTAAGGTCCATCCATCCCTTCATAACAGGTGTTTATAAATAGTGGCTTCTTTTTTCCTTTTGTTAACGGATGGCTTTAGCGATATTTCACCGATTATTGTTTTCTGTGACAGTTAACTTTAGTTGACTAGTAGATGAGAAATAGGTTGTTTGGAGGAACTATTTTGGTCGGAGAAAGTTCTCTCGCTGTGACTTGCTAGTTTTGATGTGTTATGTGTTTTGCACTGTCCTTGGAACATCAAACTATGATTTGCGTGTCAGTAATAGTTGGGTAACTATTTAAGTATATCTGAAAACAAGGGATGAAATGTTTGCTTAACTATAAGAAAAATTAACATAGATATTCATCTTAATTTTGTTGTAGTTGTAACATAAGGATGTTCCTTGTCTAAATGACTATTAATAATAAATCAATTGTAAAAATAAGGAACATCTTCGTACCTTAATTTTTAAGGGATTTAAAGTAAAATATATTTTCTACACACTGGAGATTAATTTTGTATTTCTTTTGTGAGGTTCTTGAATTCTGTTTTATGTCTGAAAAATTAAAACTTTAAAACGTTTGTAAAAATGGTTTATAAATTTCATACTATATAACACACTATTTGATACGTATGATTTTTTTCGCATAAAAAGTATTTAGTAGAAGTATAATAAATATTTGTAAATTAATATTTTATCTATTCCCTTAATGCGTTCTATATTGTAAAAGGTTTGGTGCTAAAACCTTAATCACTTGGAATCCCGAATATTTAATGTAATATTCATAAGTCAGTGGTATTTGGCTTTTATAGCTATACATTTACTTTATCAAAACAACTTTTTTTTAAAGCAATTAACTTAATAAACAATGATTATCTAATTTTGATTGTAAAAAATCTAAAGAGTAAAAATATATACTGGGACTATCTTTTATAAATTTTTATTTTTAAATATTACCTCTAGTTTTTGGATTAATGAGCTGTGTTCGAATGACATTTAATTTGGACGTTTTGCTCTCAAATACAAAATACGTCTTTATCTATGTAAAAATATTAGAGTGAATGAGTAAAAAATTTACTAGTTTAAAAAAATTAAACAAAACCTCGATTCAAACAAACTAAAAGAATGTTGTTAATTTAACCATTAAATATTCTGAAAGAACATTTAAGCGTAACAATATAAAATACATTTTCACAAGATAAATAATGCACAAAAGTAAGTTCAAATTCATTACTCAAGATACCCATAAATCTTCCTTTAAATGATCAAAAGCAATTTTATGCTTGTTTAGACAGTTTTATCACCAGTTTCAAGAATTGATAATCTAACTGGGCAAAACATTCACGATATAGCTAGCTAGAAAACTTAAGTAGGCCCAAGAGTACACAAACATCCTATTTTATCCTAAAAATCTATTTGTACAACGTTTTCTCAACAATTAGTTATAAAGTTGTTAAATGGTTATCTGACAAAAAGGTTCTCAAAAGAAAAACATTTTAGTTTACTGTAACTATTCTGAGAGGATTTAAGTCACACAATATCTGGAGGCCATAGTAAACTTTACAATTTGAAAAATGACTTTGAATCGCTTTGATTTTATTTATAAGGTCGAACCCTGTTTTAGAGAAGCCACAAGGGACCTGAAAAAGTTCACTTTTAAGTCAAGATTTGTAATACTTTCAGAAGTTTTTAAGGTATTACTAATTTGGTTTAAACGCTTATTTATTAATAGAATATATAGAATAGGCAATAAAAATAACATATATTAAAATGAATAAATTTAATTGACTCTCATGAATTTCTTAGATCTTTTTCACTTTACCAACAACAAACATTAAATTTTTACCTCTAATGAAGTTGTCACTTTATATGAAATATATACTTACTGTTGAAACAACACACTTTCAACAGCGAATGTTTGGAATGCTCACAAGGATACTTTGTTGTTTGTTGATATAGATACTATTTCATTCTTATTTCTCAAGAGAAATCCACCATTTCTAATACCATCTGCTTTTATGGAATGTAATAGTTTTGGGAATGTAAGGAATTTGACCGTGGTAACGCGTTCAATGTTCAATGAAGGGGGTGTTATTCAGAGGTTATGTTTAGTTTCCTTTGATAACCTGCAAAAATATCCGAGGATAGGAAAATGTAGTTCGTTATAACCGAAATTTAAATTCTCAGTTGCTAACTGTTATCGTAAAAAGTTCCGAGAGTTCAATATACTGAGGTGTAAGATAATGTATAAGATAGGGGGAGAGTAGCCCAAAGCGGGTATGCTAACTTTGAAAGGTCAAAAAGCTTAATTATATTTTTATTGTAATACAAATTTGATTTTAAATGATAGGTGAGTTAATTTACTATAAAATAAAAATACACGATAGAATCGGATTGTGTCAAATAATGATTTATTACTGGAAATCAAAAACTCGTCAAAGAACACCCGCTTTTCTCAACCGAAATCTTAATAGTAATCGGGTTTTTCTATATTATACTTTTTAGTTCTTTCATGAAGAGCCTAAGTACCCCGCATTAGACTGAACAACTTTATCCTAATGCTTTACAAATCGAAGCCAATAAGAGCAAAACAAAGAAGGGTCTCGTGTATTATTATGTCGCAAATGACAGTAATGTGTTAACGTTAATGAAAATAGCTTTACTACAGCTACTTTCCCGATGGCTTGTACGGTATTACCCCTCCCCCGCTTCCAATCAAAGACGGAAAGCTGCTAATTTCCGTAACTTTACCCCAACATTCTCAGGAAGAGGAAATTAAAGATGGTAAAACTGCAGCGGTCTATAGTACCACTAGGAATTGAGTTAGCTTTTTATCTTTTTATCTTTAACTACGTTTCGAACCTTGTCCTTTTTTTTTAATTCGAATCCGGGAAATAGTAGCTTTTGTATTCTTTGGTGTGGGTCAATTACGATTGGATTGACCTGATTGAGATTGTATTCTGATATTGGGAAGAATTAAGAAAAGGTCTTAGAGCAGAATAAGTGTACTTCAGTTTTGTTTTCTCATTTACAAAGTACCTACTGAGTAATAGTTTAGTTTATTTGACTAACAGTTAAAAAAGCAATTTAAAGAGTGGAAAAAGTTTGAGTGGGATGCATGGGACCTTTAACTTTTGTATTAAGTTTTTAAAAAAATTAATTTATTTCTCCATATCAGGCAGTATATTTCCTAACGATTTAATGCTTGCACTTAAAACTTTACATGTTATTTGAATCTTAGATAATTGTATTTGTGCTATACTGGGTTGCTAAATAAGGGACGTTTATTAACAGTTTCTATTTCACTGCTTGATTAAATTTGTTTTCAAAAGTTTATTTAGTTTGAAAGTAATATTTATGGTTTCACTCACTCTAATGGGTGATCATAGAATCAATGCGACACAAAAGATACATGCTTAGTTAATAGAAGATTGAGATCTTATAAGTAGAATTAAAGTTTTTTGGATTCAATTTTCTTCAAGTTATAACTTCTTCAAGCTTGTTTAATCTTCCCATTAAAGTTTCACTACATTATGTGTTGAAAATTTTAATAACATAAAATGTATTGTGACATTAATTAAACTAAGACTATTATAAGTATTTAAAAATTAAAATTGTTCCAAATGAAAACATGAAAAGTAATTTTTAGAATTAAATGTTATTTATAAATCTTCCAATAGTTTGATTTTTTCTTCAAACTGTTAAGTTTTGAAGTGAAAAATTTAAACCTTTGGAAGTGTAAAAGTCAGCGATTTTTAAAACAAGAAGAACTACAGATTCCAATTCTCTTTAGTACAATTTTTTGCTTTTAAACCATTTCTATAAAGTTAATGACCTTTTCGGTAGTTGATAAAATGTATTTACTGGAGTTACTCTGCTTAGGCTGGTCTTTTATTCGGAAAATCCTTTGGCTCCATAAAAACTCGCAAACGGCAGCCATTCGTTTTTGTCAGGTTGGAACAGTTTTTTCTGCTGAATAACGCAAAAAGAACGGACATTTCTCCCATCCAGAGAAAACCCTTCGAGCAGAAATATCACACTATCAGTGGGATGTAAGCTTTCTATGTGAACAAGACTATGAACTAATGTATTCTTAGTTCTTCTCTACAGATTTTGTATATCTTAATTACCCATAATAGTAGGATATTAATGGCTTAAGGCTGCGTGTAGTATGAGTATTTAAGGGCTAATGACAAAAACTTTCCTTCAGGATATTTTATAGAATGAATTATTTGGGTAAAACTATAATATTTTAAAATTTAATCTCAATAAAAATCTTTCAGTCAAATTGACTTTTCCCAATAAGATTAACCTTTGCTAATATGATAGTAAATACCAGTGGAAATTATACTGTCCAAAAACTTCTATATAAAGTAACATAACAAATTTCCTTATTGGAAATATGTTTTTCTTGAAATAGTTATTTTATTGAGCATGATAACTCAAAATTATTAAATGATAATTTTATCAATGCATTTACTAATTGATTCGAATTCTTTTGTACTTCAACACTACATAATGCGAATTTATATAAATTTCATAATTTTTTTACATTAGTTTTACTTAAAAAGCATTTTAGTAATAAATTTTCTTTAAAAAAATAACCCGAATTTATAGCTATTTCATGATTTATCATTGTAATCAATGGTTTTCTTCCCTAACATAATTTTCAATGATATTGAGAAAAACGAGCCTAGAGATTCATAACAAATTTTATTTTCCCCTTATAATTAAAATTAATCCTCCTTTATTCCCAATTTTTTTTATTGAATCAGAAAAAAAAGTACCAGATCATTTCAATTTTAGAAGGAGTTGACGTTAAAAAAAATTCTAGAATTTCATTCATTTATGAGCTTTTAAGTTTTCTATAAGCTTTGTTCCTTTTTATGGGTGTACTGATCTCTTGAATTTAGGTTTGGCCCTTTCCAATCAGGAAACTCAAAGAAACCTTCTTAGTCTTCAATATCCCGAAAAAAGCTTTTCATTCCGTAGATAAACATTTATCAATCTGGGTAAACATCAATTTCATTTTCCCCCGTGCAGAGTCATCATACTAAACCTAGCAAAATTTTTCACTAAGAGGTCCTTATTAAATTCCACATCACCATGCTCAAAAATAATAAAAAGTAGTACTACACTAGTAGTTGGTTTTAAATCCATTTTTATTAATTCAAATCTTAAAAGTTTGATTCAGTATTTTTGTATTGATGACGAAAAGGAGGTTAAGTGAATATTTTGATTGCAGAATCCATTCCATTTAAACGTGATTAGCCTAAAAATGGTACTGATGATAAAAATATTGATTTTTTCATTCTTAAAATCGATTTATATGAAGGACATAACTTTATAAGTGCTGTTAAAAGATAGGTTATTATCTAGTACATGAAAACCTCTGTAAGCTGTAGTGTATATGTTGATCCTGACAAAACGAGAGGGTTTTGTTACATTCAAATTTCAACCATCATTTTAGTCATTTTTATTGTTATTAGTAATGCAATGAAGTTTTGTAATTGGGAATTTAGGTTATTTGGAAATTTATGGAGGATTTCAAATGGGAGATAAAATGACATTTGTTATGCGATTTATTGAATTATTATTACGCGAGTGAGTATTCATTTTCAAAAATATCACTATAAGTAATGTTCGTACCTATACTAAGAAATACAAATTTATTCAACGCATTCAAAATAATGTGATTTAAGATCATTTTTCTGAACAAATAAGTACTCTATTGAATTATAAAGGTAATTTTTTAAAATTATATCCTTCTAAATATAAATTTATTTCACATTATATTTTACGCTTAAATACAGACCTTAAATAATTAGGTAATTTAAAATTGTCTCCGTAGAAACGAGTCAAAATATATTCTTAGACCCTTTCCTATTTCTATAGCCTGTACGCTAGAAATAAAAAAAGAATGTTATTCAATACTTTTTAACACAGCCAGTGTCAGAAAAACATTACTGTATACATTATTAAAATATCCTTTAAAAGACCAGTGAAACGTATCTGTACAAAGAATAATTTAAAGGAGATATTCTGAAGGAGATCTAGAATGATAATCTTATTTCGAGCACCAAAAAAAATTTTTTTTTAGACTCCTTTTATTTCCCATTCAAAGCTCTTAAACTGCAACTTTAATCAAAGTAGGTTTGTATTTCTTCCTTTCATAATCAGATTTGTTTCTGTTAGAGATAGAATTACATTGGGGTATAAATTCTCGAATAAAAATGTTCAAGGGAAAATAGAACAACTTTATGAAATCAGACTGCTTCAAAACGTGTCATTTTGATTCCATTCTTGGGAGAAGGTGTTTTAAAGGACATAGTATCGAGATATTTGATATCTTGAATAGGTGTAGCAAGTATGACGTTTGTGCGTTAAAGCGTCATGTGATAATACGTTTCTGGTTTAGTAGTATGTTTTCGGGTCAAAGCATTTGACCGTTATGGTTTTATAGACTTTTCTCTTTTAAAAATATAGAACTGCCGTTTAGTTTTAAGATCAAAAGTATCAAGTCCACCGATTTTATCTCATGGATTGTTTCATTAATAGTTTTATATTTTATTTTTATTTTCATTTGGTCAAATGTTACATGTATTTCCAGGGACAAAATATGTTAATTTCAGAATTTTTTACTGGCTGCTCAAATAAATGCCTTAAAATACACAGAGGGCATAAAATACACAGCATACAAGCAGAAAAATAAATGCTTTTTGGGAGGTGTTATAAAAGTTATCGTTTTTAAAGAACTGAACATTAAAAACACTAGGAGTTCATATGAAAGGATAAAAGTATGCTGTTCTTAACGAAAAAAAAACTATTTTGAAACTAAAGAAATAAACGTCATATAGATGTAATAAATATTAACAAAAACTCTTTAAGAGAAAGTAACACTTCCTATCTTTCCACACATGCTTTTCATACATAAATGCTAATGAAAACATTCTATGTAAGACCATTTCTCAACATTTACAACACACAGTTACTAAAACTTAAAAGTCATTTCTGGGAGAATATTTAAATTTATTCTCAAATTCATCTAGAATAATTCATAAGCATTGATTTTCAAGTTTTCCAGTTTTCTTCACATCCAAACCATTTAAATTCTGCCCTATCTCTCTCTTTCTTTTCCTCCAAAGCCCCCTCCCGCGCTTCAAAAAATCCACCGTCCGGCGCATCCCATCGTGACGTCACCCCCTACGTCACAGCGACGGTGCTGTCCTCTCCCCGTCTCTCCTCTCCCGTTCCACACAGTCCGGGAAAAAAGATGACTTTGGGAGGAAGATGCAGACCGACCCTCCCCGGAGCCACACCGGATCACTTCGACTCCAGACTGCCTAGGGTGCCTCACGTGACTTGAAACGTCCCCGTCGGCGGACACTTTAATTCGTCCCTGTGTCGCTAAAGGACTGCCGTGACCGTGTTTCGCGCTTTTCTGTGGAGGGACATATCCTATATAGCGTTTGACGTTTTTTTAAAGAGAGATTTTAGAGAAGTAAAGGATAGTAGAGGATGTCCAGTGAAGATACCGTCCTTTTTCCAGATAAATAAGTCCAAATTTTGTAAATTTTGCGAGTTTTTCGAACGGTTTATTATCAGAATTAGCTCGGAAATTTCGATTTTTGAGGTGTCGTTTACTACTTTCATCGATTGTGTTAATCTGTACTCGATTATCGCCAGCTAAGTTGCGTGAGGAAGCTATAAAATGTGGAACTGATTTTTTAAAACCTAACACCCACTTTATAAATGGTGCGTAGTTTCCAGAAAACTTTTTCACACCTACACGCTTCAGTGTATTGATTTGTTTATGCTGTAACTATGCGATACAAAGAGACATTAGGCTTTGATGTATTGAATATATTTTAGTGTTTACCTGTAAATCAGAATTAAAGTAACGTGCTTTTAGTCTTTTAAGACCGTTTTATTTTGCACGACAAAAAAAAGTTCCATCAATTAATTTTCATCATTAGACGAGTTTAAAAAACACTAAGGAATGTTTCATCAAACAGACCTTCTATAACAATCGTTCGTGGTTCTGTTCGAGTTAAGTGTAAAAAACTGCCAACTCATATTACTAAACTACTCAATCTCACTGAAATGAACTAAGATCGACTGCTCTGTATATTAAACTTGAACTACTGCAAAAAAAAGACACAACATTAAAAGAGATAAAAAACATCTTCGTCCAGTTTCCGACCATAAACCATCTCTCCAACCCCCTAACCCAGTGCCGAACAATTAACACTCTTTCCCAACACGTGCCACTACTCAAAAGAACAAACACTGAGAGCGACAGTGAAGCTTAAGAACGAAACGGATAACACAATCCCATAACGGTGACAATGAGGAGCTCCCTTTTAGTCCTGTTCTTCGTTATCTGTGTTGTTGTCCTGCCGTGTGGGGGACAGGTGAGGGTCCGCAGGGACAGTGACTCCCACGTAGTAGATCCCCATGCCTTGTCGACAAACGAAAGCGGCGAGGACACACATAGGAGGAAGCATATTAGTATTTTCGTGGTTGACTTTGCGCATATTTCGACACCCTTCATCATTGCTTTGTGGATTGCCATAGCATGTCTGGCTAAGATAGGTAAGTGTGAATATTATGAATTTATATCCTATCTAGCAGATATTGTCTTCTTTATATTTATTTTAATAGCATCTTTCAATATTTTTTAACACGAACGTGGGAAAGGAGATTTTTCGCTAAACTCGTCGTATTGTCGTATCTCGCTTAAAATTTTAAATTAATGTAAAATCTTAAGTCTAATCTATTAATTTCATGAAAGAGTTATAATTTGTTAGTTCCCCTTGGAAGTGAATATTCTGTGTTGAAAGAAGGCATAATAGTTTTTTCAAAGCTTCACGACATCATAGTAATGTTTTTTTTAATAAAATTTAAAGGAAAGGTTACTTACTGTTACTAATCCACAGTAAAAATACTGTTGGAAAGTATCCTATTTGAGTAATCGTACATAAAATATTATAAGAATTTGTTCTTATGTTTTTATATATAAGATGCTAAACATTTGAGAAAGTATTCCGTGTTACTTTTTTACGAGACAGGTCTACACATTTTAAATATAAAAGTAATCTGTATAACCTTTTCAAAATAAAATTTAATCAATCCAATAATATCCTGTTATTATAACTAATCTTTGAATTTACCGTTTGAATGAAGAATCTTAAACTGATGGCATGGTGTAATTTTATTTTTATTGTTACTAGCTGAAGTACGTACGTTTAAAATTTATTGGTTTAAAATTTATAATGTCAAACATTTTAACATTTTTATATGCAATAAAATTTTTACTTCGAATATAATTTTTATGAATACTTAACACCATTTTTTGTTAATTGCGTTGCAAAAATGGTCTAAAAGTTTTATCTTTTAAAATTAATCTACTAAATTATTTTCACTTTCATTACTATCTTTAAAACACTAAATTAAAGTCGTGTTTGTAACTGATAAGTTAAGTTTTTGAATTAGATGTTAAAATTTCATCGAATGCATGTAACATAATTTCTGTGGGTAATAAACACACTTTTGTAAATATAAACTTATCAAGACCTACATTTTTCTTATTTTTATAACTAAAATTTATGATAAATGCGCTCATATCTGGCATGACAGTAATTATCTTTTATATACAATCTAAGGTATAATAAATATCTTCCCTCGCTTTAAAACATTATGTATCTTCTTCCTTCCTTATTTATCGAATAAGTACAAACAAAGGGTGGAAAGGTTTCTTGACGCTTTCTTTTCACAAATATATTAATGATAATAGCTTTCTCTGATAAATTTATGAAAGTTATGTTTATGAAATTATACTAAAAATTGATACCTTTTTTAAAAAAACACAAAAATACAATATAAATTATTTGAATATAATAATGTAATAGGATTACAATAAAATATTGAAGGAAAAGTTATTAAAGATGTTATTTAAACTTATTTATAATTGATTTGCTAATACTGAAATATATTTTGTATCTTTGGTGACAGTAAATTCTAAAGTATTCGTTGTATCTTTAAAATGATATTTTCTAAAACATTATTAAACTTTTAAAATTGGGTAAATTTAATTTCAGGTACAAAATATCTCGTTCATTGAGAGAGTTATTTCCAAATTGTATTAAACAAATTATTAGTATCCCCACTCCAGAGTGTTTTTACAGTAGTGTCAGATTGTTTAAATTGCCTAAGTATCAAAAAAAGGTTTAGATTGCTTAAACCTTAAAGTATCAATAAAAGTAACAAAAAAGTATAAATGGTAAAAGACAGATATAACATTAAAAAAACCCTTAAAGTAATTAATTTTTTTTCCTTTCAACTTCGGTGCACAGAATATAATCCAGTAAGGCTTTCTTGAATTTTTTTTATGAAATTCGGTATTTCTAGATAGATAATTTTCTGGAAAGAATGAGGGTTATTAATCTGAAAAATTAAGTCAATGAGGGATAAAAATAAATAAGTAAATTAACTAATTCATACAACAGTCATCTTTTATCTTCATATTAATTTAATTATGTATATGTATCGTATTTTAGTTTTGTATGACCCAAATATTATATTCCTTTTTATTGAATGGAAAAACAACTAATCCTGTAAATCAAGTCTGTGATAATAAAGAAAAATAATAAATAATACTACAAATTCATAATAATCATTAGTATATATTATTAGTTATAGTACGCCCCAAAATGCTCTTTTTTATAGTAGAATACAAGTATTGCAAGATTTTGATGTATTTATAAATTACACCCTATATCCTCATAACTGATCGTAATTAAACGCACGATGGGAAAATCTTATAACTTATGAACTGCTTTCCGGTCTGTACTACTTCACAAGTTGGTTTGAGCATGATCTGATACTGATGTAATCCATCATGCAATACAATTACAGTTTGGTAAGACATTACTTAACTATATATATTTCTTCTAACAAACTAAACTACAAAAAGCATATTGCGTGAGACAGATTGTCCTTTTGCAGCCTTGTGTCATGGGTTGTGATGTGCTCGTCTGCACAGAAAGCATTCAGGAAATTGCTTGCTGGAGCATTGGTTGGTGCATCGCTTAGAAGTGCATTGAGTGTTAATAACCTTTTGTGCCACCGCCAGTTCAATTCCAGACCATGCGAGAGATTATATCGTAGTAAGGTTAAAAGATAACCTCTTGAGAGGAGGAAATATTAATGACCATTATGACGCGTTTTACTACATACTTTGTTTGAATCTTTGAAAAAGTGATTTATATATTGGTTTTAGTTGTGTAATAGGATGAAAACATTTTGTAAATCTTTTCAAGGCTTTTATCTTGTTTTAAAATTTTATTTAAAGAAGTAAATGTTAAACAAAGGATAAATCCCCCCCCTATAAATATAAGAAAACCAATATTTTGTTTAAAAGTAAGCTAAGTAAGTTAAGTTTAAAACTAATTTTTTAATGTAGTAATTGTTCTTGATACTTCTATGGTTGCTTTTAATGCCACCCAATACGTTTCATAATATTAGTTAATACTGATTTAAAGCTAATATTAATGTAGTTTTATGTCTTGTGGAAATAGTTTCTATATCTATTTTATTTTATAAAATTTGAAGGTTTTATTGGTAACTTATTGGTTCTAATTTTAATTGTAATTGAATAATAATAAATTACTTCATATACATAATTACTTAAAGGTCTAAGTAAGCTATAGAGCTTAGACCTTATAGAATATATAGAATATACTATTTTGAATAATAGGACGTATTGAGATGAAACGATTCGAAAAACTAGTTTTATGATCAATGCATTTATTCAATTTATCTATAATTGAACAAATTTAAGTAAGTGATCTATTAATCCTTAAATATTGATTCAATATGAGAAATATATTATATGCGCCCGAACACTTTTCTATTGAAGTCTTTCTGTTGACTATAACAAAAAATAAAAATTTGTATCTAGCTTTCAAAACGAAGTAAAAGTAAATTTTGAATATAAAATCCATCTGCTATTGAAACCTTCACAACATTTGCGCTTCACTGCTGTCGGTTGTAAGATGATACATTTATATTTTTGTAAACACAATTTCAAAGAGTTGAATGGCAACGGGTAATGGGAAGCCTCTCTGAAGGTGGTTCGGCTTCCCAGTGAATACCATTTGAGATGTCTCGTCCATTAAGGAGAAAGAGAAAATTTTGCCTCTGGTGGTGGAACTAGGATGTGAAGAGAAAGGTTTCATAAAAGCTTTTAAGTAAGCAGAGATTTGGCCGGGGTTGTGAATTTTTCAAATTTCGTTGTTGAAGTTATTTAATTATTTTGGTTGGCAATGATAAAAGATGTGCGTGTCAGAAATTTCGTTTCAGGACATATAACTTCGTTAAGCGGAAATACACCGTGTTGGGCAAACAGTGAAATCTCTTGAGATAAGTGTTTTAAACGGAAAATATATTTTGCTACTGCGTTCATTTCTGTTTAAAAATAGTTGACTCTGTGTCTGCATGTTTATAATCTGTATTTTTCGGTAGAAATTGAAAAAAAAAGCTTGGAATATTTCAAAGAAATGCTTAATTAGATTTAGCCCGAAAAATTATTTGAGAAATCTAGACTAACAATGTTTTTTATTACCTTAATATATTTTAAGGTTTGTGAAAGGAAAAATTTCTATTTTTAGTCAAAATTAGCTTTAGTAACCTAATGAAGCTTCTCGTGGAATCTAATTGAAAAAGCAGCTAAAGAACAAAAGTGTTTTCATGGAAATGAAAAATTGATACACTGCGTTGGCGTCAAAGTAACCTAAATTTGCTTCTTACTTCAAAATATACCTCGAAATAACCTCGTCACAAAAAATAACCTCAGCTTTAAACTGATAAATAAATATACCGTGATGTTAAATTATTTTATTTTCTTTTTAAAAAAATAACTCAATCTACACATATAGAAAGTTTATATTTGCCGTTTATACTAAAACTGAAAAACTTATCTTTTGACCTGAAAGTTTTTAGGCTTCAAATCAAATATCAACATCTTCTTTTACTAACATAACTCTTTTCAGGGAAAACATTCAATGTCTCTAAAACTCCTAAAATTACATGGGTTTAACAAAATAATCACATTTTTTTAATTGACGTTCTTCATTTCATTCAAAATTAAGACACCGCGCTGGGAACTACTTTTTTGTTTGTTAGTGACGTCTTTGGGTCAGGAAACGCTACAGTTAACATAACGCAGAACTCATGTTCGATTTTCGATGTATAAATACTCGAATCTCCCTATCCCCCTCAGACAAGAAGATTGTCTCCTGTCTCTTTTTTAACCATAAAATGACAATAAATAGATCCAGAATTCAGTTCCTCGGTCTCCTTAAATGCCAGCTGTGGTCACAAATAAACCCACTTTTAATCAAAAGTCTTTGTTATGGTCTTTCATAACGGACTTTAGTACTGTTTTTTAGCAAAGAAATCAAAGAATGTCCTTCTAGAATATTAGCTTTTCTGCTTTATGTTGTTTGTCTGATAAATACACGTCGTTCGAAAACCAGACTCACAGAAAAGACATTAATTATCAAGGATAAAAAAAATTCCTTGAAGTGGAAATAATTAATCTTTATTTTATGATTGGAAATTAGTTATGATTAGAAATATGAAAGAGGAGTAGTTCCTGAATTAGGGAATATAAAAATATATTTATTAGAAAAACATAATGTTTCTCGATATAGTCGTATTTTTAATGGTACCGTCGTAGGAATTTTATCTGCTTTTTGTTTAATTAATCTTACCAAAATAATTTCAATCATACAAAAGCTTTTATTTTGTATGTTAGTTGGGACTTTGCTTTAATTAAAAATGTTTTCATGTATTTTTCTTGCGTCCAAATACTATCTGATAGGCACAGTTAAGCATAAAATAACGCAAATAAAAAGCTAAAGAACTTTTTTGGATCATTGCCCATTAAAAAGACAAAATGCTTACCTAGATTTATATATTTCGTACATGATTTCTCAGGATCACAGGCTAATTTAAATTGTAAGCACGTATTATATGTCATTTGTTATTTTCTAACAGTTATTATCTTTTATCAGGGGTTTCCAGCGTTTTAACTGATCATATTAAATAGTAAAAAAATCAATCGTATATTTAAATATGGAGTCAGTTCTACGTAATAATTTTAAGTACAATGTTAATTTTTAGGTTATATTGGATTTCATTCCTATTTTATCGTTAATATTTAATGATTTATGTAAAAAATACTGTATTTTTTGTAAAATACATATTAAACGGGTTTGCTATGTTTGAATGTATGAACAATGCTCATAATGCTATGCTATAAAGTAATTAAAATTTTAACAAAAGTTAACTTCATATGAAAAATTCATATTTATATATTTTACAATAAATAAATAGAAAAATAACCAACAGTTGATAATTTAATTCCATTAAAAATGGAATTGACTACGAAATAATCGTAAGCTTATTAAAAACCCGTATGAAGGACTATAGCGCTTAGAAAAGAAATTTTCTGCATATAGTATATGAGAATTGTTAAAATAGTTTGTTCTATTATGAGCAATGATGGATAAAATAAACTGATTTGTGACAAACAAAAAATATGTAAACTTAACACCCTTAAATATTTCAATCCCCAATAAACATTTCCTTCCATTTCTTTAATAATTTAAAAGCTACAATCCAAAATAAAAGCTTTTACCATCCGCCACCCATTTATAATAAATGTAAAAACGGGGGTTCATATAAAACGAACTATATAAAGTACATTTAAGGTTGACTTCTCCTCTGAGAACCAACCATATAAGATATTAACGGACTCGTGCGTAGAGTGGGCCGATCCATTTCTAGACTGACTCGATCCGAAAAGGACAGAATCGTTAAAGAAAATGAAAGTGGAAAGCAGAGTATCCAGAGTTGCGTGTTACAATATCACGCAATGTTTTCTCTCTGACATCTTATGGTCTAAATATT
The DNA here is from genome assembly GCA_963680715.1 of Tetragnatha montana. Classification (NCBI taxonomy): domain Eukaryota; kingdom Metazoa; phylum Arthropoda; class Arachnida; order Araneae; family Tetragnathidae; genus Tetragnatha; species Tetragnatha montana. Next base: position 18,057,225 of record OY796683.1, read on the forward strand.
GTGCATTACATGACTCAAATATTAGTAGTTTCATAATCCTTGTTTCAAGGTTATGGAGGGGTTCTGTAGTTCTTTTTGTAGACTGTAGTTAGGTGTTTTATTATTCTCCTCTGACATTTTAGTAGTAGTACTTTACGGAAATTGAAATTTTTCATCCTTAAAGAGTTGTAACTATCCAAGAAATTTATACTTGCTTTAATTTACTAGTGAGAATATCTGTAATTTTGATGAATGGAAATATTTTATGGGGTATATAAAGTTATATTTTTATGGGTTTGAAAATATTTGAAATTTTACGATAGTTGGTACATGTTTTAATTATTATATGCATTATTTTATGCTGGTAATATTATGATAACTGTTTAAAATAACATAAAAATTAAATATTGTGGCAATTACAAGAGAAATGGAGAGAATGAAACGGATGCATAAGGGCATATTCTACACTCCTTAACACACCTACAGTAAAATCTTATTTTTTTAGGGTTGATTGAGCTTTTTATTAATTTTTCTGAATCAAATCAATGTTTTAATAAGAATAATACATTCGATTTTGTTTCGTTAGACTGACTCTGAGCTAATTGACTAATTACACCTTTTATTAACCTTGTTCTTATGTTCATGTAATGATTCGCCTCTCTTTTTGATGATTAAAAGCAAATTAACTAAAATCTCTAACCAAAACCAAATTTTCTAACTCCACAAATAGCTAAAGACCTTCTTTTCTAAGGTTTTAATCCTTCTTTACCTTGAAAAGACTTTCATTGAAAACAAAATACTTAATTTTAGTTAAACCAAGAGAGAGAAATAGCATAGCACATTAGGATGGGCTAAGATCTCAATCACGTGACTAGAGACGCCAGAAAAGAAATACATTAACATCTCGTCTAGGCCACCACGAAAGAAAATCTTTTAAAAAAAACAGCAATCAGAGCAACCCTCGTAACAAGACATGGCATAGCTAACAACTGTAAAATACACCCCCGTATGACACAACGTTACGCGTGTTACAAAAAGACTGGATTTTCGCCAGATTCCCAATTAATGGGGTTATGATGCTCTCACTCTCAGCAAAATAGCTGAAACGGCGTTTCTGTGCTTCAAGCTCTCCATTTATTTGAACTCTCCCAGGTAAAAGAGAAGGTTTCTCTACTCTCTTTGGATTCTATTTATACGAGAATGCCTCGCCCTCGCTTATGTAGCTTTTAAGGGTTGTGGGGAAAGGGTAAAGTGGGCCAGGGGGTGAGACAAAGCAGACGGCTCGAGGCGGTATTTTAGGCCGTGGAGTGGCATCAGGCCGTTTGTTGTGTTTTGCTTTCTTGGCAATTGTGCTTTTCTACCTCTTTTTGCTGTCGCCGCCCGTGTTTTACTTTAAATTAGGATTCTCGGTGTAAATATTTTGACGTGGGAAACGCAATATTCATTCTCAAAACGGAAATGGGTTCAAAGCTCGGAATTTTTCAGTGTGGGATATAAGTTAAAAATGAATTGGGTGAATAATTTTTGAAAAAGAGAGAGAGACACACAAATGAGGGCATGGAACTTAAGTCTGTCTGCCTTTTGTAGGTTAGGTTGAATGATTATAGAGAAAATTTTAGCTAAACATAAACCACGAACATAGAAACGTTTACTTACAAGTCTGATATATATTGCGTATATTTTGGAACAAACATATTACCTAAAATATTTTGTGCAACCTACAATTAATAAAAAAAATATACATAGTTGGTTTAAAAATTCAGTTGAGTGATGTTATTTTAATTTTTTAATATGCTTGATCATTATTTATAGAAGTATTAAAATAAAAAACTTTAAAATTAAGCGTTTCTTTAATTGTTTAATTTATTGATCATTAACAAGAAAATTCGGGGGTTAGGTTTTACGCAGGTACTTTTACGAGCTTTTGTAAACTAAAAGAGGTAGAGATATATCTACTATTTTTCTGTGATGAATAGGTTACTTATCTCCTGGTATAATCATCATGGAACTTTAATGTATAATTTCTAGTATTTTAATTTCTCAAATTTAAAAGAAAGTGGCTTTTTATATACTTTTAGATATTTGCCTAAAACTAAAAAGGTAAATTATGGAGTACTGATTATTACAACTGTAACAAAACCGCGTGTTGTTCGAAAAGATAAGCACTAAAAGTACTTAATTTTTACGTAACAAAGACCAAGTTTATAAGTAAAATGAGTTACAGTTTATCATTTGTTGATAAGGGTCAAATTCAGAATTTTCAAAATTTTTCAATTACGAAGCGAGAAATACGGACTCCTAAAACTACCTCCAAAAAAGTATAAACCATAAAACAAATGTGTTATGATATAAAACAATACTTATTTTTCCATCCGAGTTACAATCATGCGTAATGATACTCTTACATAACAAAACTATCTTACAAGTTTTCCAAAAGGCAATAAAACTCGGTATCTGCGACTTGGGAAAACCTCAGATCATATGCTCGGTCGATTAGATGCTCGTGTAACAAAACTAAAAAGCATACTGTTCAAATTGCAGGTTACGGGCCCTATTCAAAACTCGATTTAATAAGTTCTTAATTTTCTTTACTGATGGGGAGAAACTTCTAGAATAAGACAATAACATAGTACATGATGTAAATCCCCATGTAAACATCGTCAGGTGGGTAATGTACGTACAATAGACTGTCATTAAATCAAATTTCTGCAACTAATTCAGCGTAATGATGGCTGGTTTGTATTTAATAGAACCGATAGAAACAAATAACTGTCAACGTGAGTGTAGGATACCAGAAAAACAAGGCTATATCGTTAGCTCAAAATAATTCCCCCCTTAAAAAGAAAGACTAATAGAAAGAAAGTAACGCATTCTGTTCATTCCTTGTATCATTTATAATTGCTCCTTGCGTTCCCTGTAATTGAGGACAGTCTATTAGGTTTAAGACAGATAGGTCAGTAATTTGTTAATTTTCAGGTAGTTTGTGTTGACTTCTAATTTTATCTTCGGAAGTTTGGATAGCTAATGACACAATAACAACTCACTAAAAAAAGTATAGAATTTATTGCCCGGAGGCTATTTAGCAAAGTGTTGCAATTAAATTACGAAAATTAGCTATTATTCATTGTAAGTATAAATATTTTAGGATAATAATGAAAAAAGTACGGGGGTGAGTATTTAAAAATGTGTGAAAACTCAGAGGTTATAAGCAGTGTTATTTCTAGGATTTTTTTGGAGGAGTAAAAATACTCCTTGACTTTTTTAGGAGGAGTGAAATTCAATTATGAGGAGTGAAATACGGAAATAGCATAAACTACATATACATAGACAAATTTTCTATTAAAAACGCTTACTTTTTTATGAATAAAATGAAATTTCGGTTTTAACAATTATAGCATACGTTAAGTATTAATAGAAAATATTAAACATTATACATGAAACAATTTATTTTACATTAAGGGATAATTTATTTTACATTAAGGGATAAGGATGACGTCACGAACCCTTCTTTCTTCGGAAGTTCTCTTGTTCGGATTTGTTGATTTTGGTGGGGCACGGTGCATTTCTTAAGCTAAACCTTTGGGAAAATTCAAGGAGTGAAAATACTCCTCCCTAATTTTTGAAGGAGTATTTCCGATTTTCAAGGAGTGAAATACTCCCTCTGAGGAGTTAAAAATATCTCTGGTTATAAGTAATACCCATTTTATACTTACCAATATCCACTGGTAAAACCGAGTCATCATATTTCATTCAATATTCAAAAATTTCGGGGGTTTTTCTGTTACCAAGTGTATTCTTTCATTGTTTTAAACCTTTATACGTATATGTATTCAAAATGGTCTACTTCTGACTTGTTGATAGCTCACAAAAGAATAACTATTATACATCTTTTAAACATTACTTAGAATCCTATTGGAAGGTCAGTACAAAACAAAGGTTTTAAAGCGTGAAAATTCTATTTATGGAAACAAAATGTTTTGAATGATGACTAAGTTTCTAAGGAATTATTTTAATATTCAAATTTAATATCTCACCCGATGTTTATTCGCTCTCTCTATCATATCTATGGAAGGCTTTGTTCTGTTAAAATATTTTTTCAATAACACTGATGATGATACATTCAACTTTCAAGAAAGTTCTGGAAGCTTAGTCATAAGTCATATTAAATATTCGTATCTATTTCTTGTCTTATGATAAAACTGGAAAGAATTTTAAAAAATTTCGCTTTTAGTTTTTTTATATTTTATACTATTCAAATCGTAAGGTGTAAATATTCAGATATACAATCTTTTGCAATGCAATACTCCTACTTTTACTAAAAGTATGGGATAGTTCTTAAAACCTTTTATATACAGTAGCAGTATATGATTTTAGGACAAATTAAAGTGCATATCTGATGATGGGTTTATATTATTTTATCAATATATTTTATACACTGTAAAAAAAGGTTTCTTCAAAAAACGGAAATTTCCCGGCAGCACTGCTGCCGGATTATTTCCATCATTTGAGAAGGTGTCCGTATTTTCTTTTTCCATCATTTGAGGGAATGTCCGTTTTGTTTCTTTTCTGTCAAAGGAGGGAAAACTACCGTTATTTTAGGGAACGTCCGTTTTATCTTTTTCCGTCAAATGAGTGAAACTTCCCGTTATTTTAGGGAACGTCCGTTTTATCTTTTTCCGTTAAATGAGAGAAACTTTCCGTTATTTTAGGGAACGTCCGTTTTCTCTTATTCCGTTAAATGAGAGAAACTTTCCGTTATTTTATGGAACGTTAGTTTAATATTTTTTCGTCATTGGAGTGAAACTTTCCGTTATTTTAGGGAACGTTCGTTTTAACTTTTTACGTCAAAGGAAAGAAACTTTCCATTATTTTATAGAACATTCGTTTAATATCTTTTCGTCATTGGAGTGAAACTTTCTGTTATCTGATTCTATTGCGTCTGATATTTTTTCTTCAAAAATTAGAATTTTTCCCTAATTTGAAGAAAACGTTTGTACCTTTATTTTTCCTATACTCTATAATAATTAAAGATATTCCGCGAGGAAAAAAATATTCGTTCTTTATTTCAATTGAACTAATCAACAAGCTTATTTCTATTTTTATGAAATACGCTTATTTTACTCGTCATTTTTTTACATTTTTACTTTCTTTACCCTGCCTCCCTGTAGCTTAACCAGCCTGAAAATTTGATAAATTTCTAGTAATATTAAAATATACTTTAATAAGAGAAATACTAGAGATTATACGTTTGTTACGTGCAATGTAATAAATCCGGACATTATTACTAATGCCCGCGTATTTCGGGCAAAGTGATAAATACCATTGAATTTATCACATACCCCGTCTCAACTTCGGGCATTAATAATCCCCAGTTTATCATATTGCCCATAAAAAATTAGTTATCAATTATTTCACCTGCTCCACTATTAAAATTTTTGAGTTATACTTTGATTTGTCTAATCAAGCTAAAAAAGTAACGTTCATTAATACCTTTCTAAGTAAAATTTTAAGATCCAGTTTTATTTTCCTGTTTTAGCATAGGAATTAGGAATTATATTAAATACTTCAATGTGGATACATACACTATATTGTGGGACGTTGGACGGACCCCCTGATGTGAGTCCAGCCTCTCAAACCTTAATTTAATTTACATATTTACTTCATGTTTGGCTATACAAATCATGTCAATTTATAAAAAAAAATACAGTCTGTAATATAATTTTCCCAAGTAGCATAGTGAATTGAAGAGAAATTAAGATAATTTTCAATGGATCTCTAAATATTTTCTTTATAGGGTAGTGGATTTTCATTATATAATTCACAACTTTGGTTGATTAATAAAATATTTTAATATGAGATGAAAATATAGAATCAAACATAACTAACTAATCAAACCGAAAATTTTTATTGCTTTCAGAAATGAGTATTGGGTTTTACAATCATGATTAAAAAAGTAATTTAAACACAGTAATGGTATTTTTAAAATATTGAATCACATCAATATTTCATTATTCAGCAGCAGGATTTATTTCAGCAAAGACTCTGAAATGAAAATGTTCTTTATTGCAGCACATGAATTTATTGTGACTAATGTTTGCAGGATTTGTTTGCCAACCACACAATTTGGCAGGCACGTCAAGCGATCATATACTATCAAACAAAATCATCAATGCTTCTATTTCTCTAATGTTACAGTTCTTTGATTCTCTAGGTACCAATGCAACAATGAATAAAAGTGAAGTATTCACTGATTATCGTAACTGAGAAATTAAGTTCTTTTCTAGGGTTGATTTTGTATTTTTCCAAACCCAAGATTGGCCATTCTGGTTGGATTTTGCCTTTAACCCAAAGGAGAGTTCTGTGTGCTCGCAAAATTGTATCGTTGGAAAATAAATCAATTCAATAATAAATAATTCAATCTTGATTTAATCAATTGCAACCGAAGGTAATTTAAATAATTTACAACACCGATCACAGTATCACAAAGTTAAATCAAAAGTTACAAGTTATCACAAGTATTTAGACCATATTTTTGCGATCTAATATATTTTTTATTTCCAATGGCCAAGGTTACAGAAAGTCCACTACGCCATAAGCGTACGTGACCTAAAATGTTGGGGGGGGGCACTGCTGAAAAGTTTTTAAAGACTCGAAATTGCATTTGAACCTAATAAACGGCCTATCGATGTAGAAAAAACTCTAGTCTTAACCACAGGTAAAAGAACTACTATAGTTGCAGTGGCGTATATATAGAAATTTATTTCACGAGGGGCCCAATATATCCTAAAAGAAATTTTTTTAAAAAGCCAACAGCTAGAAGTTTGCACCGGGGGAGAGGACCAAAAACATTCCTAAGCCCCCCCCCCACCATGCACATTTAATAGATTCAATGTATTCTTTGTTAACATATTTCCAAGTATGATTTGCATCTTGAGGAAGTTAATATTTAAAAATTGTGAATAATATAGTTCCAAGCACAAAAGGGGGGTCTGGGGGTCCTCCCCCAGAAAATTTTTGGAAATTTGACCCTTAAAAACAGGGTTTTAACTCATTTTAGTACACCTAGTCAGAATTTCGGGGGGGGGCACGACTAGTTGCAGTAAATATATAGAAATACTTAGTGCAAACTAAATCTGATGTAAAAACAAGCATATAATAAGCACAAATAAAATGGACGTGAAAGCTGGAATACTGCTGTTTCGGAGACACCAAGCATCTCCTTCGTCTGTACCTAGAAATTTGGGTCAGCTTCTTTGCCCCCCCCCCTCTTATATACACCCTTAGTACCAAGAGATATACTATCATTACCGCCGAACTCAATTGTTATAGCTCTTTCATAAATTCTTATGACAGTTTTACCTCCTCAAAGAGCTTAAAAGATCTGAAATGAAGGAACTTGAAAATTAACGTTTTTAGCATTCTGATTTTTCGTTGATTTCAGAATTTTTAGTTGACCGATTGGTTGGGGGGGCACATGCCCCCCTGTGGCCCCCCCGACGTTACGCCTATGCACTACGCCACAAAGAGGTATAAACAGAAACAACAAACAAACAAATGAAATGTGGCGAGAAAAGTCTAGGAACCCAATAAGTCCCTAGCGTGCCACGATCTAATATATTTTAATTGTGATTCAGTATATCCCGATTATAATTTTTAAGCAAAAATGACAAACCATCCATAAAATCTAAATAGACGATTTTTTTAAATAAGTTATAATACCGATCACAGGTATTACAAGTCTAATCAAAAGTTACATGTTATCACAAGTATTTAAAACATATTATTGCGATCTAATATACTTGAATTGTGGTTCAGTATATTCCCGATTATAACTTTGAAAAAAATATTGACAAACAATCCGTAAAATCCAAATAGACAATTCTTTTAAATAATTTACAATACCGATCACAGTATTACAAGTGTAATCAAAAGTTAGTAGTTATCACAACTATTTAAAACATATTTTTGCGATCTAATAAGACTAGTTAGCTATGCAATATTTTAAGACTTGAGCTACGTGGCGAAAAAAGCGATCGTACGATGTTTAAATATCTGTTTTATCAGAGTATTTCTATTTTAAAGCATTATCATTTACAGCCAATAATGAAAAAAAATAAGAACAATATATTTTACTTACACATAATAAAATAGCTGAAGGTTCGTTAGGCCTGAAGACGCTGGCACAAACTCCCATTACTTATTTACAAGTCGTTCTTTGAGTCTCACCAAAACAAGTGGAGAAATAGCACAATACGCATGCGTGAGGAGAGAGAAATTAAATAACGGAAATTTTCACGATAAAAATTCCGTTTTGAAGTTTACGGAATTAATCCATGAAAAATTCACGGAAAAGAATACGTAAAAAGACGTTTTTTTTTTACAGTGTATGAAAAGTGAAATAAATAAAATTTCACTACTCTCTGACAATGTAAAAAATAACAGCCTCTTCCGCTGTTTCAGAAAACTTTCCCTTTGAGCGTTTGGAGCTCTCATTATAAAAAAGACTATCAGATGGGAAATTGTAAGCTTTCAAAAAAAGGATTGTGAAACATTTTAGTAAAAAAATCGAATCGAATTGATGTGATTATAAATTCTGTAATTATTTAATGTCAAAGGGAAAAATTGTTTCTTCTGTTTCGGAGTTCACTTCTAGTAAACTACTCACATGCACTACTTCGGCCCCCTTTTTTTGAATTTTGAATTAATTTAGGAAGTTTTATATTTTTTGATGCCTTTTCAACTTTTATTATAAAAAGATAAAAACCCATACCAAGGATATCTCTTCTAAATTTGCCCATTCCAGGCCATTGGTAAATCCATAGCAACTGAAAAAAATTAACATTGAAAACTACCACCGCCATCTTACTTCCCCAATTGGTTAATTGGACATCACAAAGCAAACTGCAATAATTCTCCTTTCATAAACTGGACCTAACAAGCCCCGTGACTCATTCCTACTGGACAACAGAGATCCCGACTTTCACCACTCTCACTCCCAAAACTCCGCGTGATCGGCGAATCGCGAAAAAGGAATATGGAGTGATGCCATCCGCGTGTCGCAATCGTCGCTCGTTTTGTCAATCATTCCGAAACGAAGTTCACGGGCGTTCGGCAGAAACCCCAATCCGATTAGAGGAGGTTTCTCCCCTTTCATCAACCTAATCCCGCTCTGGAACAAAACGATTGAGGTCAGTTCCAGATTTAAAGACTCGCCCACATTTGCGTAGTATGTCCAAAGCACAGACTTGGTTTGTACAGCCAAGTCTCATATAAGGTTATGAAGGAGGTATAAAATCTTGCACTCTAATGAATTGTTGATCCTCTTTGCTTCTGTTACACCTACTGCTGTTTCTAAAAAGACAATTTCCAATGTTATTCTAGGTAAACAAAATATTAGACAGATTACCTAATTTGGCATAGCGTCGGCTTACAGGAGAACGGCGTTAAGTTTTTTCTGGCTCGACTACTCTGTACGATGTTACGCTAAATGTGACGATATCTTTTGCGCCATGCAATTTCACCAACACAATGATCGGTTTCTAGCTTGGCGGGATTTTGGGAATCTGCTCGTACGTTGGCATCGTTCTACCACTTGAAAAAGATTCTCCAAAAAAGACTTATAGCCTTTCTCCTGTAAGTCGAAGATATATTTTGTATGAGGTATTGAAATTTTATCTTCTCTGTGGCTCTAGATAAGACGTTCTCTCCGTATTTATCATGTTTTGCGTTGGACCTTGTTGTTTAAGAATTTTTGTTGCTTTCCATAAAGATTTTCCTTTCTTAACGTTGAAAATCGCTTGTATCGATTCACTTATTGATGTTATTTTCTCTACTTTTTATAGTTTCCTATTTTTTAAATTTTAATAATTTTAAGTTCGTAAAATATAAACAAAACATACATTTGATAAGAAAAAGGTGAGAATAACAGGGAAATAGTCATATGGTATTGTGATAAACAACCTCTTAACCAATTTTTTTTTCATTAAAAGTATTAGACCAAATATTAACCTAAAACCAGAGCCACATTTTATTTTCCATCTTGTGCTATTCCAATCCATACACTTATTAAACGTTTGGGTTTCACCCTATTTAACCCCCCCCTTACCTCTTCTTTAGCACTAAATTATAGTTAATATACTACTACCTTAAAGACTGGTTCTATGGGCTGAAATAGGTTGAATACTTAAAAAAGACCCCCAACCCCTATGAAATAAACAGAATATCAATTAGAGATAATTTTGACACCCTTAAAATCCCCCTATGTTGCGGCACATAAACTCTACGTGCCATCACAACTGCAGTGCACATTAGTTTGCTAAGCGGGGTTGATTAACTAATAAATAAACTTAATACAAGATCCCCTAAAATCTTGCGACAACCCAACACACAACCTACGTCACGGGACAAATTCCAAAAAAGCCGAGCAATCTCCAGAATCCCGAACGGACCTCCGAAAGCCCCCGCTGATCCCACAGTAGCCTCTTTTCTCTCCCACGCTTGACCCTCACTGGACGCTGCTGACGTCAACGCGAAATCCCCTTTTCTCATTCTCAAGTGAGGCCCGTGGAATTGAATGCAACCGGATTACAAATCCGCTAGGCTCGGTTTACACCCGCCATGAAAATAAATCTCTATCTTTGGGGACGTGACGTTTTTCGAAGCGTTGGTTGGGAAGGTTTAGCGGCAATATATCTAGTGCTATCGGTTTCATCTGTTCGACAAGGGTTATAGTAGATTTTGAAGTAAAAAAGTAATTTTCCTTGTATGTTGATAGGTAAGATATATTTAAAAATTCATTATTCATTTTGCAAGAGCAATTCTGCCTGATAAGTTTATGAAAAGTTTTTAATATTTTTTTTTCATATAAACTTTTCTTCTCAAACAGAATTTCCCGTACCAAACATAAATAAGGACACTTTTCAAAAATATAAATGAGTAAAAAAAGTATAGTGTAAATAGTTATTACTCTTTTGCTTTATTAAATTGTAAAAAATATAAAAGAATGTTTAATTAATAATAATTAATGGTTATTAGAGCATCTTGAAGGTGTATAATTAGACCTAAAACATAAAGGAATTTTTTAGAGACATTCACACAATTACGTCACACAATTTTCAAAGGTTTTACGCCTCTCCCCCTTGTGATGCGTTGTCACATTTTATCTGTCCACAATATTATATTTCAGTGACCCTCCACCCACCATTACAATGTCACTCTTTTGAAACGTAGACACTATTGGCACTATGACAATGAGATACACCTTTTCTTCTAAATCAAACCAAACAGTTACAGTAGAAAAAATGCCTATTTTAGCATTTGATCTGTAGTTAACAAGTTTCACAAAATTTAAACTTCCCCCTCTCTCTTGTCACATTGTATCACGCATTCAAGACCCTTTCTCCCCCTAAACGCATGACTTATATTTTAATGGTTTCTTTTTAATATTGACGAAGAAATATTTAAATGGATTCATAGTTAATTATTGAATTGTTTGTGTACCTCTTGCTCTAAACTTACGCACTACAAATTACATCCTTACGATTTACATTTCAAAGTTTTATTTTCATTTCATATAACTCAGTGACAAATTAGTGCTAATATGCAAGTTCATGAAATTAGTTTATTTCGTTTACTGAAAAACGAGAATAGTTTAAAAAACGCCGTCAAAGACAGTAAAGCGGGATTCATAAAACTGCTGGGCATATAAAAATATCAAGCTCATACGAGTATATCAGGAAATTTTAAAGCCCACTTCTGAGATTATCCACTTTTATTTCAGTCAGACAAGAAAACCTCCTTAAGAGATGACGGTTCCGCACATAACAATTCCATTAACTCAAAACTTTCCCAATATCCTCCCTTCACATGGTTCAGCAGAAAATTTCATCCAATAGATCAATACACAAACAAACAAAAGCGAGCTAACTTACACACACGACTCTTCTAATCGATATACCCGCTCATCATTCCTCGGAATCCCTCAACAATTCCCTTGTTTCTTATTAGTTCCTCGGGGGGGAGAAACGGGAGTGTGATTGAGAAGGGAGGGATGTTTTTCCCCGGAAATCCAGGATCCGGAACTCCCGTTTCTGACTCCCGCGTACCGCTGGATTGCCTTGACATTTCCACCGGACTCCGGGATGGGAAACTCTGGCGGGATTTTGGAGGGATAGTTCGGGAGAGTTTTAATTGGAAATTGGCTGGTATTGGAAGCTCAAACAGTAATGCATCTTGTTTGATGCGTTAGGTTAATTCCTAAGCATCATATTATGAAACCATTTTTGAAGAAAATAAAGAGGCTATTCATAAATTACATCGCATAATGTTCAGGGGTCTCATATCCCTCCCTACTTCTTATGTCACAAATTGTCAACTCACTTGTTACAAATTGCCACAGTTTTTAAAGCTAAAATTAAAACCAAATACAGCATAGTAGTTCAGGTCTTTGGGTGAATTTACAAATTTTAACCTTACCCTCCCCTTTAACGAGTGGTTGGATTTGTGAACAAGAAAAATGAAAAAATCTTTTTTTTTTAACAGTTGATGTTATATTGCACTTGTCATGAGTGAAAAAGTTCTGACAATGGTTAGTAGTTGGGCTCAATGTTAAGATATTGGAATAGGTAGTACCGAAACTTTGAAAGTTTCAGTTCTTGGATCTTAGAAAATATCCAATACCATGTATCCAGTCCAACCACCGATAATTTGACATCAACTTTGGTTTATTTTTTCTGACCATCGTTTTGCTCACAAAATAAATGAGACATGTGCATAGTGACGCATAAAACATCTAAAAAAATTTTGCTTATAAAATACAAAGATGAAGATTATAATACAAAATATTTGCGCCTTTTTCACATCAAAATCAAATTTTACAGGGTATTGGAAACTGATGAAAGCACCAAATAATAGACTAATAATTCTTTGGGTTTTAACCCCCAGATCGCTCATATGTTTTGTTCTTTTCAAAATTTTCCCATATGTACTGTCCAAATTGAAATAAATTATTATTATTATATGATTGGCTAAAAAATAAAAATATGTAGCACGTTATAAAAAAAAAAAATAAAAAAGAAAATAGAAACATAATATGAAGTACTCATTCCCATGTGATTTTTCTCTAAATAAACCACAATATTAATTATGTCTTACACGTAATATTGTGGTTTTCATTCAAGGATAAGTTCTGAGGAGCTTTATCGGAAACCTTAGTTTCCTTTCGTGCAAATAAAAAGACCTTAAGTATCGAAACAACTTTATCTTCTCATTATAATCCAGAATAGAGCAAAAGCCATATCATTTTAATGGAGAAAAAAGCAACCAAAAAATTATGCAACATGAATGACCTTTCGCAACTGCAAGGGAATTTTTTTCTTATTTCTCCGAAGTAACCCCCCCGGTTTATGTGTCCTCTGAGTCGTTTATAAAAATTTCAAACACGAATCAGTGTATTTATTATCAAGGTATTATGGAATTTTCTAGAGAGTCAATTCATTTATAAATGTATCATTAAATCAAATAAGATTATTCGAAAATGTTCTTTATATTTCACTGCCACGGAAGTAAACAATAACATTAAGAATGGAAACTGCTTTTTAGACTGAGAGATTATGATGCGGTACGCCTGATGCATTGAGAATGATCTTTAATGAAAAGTAGGTTATTTGATTAAGAAGTAACTAATTTTTTTTTGTTTGTAGTTGTAAAAGCTTTAATGTATAACTTGGGGGTTATATCATGTAAATAATAATTAGTTGGCTATTTTTTTGGTAAAGATTTTTTGAGGATAAATGTATGTTTGTTTCTGAAACAGGATTTAAGTATCTGAACTGTTGTATTTAGTCTACACGAGTATAATATCTAAAACAAAATAATGCTACTGATATTAATATTTTTGTCAATTTAATACTATGAGTTCAAATTATTTAATATAATTTTATTATAATAATTTTGACTTAGCATACACAAAACTAACAATAGCTAACAACTAAAAATATAAGATCTGAATTTTAAAAACGTTTGAAAAAATCTTTAAAAAACCTTTATTAAATTGCTTTTAAATTTAAATTTTGGAATTTCAGTAAAAAAATTCAAACGTAAAAATACAGTTAAATTTTATAAAAAACAAAGCATAAAGCACTTAAGTATAGTTAAATTAATCACTAATATTTCATCACCCTTTTCTACTACCAATAACTCAACACGGTTTTCAGAACCTTGAAAATTTACTATTTTAGTTAGAATTTATTACTACTTTATTTCCAATTTATGTTTGCAAAGACTCTAGTTTGATATCCTTTTTAAAAATTTAATACTGTATACGACAAAAATATAGTTTTTTCCCATAGAATACTGAATTCTTTCTTTAGATAAAGCCATAAAAATACTAAACTACTTTGTAACTTTTCAGACGACCAAAATACCAAGTGATAGATCGATAACGCATTAGATAGGACACAATAGACTATAAAAAGATTTAAGATTGTCGGAGGGAAGAAGCTAGGAAGATTACAAACTTATAGAATGTTTAAGCTGCATGATGATCAATATTTTGAGGCAGCTGTTTTTGTGGTAAAATTATGTACGAAACAAAAGGTTTTAAAACGTTGTAGAAGATGACTGCATTAAATTTACAACCCCCTAAATATTGTTTAAAAACTAATATGTAGGTATTTGCATTTAATTTTCACAGTTAGAAAGAATTATAAGAAAGTATTAGAAAGTTCTACAGGAAAAACTTCCTGCTCCTTTTTTTAATGACATTGTTTGATTATGTCTTTGTCTATTATGCACCTCTATATATAAAAACTTGGGCCTCGAAAATGCCTGGGTTGAAATTTCAACGTTATAGTGATAGGATGTGTTACAGGAGAAAGGAATTTATTTTTATGAAAATCGTTGAATTGATACAGAACTATGTAAAATTTCAATAAAGTATTCTGTTACAGTATGTTTTATCTTAACAGAAAATCGCAGATGAATTGTAAGACGTGTAGTTATAATTTATATTATATTTGTATAATTAATGCATGTATTGAAAAGGGGCGATAGATAACCGAAAGAAATTTAATAGATAGTTTATATCCATGGCCCAAGGAACGAAATGCAATTAATGTCGCACGGACCTTATAGCAAAAACTGCAGAAATTAAGTTTTTACTTAATCCAATGAATTTCTTCCTGGAAACTGTAGTGGCAAGCTCAACCCCTGTTTGGAAATGACTGTCATCAATCCAAATTTTTATAATTTGAACCGAATTTGAACTATGTTGAAATAAAAATATAAATATTAGGGTTTTTTTAAAGTTGGAAACTATTTCTTCTACCTCAGCTGACTAGATGTATCACAAGTTCATGAAATTTTGGCCCATTATCAAAACAGCAAATCTCCGTATAAATTATTTAACCACGCATAGAGATAATTTTTCAACCTATCCACGAAAGTAATTTAACATAACTGGATAGGAAACCAGCTAAATTCTTCAATTTTCTTCTACAGAGAAAAAAAATTTATCAAATAAGCTCTGAAATAATTCAGTACGTTTTAAAAACCTCGATAAGGGTGAATGTTTTTTTCTTCGATCTTAAATAACTTATAAAAGCAGCTAAAGGGATCAAATGGAATACGTTATCATCAAATGCGGAGACGGAGAGTTTCCTAGAACTGATAATCTTTTCTAAAGGACAATTTTATTTTTAAAGAAAAAAAAAACGTTTTCGTCTATAAAAATGACATTTCCACGGACCTTAAAACGGACTTGCAATCAACAAGTTTCCTGACAGCCCATCTCAGACATCTTCCCCCATAGTTAGTTACTACATTTCCCCTGAAGACACTGATTCCATCACCAAAAGTAACTTCCAACTCCCCGAAAGAAACCCAAAAGCATCTTCCGCCCCCGAGGGACACCACCTCAAAGTCAGCGTCAACAAGACCAATCGCAAAGTTTTCTTTCGCCCCATTGGTGGTAAGTCAGCAGCGATGATTGCTGACATATTGATTTTCGATGCACTTTTTGCGCGAAACGTCCTCGAAGGGTGGGGCGCAACTCAAGGTCGCCCTGCCGCTACCTGCGGTGTCGATCTGCGCCCCGGCACACGTGCGAGGAGGGCTCTTTTTTTATTATGTTTCTTAATGGAGAGCGGTTCTAATTGAGGTATGAATTAGTTAGGAGCCCCTTTTCTCTAAGTCGGTTGCGATCGGTCGTTCGGCGGGATTAACTTTTTGTGGGAGTTTTGAGTAGGAAAGAGTTAATGGAGTTTTTGATATTGATGTGGTAGTTGGGGTGGAATATTTTTTGGTTAATTTTTAGGGGTAATGAGAAATGGTGGTTTTATGTTTCTGATATGTATTGAATTTCTCTAGAAGGAGTTTTTTTAACTCTCGTAAGCTAAGTTCTAACTTGGTGAAGGGTACCAGTTCCTGATCACTTCAAATTTACGATTTGGGTTCGTAATATATAACTGTATAGATGATTAAAAATATAAAGACATATTCCTAATAACATTCAATAAAATACATACAAGTACTACATTAAGTCATATCTAAATAAATGAAGTTGGCCGGAAATTGATACACTTACAAGTAAGAATGAAATGTAAATAAAGCCCGAACGTCTATTCCATAAGGAATTGTGTCCCTTACTACCAAACAAAAATCTTTTTTTTTTTTTTTACCTGTATAAAAATCTTAATTTTCATTTTAAAATTTCGTAGGAGGCCATCACAAGCTATTTTCTTTTACAAATCATCTTTACATTATTACAAGTCTATTCCCACTAATATAATGAAATATAAAACGTATGATAAAAAAATCCTGTATTAACAGGATTTTATCTAAGAAATATTTAAAACCAGTATTCTAAAGGGGAATTTAATAAATACTAAATAATTATTCCTACTTCGCAAACATTTATTACCAAACAATCAATGCAAACCTCTTTCACATAAATACTGGTTTAGTAGTTTTCAATGTGGGTGGCTAAAAAACCTTAATTGAGGTGCAAAACACGTTTGAAAGAATTCTTTACTTGTAAAAAGTATAATTTTCTCCTCCGAACGTTTTTCAACTTGACGTTTGTTTGTTTAGAGAAAAAACAAGGACAAAAGAATTTCGTGGGCGTGTACAAAAACGATCTTGTCGAATTTGTCACCAACCAAGAGTAACTTACATAACGTAATTAAGTAACACGACTTTCGCAACAATGGAACTTTACCGTCTTTAGAACATTCTTCAGAAAAAAAATGACACTGAAATTACCCTTCCCATAAACCCTTGAAACAAGAAAAGAAAGAGGGAGAGGCAAGGTCAAGACTAAGATTTCACTCAACAAAAAAAAAAATCTTTGTTTTTTTCTTAAAGAAATAGCACTACTTACAGCAAAATATTGTTGCATTCTTGCAATGACTCACGTTATGGCATAGCAACGCGGCAAGAAATGTCAGAAAGTAACGCTTTTTTTGGCGAGTCGAGTGGCAACACAATGAGACAGCCGAGCTTAAAAAGAAAAGGTGGGAAAACATCGCTAATAGAGTCTGATTGTTCCATCTTCCTACGTGTCAGAACGTAGAACATTTGGGAAATAACTGTTAAAAGAACAGCAGGGAATATCTCTTTGGTGAGTCTAGGTCCGGTAATTAAATGGAATGTTTGAGTTCTTTTGTTTGGAGGTCCCAAGATCTAGAAGTCACGGTTGCCCTTGAAGATTTGAAGTGTGGGAATGCTGTTCGTAACTTATGGGATTTTACAGGTTATGTCTATCAGGATTTATTCACGTGATAGTTAAATACGCGTGTTTGCAAAACATCTTATTTTATTTGATATTATTTATTTCTATAACGTTTCCTAAACATAATGGAAAGATTACCTCTTGATAATGATGACATAATGTTCAACCTAATACTCTTAATGTTTTAATTGTTACTAACTTGCTCTAATACTTTCAAATACTGTCTAATGAAGTAAACCCACTTAATTAAAGGTTACTAACTTGCACTTCAAAACTTTCATCAGGTAATGATCAGAGGCAAATTTATATTGAAGAACCCGGGGACATGTTAATAATTTATGGGGAAATCTGTCCCTTATGTCTCAGGAAACATCATTTAAAATTAGGAAAATAAAATTTGCTTTTTTGAATTAATGTCACTGTTACAGCCTATGCTGAAGATGTGCATGTATAATTAAGAATTCTTAAAACTGGTTCCAATTTGGCCCTTATTTTTTGACATTTTTTATTGGAGGGTCGGAAAAAAGTGAACTAGTAAGCTGGATATTTTCTTTTTAACCAAGGCTTTCAGAAAACAGCTATCTACTAATTTCATTAATAATAGACAACGTAAATTCTTTGCACATTTATTTATAAGGTTAAACTTTTAACGCATCTAAATCATCACACCCAATTTATCTTTTATGCAATTTATTTATCACAAAGTTTCAAATAAACGAATTTAAAAATAGTAATAAAGTTTTAATATTTAAAGCCCCAAGAAGATGAAAACCAAGCCCGAAAAAGTAAAATGTTTGAAGATCTGCTCACAAGGTTCCTTTACTGTGCACCGCATCCTCAACATCTCCAAATATAAGTCTGTAAGGATAACACTTTCAACATATTGTTCTCCTGAAAGTCCCTATTATAAATATTTTCCTAATCTAGACTAATGATTAAATATCCCATAAGTTTCATCGAAAAGTAATTATGTGGGGAAGATAAAATCTATTCGAGAGACGGTTCCAGATGGAACTAACAGCACTGGCCTTAGAAAAGTGGAAACCGATGGTGTAATTAATTCATCTGATTATAAATTTTTTAAATATAATTTAATCGCACTTGGGGTTTTTTTATGAATAGAAATCAAAATAAATTTACCGTTGCTTAAAAATACACTTTTTATACGATAGAGGAGAGATAGGAAAGGGGAATCGGAGAGAAAGTTCACGAAGGGTGCGATAGATGGCGCGGCTATTAATGGTTGTAAAAAAAATATTTTTTTCCACAGAAAATAAAACGGACCATGATTAAAAGGTTATAAAACTTGTATGATGCATGAAGTTGGGATATTTTATTTGCCATACTTCATCCAATGGCTGTCTTTTATTTGAAGGTTTTAGAACTTAAATACATACTGCTTTTAAAATTTATATTTTAAATTGTGGTAAAATTGCATTAAAAATTTTTAATTTATTATTTGAAATGTATGGAAATAAGAATATCCTAGTATTAGTTTATTAAATAACCACATTAAAGAAGAAATAAAATGAAAATAATAATTTTACAAATGTTACGAAAATTGATTCTTTTTGAAACATTTGCTGTGTTTGGAAAAGAAAATTAATTGCATTCGCATTTTTCTTTACATGGATCTTATGTTAATATTAACATTACTATTAATAACTATAGAATTACAACATAATATTTTATGTGTGTGTTTAAATTTATATTTTTAAACTAATTTTTACAATTTTTCGTACTTATTTTTGTGTTACATCCATTTCTATATCATTATGTTTTTTATAAGACAAAAAGATACGTAGAAATGTTAAACCATATGACAGAAAAGATTTCATATCAGTTAAGGAACCTTATTGACCGTGACATGAGCTAAGCATATTCCAAAAGTTCAAATAATAAAAAATATTTACAAGATGAGGATTATACATAATGCTACAATTTTATTTCATCTGCGCATGTGTTTTATATCAATTATTTGTACAAAGGCCACCAGTTCATGACTTTTAAATTTAAATAAGAACGCATAATAATCATGTTCGTGCAATACTTTCAAAAATATTTTTTTAAGTTCGTAAGTAAATTCTTAAAGAAAATAACCTGTTTTAACTGAGACCGAAAAAAAAAAGTTTTAGGATTTGTAATTAGCCCATGAATCGACTAAAGTGCTGAAAACATTGTTTTGAACGTTAAGACGTAAATATGTACTTCTTTTTAAATTTCCTCTGAAATCAACTAGACCTCCACGTTACTTCGAAAAACTATTATCTTTTAATAAAAGTAAAAATTAACTTTAAAGCAATGAAGTAACTAGCTTTTAGCAAAAACAAAATGCATTTAAGTTTTAGAAAAAAATAATCTTATATAAATTTTTACATAACATTTATTCCATTTTGTTGCTTAACATACGATTCCCTTTAATAGGATACGAGAGTCTCATAAGATCTATGTCCAGTGCATCAACAGTGCTGTTGTGTCACGTGTTACAAATTCATATGCTAATTTGAACATGACTAGAGTTAAAAATCGTACTCTATCTTTGTTACTTTTTCCTTAAACGTTTTTACATACAGCGCCAAAACAAACAATTGGATAATATACTGTAAGACTTTTGTTTTTCAACGTTCTTCCGAGTGTATTTTGAAAACAATTTACATTCATCATCTTTTACGGGTATCATCGTCTTTTTTACCTTGAACTGTTTCAAACAACGAGATTAGATTGATAAAATTATGTAAATGGATTGTTTGGAATTATATCCTGCATTAAACATCTATTGTCACAATTTTCAGTACAATTTTGCAATTTTTAGGAAAGTAAAAGGTTGAGCATAAACTGAATATAGTATTACCTAACAATAACTATCTTATGTAATTGATTAGACATGATTTTCATGCATTTCATTTCAAACTGATTTGCTTATTTAATATCAAATTTTACAGGCTCTTAAGTATTAAGTTTTTAAAGGGAAATAGTTGTACATATTTTTATATTAAAAGGAGATAAAATTACTTTGAAAGTTTTGTTTACTTTAATGTAACTGATTCTGGTGACTTTGCTGGTTAATAAAAATACAAATTTTAAAACAAGAAAGGTTATATTTTCTAATAAATAGCATGAATTCATTTCAATCCTACTGCTTCAAACATTTTACAGTCAAACGTTGGAAGAAAGTGAGAGTGTATTAATTTTATAAAGTATAGTTTCTTGAAAAACTAATGGTTATTTTGGATCATTCAAAAATAAGTGACCTCCTAACGTTATTTTCCTTTTGTTTGATATGCCAAAGTATCCCAATTACTGGATTTTTATTTGGATCTTAACCTTGACACAAGAATATGGATTTCTTTCTTTCATGAGTAGCTAAAAAACCTCTCAACCGTGATATTAGTTTTTTTCTTTGAGGAAATACTTTTAAGTAGTTTTTTTTTCTTCATAATTTTCTGTTTTTAAATTACAAAACAAGAAATAATTTCTTTAAGTTAAGAATAAAAGACATTTAGGTAATTTCTCCACTTTAATTATTTACCTTTAAATGTTCAATTTAAAAATTATAAAATTTAAAGATATTAGTGATTAAAGAAGGCGTTTTTAAAATGTAAAAAAAGAAAAAAAAGTAAAAGTTTCCAAAGTAAAAAAAGAAAGCAAAGATAGATATGTTTTTATGTTACAGATTTCTTACGGTCTTTAAAACTGAGCAAACTTAATTGAACAAGATAAAAAAGTAGTCAGTTTCCATTAGAGTAAAAAATTGTTTCTTTAATTTCTTGCATAACGCCACTAAAAGGGGAAAAACTTTTGTTGGAGTACATACGTTTTTCTATTTATGTTTATTATATTTCTTTTATTTGGATTACGAGAGTTTATTTAAAAGAATGTTCATTTTAAATGTGTTACAATAAAAAGAACATTAATTAAATCTAATCAGAATGAAAAGTCAATTATCATATAATCTTTAACATTACGAGCATCAAATCATTTTCTTTGAAAATATGTTATATATAGAACTTGATACCAAATCGGGAAATTTGAGAATGTTCCTACAAAACCTTTAATACAATAAGAATCATCACTTTAAATTTCAACATTAACAGTTGAAACACAACTCATAGTAATTTATTTAACTCTACACTACTGCTCCTTCTACTTAAGTTTTCATTACTTATTATGTAAGAAAACCACGAAAAATCATCTTCTTCTCAAATAAGTAATATAAGTAGATACATTACTTGCAGTGGCGGCTCGTCCATAGGAGCACTTGAGCAGTGAACCCCCAATAAAAATGAAATAAGTCGAAATAAGTTTTAACATGAATGAAATGCTAATAAAAATTTATTCCAACTTTCAGCTTGTTCAGGATCAGCTTCCACCCCCTCTTCTGTTCTAGTTGTGATATTTTTACTTAATTGTATTTTCAAAATTTAATTGTGAACCCCTGTTTGAACTACCCACGAACCGCCACTGATTACTTGTAATCATGTTAATATTATAATTTTTTAAACGATATATTTTTACAAGTAATTGACTATTTAAAAATTATAAAAAATTACTTATACTAATTTTAAGTGATGAAATATTTACTAACTGATTCACGTATCGAATTCACCGCATATATGAGGGATGAGTATGGACACTGTGAAAGTTCATGAACAAGACATAAATTAGAGTAACATGTTTTATGCATAACAATGGGATTCGATTGTCTTGCGTATTTTATGATTTAGGTGTTGAAGTATGACACTTTTTATCGTTTCCTTAACAAGTCACAACCACCTCCGCATGAATCACACCAATAACTTTTTTCCTCTTAATTGAATAAAAATGAATACACGTGGATGCTGCGGGAGGACACTGCATCCTCCCCCCCCCCCTAAAAAACAATAAACCGATGACGAGGAGGAAAAATTTCTGGACATAATCACCATCACAACCACGCCGTTCCCCCTTTCCATTCAGCATGCACCGAACCATAACGCGAGAGATCTTCCGTTACGTCAAACTGCGGCTTCCGCCAATGAATGGACAACGCAGTCGAACAGGTGTGTGTGGATAAGAAAATCGTGTCGAGAAAAGCCGACCACCCTCCCGAGATAGATGGAAACCAACCCCTCTCGAAGAATCCGGAGATTTATGGGAATATGCATCAGACGGGAGAGTGATGTCGGACACACATTTTCTCTTTGTTGGTCGTGAATCACCTGACATCATGGAGAGAGAATCTGGGATTCAGTCACTGCTGTGTGTCGGAACGAGCTGCGATATTCGTGATCCAGACTCGGGAACGTGAGAACCATCTGCTGCACACACACTGGTGGAGAGTTCTAGTAGTAATAACAAGCGAACAGGAGCTCCTGGTGCGTTTTTTTTCTCCTCAGTAACTATTTCGAGTGGTATTTTTCGTTAAACCATATGAGTGAAAAGTCTAGTGATTTCAACTCTGGTGCATTTCGTGCAGATTGGAACGCAAGTGTGGATATACTTTCGAGAGTCTTAAATACAGTCTAATCTCTAAATTGCTCCATTGTCATTGTCAATCAGTCACGAACTGTTGGTGCACGAAGTCAAAGTCATCACTTTCCAAGTGGTGAATATATCCATTTTTACAAATAACGGTGCTTTGCTTTCCTTACTTTTACAAATCTAAAGCATTTTAAAGATTGTCTTTTACGTTATTTAATAAGGTTACCTCATTGTATGCAACCTTACTACTATTACTACACAGTAGTTTCCATGTTTTGACACTTTTAATTAGAACCAAACATCAAGAAAATAGTTTCAATGAAAAGTGACAACATTATTAACTGTTGGTTTTGTTAAGATCTTATTTATCAACTTTCTTTTGCACCAAAATATTGAACTCTTCTTAGAACAAACTAGGATTAACATTTTTTACTCTACTGATATAGAGCATTCCTGTTACTACAAGTTATAAAATGTCTGACGTAGTTTCGTATGAAAATAATAAGCAGAACAGATAGATTTTCCGTTTTAAGTAGAGTCCCACGAAGATTCCTCAGGTGAATCAAGACCGATCCAAAACAAGTGCATTAAGCCAGAAAAAAGTCATGATTATGGAGTAATACATGAGCACGACTTTGCGGTTCTAATCGTGATTTATCTCCCGCCTGTTTTCACGAGTAAAAAACCTTCACAAGTTCATTGAAAACACATTCTTGCTGAGTCTACCTAAGAGGTTTTTTTTCTAAGCGTGATTCTTGATCTACTATGTCTCAATGGACGTTTATATCTCAAAAAACACACGAGAGACACTTTATGAACATTTTAATAACATTCATCTCTTATCTGTCCTTAAATAGAACTGTTTGATACGAATTTTTATTCAACTAAACGAGCGTAAATTATACCCTGAGAATTATATGACACCTAAATATTTCCTGCTCAAAAGAAACCCATTGAGAGTCAAAACATTGGTTGAAGATCTTCTCTATATCCTAGAAGCATACCAGTGAGACCTATATTTCTCGTTTTAAGCCAAAAAAAATCATTCCAAGACCTTTCTTGCGAGTTTTTCTTTTTAACTCTAATCCAAAGTAAAAAGTGCTTCTGAATATCCAGTGATACTACAGCTATAGTTTCTAGAAGTCCCACGTGTTGTACAAGGGACAAGAAACCAACTGTTCCACACTATTGGCTCGCTAAGCCTAATACTAGTGGATTCAGAATAGAGACAGAACAAGCAGTTGGTGTTAATTATTAAGCACCATTGAACAACCATGTTCCTAACGATGTTACGCATCCTAACTTGTGCAATAGGAGTGTGCACCATAGGACTGTCTCATTCCCAAGAGACGGGAGATCCAGCATTCGATCCAGGACCAAAAATGTTCCTAGAAGACCCTGGACAGCGCGTCTCCGATGTACTTCGATCGGAAGCAATCGATGCAGTCGATGAAGACAAGTCCATAGAATACGAAGAAGATGACGAAGTGAATCGGGTGCATCTTCCCATAGACCCAATAGTTGGCCCTGATGATGGGTACGATAAGAAGCATCCGAAGGTTCCTGACCATCGGTTCAAGCTGATATCGCTCGACAACATTGTTCACCTGAATCCGGCATTGCAGGTCTCCCTGTGGATTTTTGTTTCTTGTCTTGTGAAAACAGGTATGTTGGTTTTGATATTTGGCGTGCCATTGAAATTATATCTTATTATTGCTACCTTATAAGCAAACAAAACAACTCATATGTAGTGTTTGAAACAAAAGAAACAATCATTGGAGTATTCAGGGATTAAGTGTGAAGGAGGTTGAAGTCTAAATCATGTTACAAAGTAATTATACCTTGTTTTAGTGGATACTTGTTAAAATTAAAAAGGAAACGATTATAATTTAGATAATTTACTAAAAAAAAGTACTAATATATCTACAAAAATACTATATCGGTCATATCGCTTTGAAATGAACAAGAATGTTTATAAAATCTTCGAAATTTTGAAATCTGTAAAAAGGAAGAACCATTTCCTATGTTTTAATTAAAATTTTAGATCAAGAAACCACACGTGTAAGCTTTTAGGAAAAAAATCACGGTTTCAGTTTTGGAGAAAGTTGCAATCCGCTAATACACGATAATTTGCTTTGAAAGTTGTCAATATTCAAAATAAATTATATTCTACTGAGTAAGCTTTGAGTTTTTAAAAATTATGAATATTTTCACTCATAGAAGAATACCGTTTTATCTCGCAAGTATTAAATCTTTATAATTGTATTATAATGTTATAATTACCAGGTTTTTGTTAAAGCATTGTTCTTGATGCATTTATTATAAATGCGAAGTAGTTCCTTTGAAAAATTAACAACTTACATTTATATTTTTCATATCCTTTATCATACCCTTGTGCCATAAAAATCTAATTAACTAACCAACCAACCTTTATCATAATGGTCTTGCAAGATGAGCAATAGATGTACTCGAGTTAACAGAAAAGTTAGTGCGGTGAACCAATAAAAACGCCATAAGGCTTGATTTGCGTAAGCTACAGCTGCCAAGCTTTCGAAATAACTGGGGAAACTTTATTTACTCTATTACTTGTGGAAAATTATACCATTGGCAATGGAAATCTTAAAAGCCTACAACCATACTAATTTTAACACACTTTTAGTAAAAGGTCTGTTCCTAGGAATATCATAGGGTAGGGTGTTTTAAATGAAGAGGTGTGCATTAGATGTCTTCCTTAGGTGTGCAACTTTGATATAATATTTAAAAAGGAGGTAATTAAAGACTTGTTGTTTTGTTTGTTTGAACCATTTTTGATGTGGAAAGCTTGGAAGAATAGATTTTAGTCAATAAGTAAACTACATGTGGTCTTTTAAAACTTTCTAGTCACCTCGTCTGCAGTTTTCGAATATTCTTTTTCTCTTTTATAATTACGTTACACAAAATAATGTGCTAGTATGCAACAATTTTCCTACTATACAAAAAGTGTTTTTACGATTTTCCTTGTTCTCTCCTTTGGTGAAATAATTTCAGAATTGTCCTTAACTTTACATCTCATTGGTTTTTGACCATCGTATGTAAATTTTAGCCATGTCTGTTTTATCACCTTTTATCTTCCTCATATTTAATATAAATTTTTTAAACGACGACATTTTAACAATTTTACATTCCATGTATAGATTACACTAGAGAAAGGCTTTTGCTGACTTAAAATGATTGTCTTGTGTCTGGCGCTATATTTCCTGTCATGGGCCTTTCACCGTAAAACACCAACCAACCAACCAATTCTTTGGTGAAATACGTTTATTTTTCTCAATGTAAATACTATTTATACAATTTTAAAATATTATATGTGTGAATTTTTTTACTTAAAACATCTGTTGTCGCTTCTGACGTACTGCCTATAACAGTAAAAAGTTACTTAAAACATAAAGCAGGTGTTTACCAGACTTCCAAATTTATTTAAACCATTATGCATTTTATCTTGAAAAAAAATTAACATACATTCAAGGCTATAAATACCAGACTCGTTCATAAAATTATGGAAAAAAGCCGAAATTCCAAAGAAATACCGCCAAAACGGATTCCCCCTCCGTATTCTCCTCTCCAGACTGTGATTTTGCAACAAGCATTCCCAGCGCCTAATAAATCACTTTCTCCCATTATTTCACCCCGCCGACAGCATCCCAATAACAATTCGAAGAAAAAGATGCAATTGCCACGTGCTCGTCGTTAAAAAGAACTCGAAAGAATTAAAATCTCAGCAGGTTTCCTCTGAGACTATCATCTTTCCGGGCCCCCGACAATAAATTATCCTTGACTTCCAACAGACCCGTAACAGTTTGACATTGTTGAAGCTTGAGGGGAAATGGTGATAAGACCTTGATATAAAAAAGCAATTTACTGTTTTAATATTTGACATGCTTTCAACTGGTCCAAAGAAATGCTTTTAAGTGCATTAAGCGTTTAAAAAACACCAATGTCTGAATTCTATTGAACTAACTATCAGTATGTAGTAATTTAATAGTAGTTTACTCAATCTTAAGTATTGAATCCCAGCCCTACTACCGAATCAAATTATTAGTTTGAATAATTTAATTAAAATCAATTTGAATTAGGGTAATGAAAGCTCATTTGTACTTCTTAATTCATTTTACTTTACGTAATTGCATATGTTTCAAAGGCTTTGATGGTAATAGCTTTTAATTTTACATTATTTTTTAATTTAAATCCTTAAGTTGAATAATTGTATTTTAAAATCTCGTTGTAACTTGTTAAATCAAAATAAATGTGTGTAGTTAAGTATTCACATTTTTCCAATTGTGTTGTAAATTTTTTGTAATTTTTCGCTTTATATTTACCGACTTAACTAGATAATGAAGTTATTTCAAATAGTTAAAAATTATTCTCATTTTATGTTTTTGCTGAGAATTACTTACTATCAGACTTTGAATTCAAAAACCACACTTTTTAAAAGAAAAATTGATATCGATCAAGCAAAATATCTTCTAAATCTTGTGTTGTTTCTAATGCCACTTGAAATATCCATGCTCCATCCACATAAGCCTTCTAAATCTAAAAAAAACAGTCATCAGAAAAACAAGACGGACCGTAAGAATTTTTTCTAGATCGATTTTTTTTAGTTTACTTTTCCGATCGAATCCTCAATAAAATATTAAATGTTCTTGTAAAAACATTTGAAGTGACTGTTATTCAGCGTTCGAAATTGGGGTGTTTTGCTGGTCCGGGACAACTGAAAAACTGTTCGGACCAGTGGAATCCGAAATCCACTGGTCCGCCGGACCAGTGATTTTTCGAGCACGTAATCCTTTTTAGACGATTTGTTCAGTGATAGTGGTATTTTAAATGCGTTTTTGATGATTGCATTTGGTGAAGCAAGTACATATTTTTGACAGAACCCAAAATGTGGCGATATGGGATAGAGGAGCCCCCAGCGAAAAAAAATACTATTGAATAATGAATTAATTTTTAACATTAAATTACTATTTGGTACTCAGATTCAGTGCAATAGTTACTGTATAATATTTAAACCGGTCCTTTTTAATTTGTCGGACCAGTGATTTTTGTTGCGGACCAGTAAGATTGGAAAAGCACTGGTCCGCCGGACCAGTGGTTTTTTCCCCAATTTCTAACACTGCTGTTATTGATTTACAAATAGCAAGTAGTTTTCAAGAAATATCATTTTTTATATTTTAGCTTTATTGGAGAAACAAAAAAGGAATTTTTAGTCAAGTTAATTCAATAACAAGAAATTCTAAGAAGAACAATTGTCTTCAAATATTTAAAAGTGATTTATTAACTCAAACCAACAGAGTTCTATAAGTATTGATATAAATTGTTTAAGTAATATAAAGAGCATTATACTAAATGTGTAATAAGAAAGCTAGGGGCTAAAATTGCCATACTGTCTATATTATCTACCAGATTAAAATATTTTCAATTCAAACAAGGTGGAGAAGAAATTCTCTAATATAAGAAAAAATATTTTCAGACATAACCTTTATTAAATTCAGTCTATTCTGAAAAATCTTCTTTGTACAAAGATATTATTGAAAATGAATTTTGAAAAGATTATGAATAGAATTTTGTAGATTTTTATTTCAAAGTATGCAATTTGAGTCAATATCTTTCTCGTGTATGAAGTGCTTTTAGGTATTGCGATTCTGAAGGTTTTTTGACAAAGAAAATTTATCTTCTCATAGTTTACAAACACAATATTGCAATATGAACTTTGTATAATACGTTAAATCAAAACTATGGCGTGTAATGATATTCAAATCTTTAAAATCTATACAGTTAGCGAAATGATAACAATTTAATTCGGGTTTAGATTTTATCGAACTTTTGACTATTCCTGATGAAAGGGACAAACATTTAGGAAATAAAAAATATTCTTAGAAAAGCTTTAAATAAATAGTAATAACTTTAATTTTAATATTTATATGCATAATTTGATGGGAGAAATATTTTTGAATTAAAAAGGGAAATCAAATTAGTTTTAAAATTTAGGCCGCTGCAGACATACTTCGGGCTAAGCTGAAATATACTAGTTGACATTATTAGTTAAGTGTTTTTGTTAGAAAGGATAAAAAAGATCGCAGAAACTTGTTGCTTATCTTATCTAATGTATTCAAATTACTGAGCAATTTAGTTTTATGTATTCATCACTTTGTTACCCATTGTATTCACAAGGTAATATATTCAATTGAGTGGATCAATATATTAATTTCCAACAATTGGTTATCTATAAAATGTAGTTTATACAAAATTAATAGTTTTTATGACACACCTTCACTTAATTTTAAAACTAATTCTTTACTTGTTTTTATTATTCTTTACTTATGTATATTTTATTTTACTTTAGAAGGCAAACTATAATTTGGGAACTAAATAAAAAACTTAAATATTAAAAAAAGATAAATAAAAATAAAAAAAAAATTCCCTTTTTTATTTTTTTAATAAAATTTTTCTTTTCTTTTCAACAATTATAAGCTACATAATGAGATTTAAGCAACTATTTTATAATTTTTATGTGAGTTAATCTAATTTATATAAAGTAAAATATAAAAATAGAAGGAATTTTCAAGAGTTAAATATTAATTAATATCAACTTGTGTCACCAGATAAGGAATGTAAATGTTGGCCATTCCATGATGTGTTTAAAAAGGGATAAAATATCGAATTTAATTAAATACTCATTTGATCAGTCACCTATTTTTTGAAGAAAAAATTGATGTTTGCTATATTTAAGGTTGATTCTGTAACTGTTAAGCAATAAAGCCTTTAGTTTGCTTTTAGCTTTGTCTTAATAATACTTGTTTCTTCACAAACAAATTTTGGGTTTTGAGGCATAAAATAAGTCGGAAAATAACATAACTTTTGCCTAAACTACATATTTGTCGATTCTTTTAAGTAGTTTTAATGAAAAGAAAATTGCAAATGCAAGGAATAAAAATTAAGCTCTACTAATAAGTGCGATAGTTGTCTTTAAATGACCCAAAGAAGACAACTATTAATTATCGAAAGACTAATTTAAAAGTCAGACAGTAAATCCATTCTGTATTGCAGTAACATCCACCTTCAGACGAAATAACTGCGAAAATGTCGTCAAATACATCCCATAAAAATAATTGCGCACGTTCTTTAACCAACGACGTAATAAGGTTCGAACCGATACCGATGAGGATAAAACCAGCACCGTCTGTTTGGTGAACCGCAGTCTGGAACAATCCGTCCCCTCAAAGCGTGTTCCGCCAAAGAAGAAAATATGCATATATGTGTGTGAAATGTTGGACCAGGCTACTGTATAAATACTGTGCTTGAAGGTCAATGAATAAAATGTGGCAAAGATCGCGCACCTACTCTCGCGTGTGCATTAGGGACCTCATTAGAATCAGTTTGATTTGTTGTTGTCACGACATTGTCCGTTAACTTGAGGATGTGCTTAAAGCACATGGGGCAACCACGTGGTTGGATGGTTATAGATACGCAGAGATGATAAACATTGTAGAACCATGTGTGAAGATTTATTTAAGATGAGGTCAGTAATTGCAATATCCCTGTGGAAAGTAATAAATTCAGAAGGGAACTTTCAAAACTGGATTTTTAACATTTAAAATAACTAATCCTGTATTGAAGTCTAAATTTTAAAAAAATATCTACACAACTGTTGAGAGATGTGTTTAAAGAGTATTTACCTTAAATAACCCTAAATTATTAATTTAGGACCTTAATACTATTAAATATCTTATATTACTTATAAAATGATATTCGTTCCTATATTCACTACTTTCAAATACTTTTTAATAAAAATAATTAGTATTTTAATTTTTTTAATCTATTTTCATCTATAAAGAACAAAAGTATTCTATGATATTTAAAACTGTTTTTATAAAATAATAGGATTGCGAAAAAACTTTAGCAACAAAATGCTGATGATACTTGAAACATTAATGTTTAGCTGTAATACTTTTCAATGGGATGTAGCCAAAGAGCCACTTACTTAAGAACTTTTGTGTAAAATTCAAACGTTTTAAATATTTTAGTTTCAAGATAATTCAAAAAATGTTTTATTTTAACCACAAATAATTTCATACAATGATGCTTGTGTTTTTATTTTTTAATTCTGGTTCTAATGGTTCCCAAATTAAATAATAAGAACTAATTTAAATTATATTAAGTTTTTTATACAGAGGAGTTCAACCCAAAGTTGATTAAAGCCCCTGACAACTTCCCGTTTATATCCCATAACATTAAAGATAAATCGTATTTCTGGTTTGAACAATATTCCGAATCTCTTAACTTAAACACTTCTGATTGATTTGAGCGTAATGTAATGGAAAACACCGAATACACTGAAAACATGCTAGATACTTCAGGATACACATAAACCAGTGGCTTTTACAGTTTTTAAAAACAATTTTAATTAGTTTGGGAAATCTGGCATCAAGAGTAAGCATTAAATATAAAGATTTAGAACGTATAAAAACAATTAAATGTTTCTACCACACAGGATAAATAGTTTTGTATAATATTCTACACACATACGTCCAACAGTAAAAGTTTTAAGCTGTCTTTAGTAAATCAAAGAAGTTTGTTTTTTATTAAAGCGCGAGTAAGTTTATTTCTTTACCTTTAAAATTTCAATTAAGTTTCCGTGATTACAGTAAAGCAGTTCAGTATCGTTTGCATCTCCATAAATGAATGACATTTTATTACGTATGTTTTACAAATTGCATATTTTACCGTAAAAATGATTTTGTAGTATAGAAAAGGGATTGATTAATTTACTAACTTATATCTCAATGCACTGGTAATATGTTCTTTAAATTTGTGTTTTTATAGTAGTTTTTTCCCGAAAAGAATTTTATTTCATAAGATGTTTTCGCTTATCCTAATATTTTTTGGTGATAACGGCAAGTGGTAAATGAGTTTTAAATTCCAATGCAAACTATAAAGCAATTTTTTTTTGTTTCTTGTTTTGTAAAAATTGTGTTAAATAACATACAAATAAGGTACGTATTCGTTTCTTTTTGTTAACTAAAAACATAGTGATTTTTAAAGTAACTATGAAGTAATTGAAATTGTGTTCATAATCTTACAACTTTGGAAGGAAGATTGATAGATAAAGGGAGTAAAAATAACTACGAATATTTATCATTTAATACTTTCTAATTTTAAAATTTTCCGTAATTTTCTAACATTGGCTCTAATTTTCTCACTACCATTTTATTGAAATTGTAAGATAGACATGAGAATGATAATAGTAGGACTTTTTTCTCTTATGAAGACTCACCGTCTAATAATTCGGATTACCAACTATTGTGTAAAAAATTCCCATTTCCTCCAGCGCAGATTTTAAAATCCTATCTGCACACACATCTACTTAAATGCCCGCTTGAAATGCAAATTTTGCTATATTCACTGCATCTAATCGTGATCACTTTCTTAACACGCGTGACATTTTAATAGAAGAACTTTACATCATATTCTTTTCTTCAAGCATAATACTCAGTTACTGGCATACTCTAATGAGACAGCGTCTAACTTTCCATTGATCCCATAATTGCCATTAAATGCTATTCAGCTACTATCTTTCAGTTATACTAAGAAGGTTATATGCAATGTAAGCGTCAACAACGATATTCGGAATAGTTAAGTTTTATAAGTTTTTCCTTTAGGCGTCATCTGAATTTTTTCGTGACTAAGAGATTTGGTGAAGCGTATGTTTTGTGATCAATTTATGCATACCAAGTTTAATGGGTTTTCATTAATATTAAAATATGTTGATAGTTGTTTGTTTGAAGACATTTTGTGCACACTACGGTAAAATTCTTTTCTTGACATATACATCCACAGTCTATTCAAAAATAGAGATGGAAATGTTCGAAATTCCATCATGCTATCTCGTAATATTTCTTCTCGAAAACGTTTCTTATACCCTATTCTACAAAAAGGATTTTGTAAAAACGTATTCCCTTTTTTATGTATAGGACATTTAGAAAATTAACCATCCAAGTAGCTATTATTTCACAAAAATAATCGTTGATTTTATCATTCATCGTTTCTTTTTTGTTTTCTGCATGTTTAAAATACCAAGCTTAAAGATGTATAATCGTTCCATCTTATTTTTACAAGAATGGTTACTCTCATTATGTTTTTTGTGTTTTAAATCCATCTAAAAGAAGCTTAAAATTCCTTGTTAATTTTAATTGATATATTTGGTTATTTTATTTTATTTATATATATTTTCATCTGTACACTTAACTTATTCATTAGAATTGATGGGTTTTCTTAAGCTTATTTCCAAAATAATAGTAGTTAATGAATGGTACTAAAAAGAAAAAATTGGTTGCTTCATTTTTCTCTTTTTAAATAAAAAGGGCTCATTTTAAAATTTTCCATTTTGTCAGTTAATGAACCTACTCGTATAAAAGCTTTCTTATATATTATCTGTAAATAAAAATGTTAGTTTCTATACAAAATATAAAAGGGTATCTAAAATTATTTTTCACCAAAATAAATCATTCTTACTATAGTAAAACATATTTCATACCTAAATTCTCATTTTTTTCCATTAATAAAACCAGTTTTCTTGTGTATCAAAATTGAATTTAATTTTGCCTCCGTGTTACTATTTAAATGAATGTAAATAGTGATTTGAGTGGGTGCAATTCTATTCATATAATCGTTGCCATTGTAATAATAATAATGATGTGTTACGAGGAATTAAATATGATGTTTTACAAATTCATGTTACCGTCTGACATCTTAGTTTAGGACGTATATATACCATAGGAAAGCAGTTCGCTTACACAAGACAGATAAACACTTCTCATCTAAATATCATACTTTTTTCTCGCGTTTTTTACGTAAATGGCTGTCTGTAATGATGTCTGGCACGGACGGAGTTATATTCGGGAACATCGCACTGTGACAAAACCGTTTTTATTTAAATAAATACTTGTCACAAGGGGCACGGTGCAAAGGAGTTAAGAGGTCTTACAACGTATTCTGAACAAAGAGACGTTTTCTATTTCTTGGGTTTCACGTGTAGGTTTATCGCCTTGCGTTATGTAGGGAGGTATTTTCTCTCTTTTCTTGTTTTTAACTATATTTCTCAGAGATTCTTCTTCTGGCTGACATGAGTTTCTGAAGTGATGATCGATGTTTAGATTTCGTTGAAAAAGGTCTTGACACGTTCCTTACGTGCCTAACACCCTTTTAAATCTTCTTCTATTTTTTATAAAAAATACTTATAGTGAATCAATAAGAGAGGATTTTTGCGGTACATCATTATTATTATCCAAACTAGGGTTCTATAAATTGTTCTTATGTAGAATATGTTATCAAAGGTTTCTATATCAAAATTCGTAAGGATTTTACTGTAGAAATGTCTTAAGGCAGAGGAAAAAATTAGCATGATTTAAAATTGTGATTGATAATTTATATGTTTGAATGGATTTGTCAAAACTTTTATTAGGAGTATGGAAATAGTTGTTTTAATAAATATAATGTAAATATAATTCCAATTCACACGTGTCGTTTTATCAATTTATTTATTTTTTTAAAGCTTTTACCTTCGTTAGAAATGTATTTAAAAATATTTTACTCAATTACATGTTGTTTTGTATTTATTCTCTTATAAACTAAAAATAGATGGATCAAAATTGGGGACATCCTGTTAGTTTAAAAACTTCTTGTTAATTGGGATCATAATCGATATTAAGTTAAGTAGAAAATTGCATTTATTAATCCAAGACACGAATGGTTACAAATGTATATTTTAAACTAATGTACAAAGTTCTAAAATAAAGTCAGGAATGAGAGAAAACAACTTAGGATTAAAGTAAAACAAAAAACAATCTTTGTCATTAGACAAAATATCAAAGGGAATACATTAGAGAAATCAAAATCAGATAACATATTTTGTATCATAACACTCTCCTTCCTCCCATTATCATCTCTATAATTGAAATTTTAATAAAGGCTCCCTCAATTTACAACCCAATTAGTAGAAGTTTGACGAATAATGAAACTATGAAAACCCTTTAAATGACTTTTTCGTGTGCGCATCTTTAAGAATGGAAATAATCAGTTCTCCGTGATGCATTGAAAGACCTTAAGCCTTTTTTAACTATTAACCCCTTTTTGTTACCATTCATCACATTGTGACAATGACACGAATTTCTCTTACTTAAATGGATTTCAGTCTTTTCGCTTATAGTTTTTACGATGTTCCTTTTATAATGAAGAAGTACTTAGGGAATTGGCATTTATTATATGAATGATGGAAGGGGAATTTAGGATAATATTATGTTCTATTCTTTTAGAGATAATTCGTTGAGATTCTTTTGGTTTTCTGTACAAAATAAGAAATTTATTCAAAAGAAGGCTTATTCCATTTACTACATTATATTTTTTAAATCATGAGTTTTTCACACTAATTAAATTACGTCTAATTCATAATTTGTTTTTGTTTAAATCTTTTTAAAACTTATTTAAGGTTAGAAGGTTAGAAAAAATAGAAGGAACATTTAGAAGTGTTATTTCTGATATAAAAGTTTTGGAATAAATGCTTATAATGAACTACACTTTATAGTCATATATTTGTTTAATGTAAACATATAATCAATGTAAACATGCTTCTTAAAATGTTTGTCATAAAATAAAT
This sequence comes from Tetragnatha montana, assembly GCA_963680715.1. Classification (NCBI taxonomy): domain Eukaryota; kingdom Metazoa; phylum Arthropoda; class Arachnida; order Araneae; family Tetragnathidae; genus Tetragnatha; species Tetragnatha montana. Next base: position 18,093,080 of record OY796683.1, read on the forward strand.
ATGCTTTGCTCAGTCAATAGTTTTATTTGCTTACTAAGAAATATTCATGAGTGTTTGTGTTTGGGCGACATTTTAAAGAAACATAAAAACGCGTAACTTTCATTCTTTACATTTAAAAGTTTTTAAAAATGTTCATAAACTGTTTATCATGAATTTTAATCATCACAACACGTTTCTCATAAACACTTAATGCATCATAAGAGAACATTTTCATTTATAAGTGCGCCTTACAGAATTAATTTGGAATCTACATCTACGTTTCACAGAATAAAAAAAGTTAATCGCATAAAAATATTTGAGAAATGTTTTATGACGGAATTATGCATGACGTCAAAATTTAAATTCCGTAAATCTGACGTCTGAATTGACCGGGGGCGTCATCATTTTATGCCATAAAATCTTAAGAAATCAGCATTGAGACACCAGAATGAAATCCAAACATATTGGGTCATTTTAATGTTAAAACTATTTTCACGATTCGCAGATAGATAGTCAGATATGAAGTAGTTTTCGATTTTGATAAGCTAATCCCTGATTAAATACATCAGTTTTCCCTTATCTAGAATTTATTCTATCAAATTTGTTATTTATTGGTCGCACTAGATTTGAAAGATGTAATTTGCATATATACTTACATTTTTAACAATCTTTTACAATTGTTAATTTGGTTACATTAATTTTGTTATAACTTAAGATTCTATACTAATATTTGATGTCCTTTTTTTCTTCTTATTTCTCTTATACGTATTTAATAATCAATTAAATTAGTTATAAGATATATTCGAAAACTTCACAAGATGGTAATAAGGTATAAGGTTAATTTTATATTATAAATACAAAAACAAAACATTTACATAATTTACAATAAGTTCCAACTATTCTTTTTTTTCTAACTTTAACCTATATTTTTGAAACGAAAAATTGGTTTTATCAGTCGTAAACTGTGATTACTTAGGAGTTTAATTGTAAATAGTATTTTTATTATTCTGTATGTAATTTTTAGTTTGTTTTATACTTTATAGATTGCAATGAGTAAATATTAATCTTGATCGGAAATTAATTGTTTTAAAATTCATACAACATTCCATTCTCTTATAATTTATGTGAAATACGAACTAGAAGAAATTCCGTTTTCCTTGAAAAGACATTCTTGGGCAATAAAACCGAAAAGAGAAATAACCTACTCATTGAGTAGAAACGAGGGTAATGGACGAATAAAAATATTAACAACTTTAAATGACCAAGACTTCAATGTTGGCCAACAAAAGTAGAAAAAGACTTCTTTAATATTTCTATTATATACAGGGTGTTTCAAAAGTCCGTTTCACGGTTTTTATTTGGAACCAACGTATCCTAGGATCCTGGAAGTAAGGTCTACCCCTAGGTAAGTGACCCTAGAGAATCCATTGAGATGACTTACAGCGCCCCTAGCGGCGAAATAAAAAAGTTAAAAAAATTAATTAAAAAACTAAAGGAGATAGAGCAAACTCCTCAGTGAAAGTATTGTTGCCACTGTTATAAGAAACTCTCTGAAAAAGATTTCATGAAAATATCGTGAATATTCGCGGAGATATTAGCATGTGAAAATAGCACTTTTTCAGGCATCAAAAAAGAAAAACTTCAAATATTTGCTATTTTTTCACAGTTATTATGTAGTTTTGTATCTTTTTTGTTAAATGAAAAAAAAAATTAAAGAAAAAATTGAAAATACTTGCAAAATTTTGGAAGTTTTCCTTTTTTGATGCCTGAAAAAGGGCTATTTTCACATGCTAATATCTCCGCGAATATTCACGATTTTTTCATGAAATTTTTTTCAGTGAGTTTCTTATAACAGTGGCAACAATACTCTCACTGAGGAGTTTGCTCTATCTCCTTTAGTTTTTTAATTAATTTTTTTAACTTTTTTATTTCGCCGCTAGGGGCGCTGTAAGTCATCTAAATGGATTCTCCAGGGTCACTTACCTAGGGGTAGACCTTACTTCCAGGACCCTAGGATACGTTGGTTCCAAATAAAAGCCGTGAAACGGACTTTTGAAACACCCTGTATTTATTTCATTATATTTTTCTTATTATTCCTTCTAAAGTAGTATTCAAATTTCTCAAACCTTAAAAACTTGTTCAAACCTTTTTGGCGTTCAAAGAATCTTACAATTTGATGAATTTCCATGAACTGATTTGAAAATTGCTTCTGGGACTGTACTCATATATGCATTTATACGTTATTTTTAATTATCACTTACTCTGAAATGCTGGGATAATTTTAAAAGGATTTTTTATCAAAGAAATTCAATGGTTAAATCGAAATATTTTCTGAATTTTGAAATAATCTCACTATTTCAACAAACCACATAAAAATTGTCAAACCATTTAATTACTTAAATGAGTAATAATAGTTACAAAGTATTTTAAAAAGATATATACACTCTACCTGTTTTATCATATTCTTCCGTAACATTTCTATATCTATAGTTTACATAGTTTCCTCTTACCCATAAAATCTCTACATAATGAAACATTTTATTACCTTCATGTCCAAAATCATATCTGGTACTTTTTATATCTTTAGAGGCTTTTTATTCAGATTTATGAGATATTAGTTCTTAAATTACTTTAACATTAACAAATTTGGAATTATTCCAGATTCCGTAATTAATGAGCATTCATTTATTTTCAAAGTAATTCAATAAGTTATCTTTTATGTTAATAAAATAATATAAAGAATGTTTAATAGTTTTATGTGGAGTTTCGTTCACACATACACATAATAACAAAACTTTCTCATACACACATAACACATAATAAAAAGGATATAACAAAAACTTTAAAACCACAAAATAAGTAAATATAAAAAAAAACCCTCTTTACTTGTTTAGTGAATATTACTTTTTTGGTAATATTACTTAACTATTTACATTTTATGTTTCATAATTATACATTCTAGAATCAAGAGTTTTTAAATGTTCCATGTGATATGAACGATTACAATTGATTTTTAAATCGTTTGTTACATATTTTACTAAAAACCTAATATTTCCAAAGGCTTTTTAAAATGGAACGTAGCTAATCAAAGACTGTTGACAGGTTGAATAGGCTGAACTAAGCTCAAAGAAAATCCATCAAAATTAATGTTCGTAGCCTTGAACTTCAAAGTGAAAGTAAGATCAGAATTCCCCAACACCTCGTGACAGTTTTGACGAACGTATTCATTGTAACTCTAAAGACAGAAAAGGAAAGAAATGGTCATTGTGTTCTTTCTCGAAACTACCATACCCCTCCCTCTCTATACCTTTTCAACAGCAAAATTAGAGGGATGCATACCTGCAGTTATTATAATGTTTTCTTTTCGGAATCTTTTTCCCACGTCAAAAAAGCACGATCTTAACACGTGTCTGTGTGTCTGGTCACAACACGCCTTTTGTTTTGTGTGCGGTTTTTGCCTTTTATGAGAGTGGCAACAAAAAGAGAAGACGATGACGTCAATGGTGCCCCTAAAACCTTTCGATGAGAGCTCCACACTTGAATGTTAAGCACATCGGTGATTAATAGGTGCTTTAAATGGTGGAAGTTAGGTAAATCTGATAGTGAAGTGACAGTTTGTGACACAAAAACAAGTTAAATCAGCCTTTTTTTCTGTTTCCATGGTAATAAAAAATTTTGGAAATGTTTTTCACTACTTGACCTAACAGATAGTGTTTTTACATTGTTTTCTTTTTCTTTTCTTTCAAAGGTGAAGTATTTTTAGAAACTGCGAAAAAAGCACCTCATAAAGATATTTGACCACATAAGCTCGTGATGCTATTTATTTTCACAGGGAAGATAGAACGTCACATTTGTCTTATTACAGATATAATTTTGATGAAAAAAAAACACTTTTTCATTAAAATGTTAGGTTAATTAACGAACATTAATGTTAGGGTTTATTAATTTTTATTTGTGATTCGAGCACTCAAAAACATACAAAGCAGCATCATATTTTTCATTAAGAGTTCGCTACAAAGGTTTCAATGCTTAAAATTCCTAATTGATGTGTAATTAGGTGGATTATATTCGTGTAAATAAACAAATATATATTTATGATTAACATAAAATAAAGGTTTTCATTTAGTAGAAAATACACATACATAAGATAACTATTTTAATGAAACAAAGTTAACAGTAGGTGTTGTATCTACAGATTAAAGGAATTAATTAGAGTATACCCTACAATTAAAAGTTTCAGCTAATTACCGTGTGTCTTGTATAATTAGGTTAAATTACCATAATTATCAACAAGGCTAATTCTATCATAACTAATAAAATCCTTAAGAAATACGAATTAACAGGATAGCACTTTGTTATTCTTGACTGAATAAAATAAGCACCACACGTGTTTTAGACATGTGTAGGATGAATAAGTATTCCATCAACCACACCTTTTCTATGCAAACATCACGCAAACATCCCTACAGAGCTCGTTAGATAATATTTAGAAGTGGGTTTCCCACCTAAATTGAGGGGTGTTACGTATGTAATTGACGACAGAAGGAACATTCGGGGAGAGAGAGTTCTTGGGAAATGAAAGGTTCAGTTTTCAAGGTTATGAGAGACCCTATTCTACGTTTATTTTGCATACTATATTATGTAACATATGACGTTAGAAAGTTCTGGAATGTATGTCTGGATCGTATTAGGAAAATGATTTATTAATTATGTAAACAAGTTTGGCAACGGTTCTTAAATTTCTCACGAAATTAAAGGGGAACACGATGTAATGAATAAATTTGATCGTTATTTAATTTAACATTAAAATATAAGGAGTAAACATAATATTGATTTCTGTAGAAAATGTGGTGAAATCGGAAGAAAAAGTTGAAGGTTAAACGGTTAATCATAATTCATAACATAAAACTTTTGATGATTCGGTAAACTAATATTTACCATCACTATTAGTATAATTGTTCTCTCTTACCTAAAATTCTATATCAAAGTAAAAAAATCAATAAAATTTTCTTTGATGTTTCAGTCGTATCCTTCAACATGAAAAACTTCTTCTCCCTTCTTATTTATATTTTATATACCATTTGGTGATAATTCATAGAAAAACTAACATGAACGGTTTTCGGAAAATTAACCAAGGTTCTCTATTTTTACTTGAACCTTCATCCTTGTATCACTGATACATTATAAAGGCAATTTCATATTTTTTTAACGGGATTACGACATCTTTACCATGACATCTAGAAAATTGTAACTCTGATCTATGACCTGCTGCAAATGGAATATGAAACCGACTACAAAACTGAGTCATGGTTGTTTTCACTCCACCTTGAGCTTACAGTTTCCTTCTACCTATGAAAAAACTACTTAGATACAATTTCTATACATTATAATATGGATGAGTTTTTCAATTAACTTATGGTAAGCATTTTACCTAAGTTCAGTTCAAGAAGACGTTTTTTAAAATAAGTGTGGTCGGACGTTTTTCTTCGTTTTTAATGAAAATCTTGATTTTTGGTATGTAACCCCCTTTTTAAAGTTTTGAATTTGGTTTCATAAACCAAAATATAATTCCAACAACCTATTTACCATCGATTCGAAGAAATTTTCAAATGAGTGAGGATTTGTTTTACATTTTTCAAAAATGTTCTAAATGAGATGAGACTTTTTAATCAATATAGTGCACAGAATAATTCTAAATCATACCTTAAAATTAAAAAAAAATATATTTTTACAACTATTAGAGGCCATTTTCTCTTGTAGATTTTATTTCCCTTATTGATACATACACAAAAAAAAATATTTATGAATTTTCCTGTTATTTTTTAAATATATACATTGTGAATAAATTAGTTTAATCAAAAATTAACATTAGTTAAAACTAGTTTCAGAAATTCCTCTAGTCAGATATTATAAGATATTTTCCTTGTCAAGCGCAATCGCACTTGAAAAATTAAATATGAAATCACTGTAAATATTTTATATTAAAATACTTCATACAAAATAATATAGGATGGGGAAATAATTTATAGAAATAGCTGTAAAACATTGTTGGTATAAACTTTAATTTATTAAAGTTTTTGGAAAATAAATTATGACTTGTAGTATTCCACAAAGCTATAGAAAATAAATAACAATTTCACTTCCTCGAACATTTAAAAGAAAAAAAACTCCATGAGATTTAAGATCTCAATCTCAGGTCACGTATTCGGTCTCCGCACAATCTTAATTGCGGTTTCATTTTCCATTCTGCTTAAACTTTGGGGAAAGGACAGAGTGGATCCACCACACACAGATCCTGCGCGGGCACGATGATCACAACTAACCAAAAATAGGATCCATTCTTTCCCGTCGTGTTTGTATACACACAAACCCGGCCTTTGTTTTCGCGCGTTTACTACTACTTTCGCGAAGAAAAGGAACACCATCAATGAACTCGGTTGGGAAAGAAAGAGAAAAAAAAAAAAAAAGATCGCGAACGTGTGCGGCTTTCCAACTAAGTTTCGTTCGGGAGTCGTTAACTTTTCTGTGTCATGATCTTTCCGCGGACTTTCTCCCCTGACTTACGACGAAAATTTACTGCTCCGATTCACCCTTTAGAATGTATAAAATATATATATTCCGTCGTATTGATACTGTGTTCTGAATTGGGTAACAGTGATGAAAAGAGGTGCCGGAACTCTTTGGACGAGGTTTTCCAGCCAGTGTGTGTGCGAAAGTTGCCATCCTATATGCGTGAGAAATGTTACAAAGAAATTCGTGTGGTGTTTTATCGCGCTGATGAAAGGGGTTTGCGTCACTCGCATGTGGGAATGTATGGAGGGGTCGTAAAGCTTTTGCTACTAACTAGTTTGTCACGATCGGGCCAGAACTAGTTTCGTGTCCGAACTTTTGCGGTTGGGGTTTTTTATGTGGAATTGGAGATACCATGAGGGCTAACCCAGATTTCTGGGAGTAGACAAAATAAATTACTCTTATCATACCCTACCTTACCAGTAAATCTCTTAAAACATATATATCTATCATAAAAAAGAGTAAGAAGAATTTTATTAGACTTAAGGCCTTATTCACTACTACCTGACCAGCAGTTAACCATCGGTTAAAGAAGGATTCCACCAATCAGAGTCAGTGAAAAGCACATTTTCTTTCTTTAGCTGCTGGCTAACCACTGGTCAAAATTGCAGTGGATAAGGCCGGAGAAGAGATAAAGCAAATTATTCGGTTAAGATTTATTGAAGATTGAACCAACATAAAATAGACGCACAATAAACATACCTTTTAACAGAAGCCAAAACAATATTCATAACACACATACAGTTACACCAAACAGAAATATTACAAAAAACACACAAAAACATTAAATTAGAATAATTCATTTATAAACTATAAAAAGACGTAACCATTAAAATCAAAAGTTTACTAACAACTCTGTTGACAGTTACATGATGATGATTAAAAAGCGTATTTTCTTAAAATAACTTTAATGAAAAAATTCCCTAAATTTACAATGAATAATGATTATTTGTATTGTTTTTATAAATAAGGCATCTACAAATCAAAAGTAGGTGTTTATAACCTTTAAATAACTTACATTAAAGTATTTTTAAATTTTAGTTTGGTTTTATAATGCCTTATCTTTTGACTGTTCATCTCTTAAATAAAATTTTATTTTTGACACTTTTCAAACTATTCATTGTAAGAAAACAGAATAGCTATATTACGCAATTTTTAAAATTACATCTCCTTGTCAAAGATAGTGCATTAATCTCAATCCTCATCACTAAATATTTTCATTCCCTTGATCTAAAATAGTGATTCATATACAGTGAATTTTTCCCCTAATATGAAGATTGCTGGGATTTTTCAACTCTAAAACTTGCGAAGAATTTACGTACAAAATGATTGACGTCAGAAAATCAAATATCTTTTTAAAAATTGAGATCACGTCGTATTGATAAATACCTTTGAATTCCGAATAAGCCGAATGGATCTAGCCCTTCTCCCTATCTTCCCATCACATCAAAACTCTCATAACATTCATACTTCGATTTGTACTATACCCTTCAGGATATTTAAAAATGCTATTAATATTTTTAAGTGAATTTAATAACTAAATAGCTTTTTTATTCTTATCCTTCTCATGGCGTAAAATATAGCATATTACCATTAACAATCAACAAGAAACATTTTCCATAATTTTTTAATGAGTGGTCAGAGATATAAGATCTTCACTCCAAACTAGGTGGGTGTTCAGACATTAAAAATTCTCCACCAATACCACCAATCGATTTGTACGATACCCTTGAGGATATTTAAAAATGCTATTAATATTTTTAAGTGAATTTAATAACTAAATAGCTTTTTTATACTTATCCTTCTCATGGCGTAAAATATAGCATATTACCATTAACAATCAACAAGAAACATTTTCCGTAATTTTTTAAGGAATGGTCAGATCTTCACTCTTATAAGATCTATAAGAGTGATCTATAGAGTATAGATCACTCTATAAGTGACTCTAGATCACTCTAGAGAGTGATCTATCTATAAGAGTATAAGATCTTCACTCCAAACTAGGTGGGTGTTCAGACATTAAAAATTCTCCACCAATTCCGGGTTAACCCATCCTATCACGAAAGAATGGGAATTTAACGAACTGTTGCAGTCATCCGAGACATTTGTGCAAGGACGGTCTGCCGAATTGACCGCTTTTAGTCACCTTGGGAACGGTGATTGAGATGGCTCTTGTTAGGAATCTTCGTAATTCCCACGAGGTAATCAGAAATTGTGTCAATGTGGGGAGAAATTCTCACGTATCAGTTTTTTTTTTGTGAGATGGTATCACTTGAGTGTTTGTTAGAGATCTCACTTTTGTATCGAAGAAAAAGTTAAGTGTTAGCATGTCGCAGGCTGGTTCTGTATCATTTAGTATCATACTGTTTTGTTAGGTTTTTTTATTTCCCTCACATAAAACTTTGATACATTTTGTAGAGCATCAAGAGGTTTTGAAGTTCCTATTTCGTTGAGGATAATAATGTATACCCATACCCATATGACTGTTTTGTTTATGTAAAAATATCAGTAAAGCGGAAGATATGAAAAGAGTTTATACACTAGTAAAGGGAGAATAAAAGAATAGAGAAATGTCTAATGATCAATATTTAAAAAAAAATTGGTAAACTATTTCACCATTCAGACTGGTATAAATTGCGAAACATGCACTCGTAATATTTTAAGTTGACGCAAAATATCAACTTGCAATTCTGAGACGCTTTCATGGTAATGTATAATCATAATTAAAAACTTTTAGTCCTAAATAACAGAATGGGTCAATTATCATTTCAATAAGGGGAGTTTAAAGATGCAGTTCTCAAATGAAAACATTTTTGATAAATGACGTAAATTCGAGGCATTTGAATAGTACTACTTACAGGCCGTAACTTTTTTCCCGATAGGGATCATGTAATTACTTCCCTTTACTATTAGATAAACAACTTGTTTCTAGGCAAGTCGTTATAAACCAACAACAGTCTATCTACGTATTCTTCATGGTTTGCATTTCTACAATAGGTATAGCGTGATTCACGATTCACTTGGTAATAGTAAATATGCGTATGATTCATGGTTTAGTATTTCTTTCTTTGATTTTAAGGACTCGTAATGGCCACCAATCAAACCTCTTTGTAATTAGACCCTTAGTCAGTTCGAGATTCTATTTTCTGATATATGTTGACTTTTGAAAAATTGCCAGGGAATACTGCCGTGTAATTATTTTCTTTAGTCTTAACTATCAGAGAAGGAACTGTGATTACTTACGTATCCATTAGTTAAAGTACTCTTCTTAAAATGTATGCAATAAGAGCTTAACTGACATTAAAAATATCGTGATCCAAGGTATATACGTATAGATTAGTAGTAGTGTTTATGGTAAAGGAAAACTTTCCTCTCAATAAGATGTAATGACTCAGCAATAATAGGATTGGGGTATTGAGTTGGTATTGGTATTATGTTAGTTTCAAAGTATAAAAAAGGAAAAGTAGAGAAAACTTAGGAAATGCAACATAAAAAGGTAATTCTTGAAGAGATTACAGAATCCACATAATACAACGTTAGTATTAGCAACCAGAAAAAGAAAGTAATAAAAATATTTCTACTTGTCAACCATGGGTACGGTTAAATTTAAAATAAGCATGTTTTAAGCATAATTATTATAATAATCCCCAATTCGGTTCGGTTGTGATTTAAATAAATTTAGAAAATTTAGGAGAAAATATAGTACAAAAGAATATATTAAGCAGTTTCATTCTGAAAAGAAGTTCAAATACACTGAAAACTTTATTTAAAAAAAAAATACAGTAGTAACCATCCTTTAAAAAATGTATTAACAATAATAAACTTACCTTAAAACATTTTATGTGGAAAACATGGAGCGTCTCATAAAAAATACCAAAAATTATCAAAATATCTTAGCAATTTAACCTTAATTTTAAAAGAAAGTATGATGGAATTAAGTTAATATTATAACTAGTATTGAAGAATAGTAGAAGTAAAATATAGTATTATTCTTTTCTATTCTCCCTTAAAAGATATATAAGAATAAAATAACCAGTAGAAAGGCTTTCAAAGCTCCGTCTGGAGACCACTCTTTGCACAAAGCACAAATCTATCAAACGAACAACAAAAGCGACATCATAAATCGACTGTTTGGAGTTGACCATTTCGTTTTTCGCCTTCGAAAAAAAAAATATACGATGTCGTACTCGATATTTTAAACAGTAGAAACAACCCATTCAAGAGAGAGAAAAATAATGCCGAATAAGAGTCGCAAACAATGAACGGAAACGTCCGTTTCAAGAACAAGCCCTCGCTAACAACGAAAATATGTACTGAACTGAGTGCACAGGAATATACCCTGAGAGGAAAAAGAGAGAAAGACGTTTCAAATGTCTTTAGAAAGATGAAAAGGCTGCAGAATAGCACGTGGGCATCAACGGGTTAGAAGATTGCGCAAAACGTTATTTTGCATTCTCGGATTTCCCGAAGATTCACGAGAGTTAATTGACTATTTTTTCTTTAACCATCGATAATTTAGTAATTTTGGGACTTCCTATGTCTTTTTCTAGACCTTATTTAAACGACCAATTGTTTCGTGAAATATGATCATCATTCTTAGTCTTTTTTTACACAATTCTAAGAAATGTTTTCATTGAAAATAACGTTTAGAAATGTTGTACAGGACAGAAAAAGAAGTTGTAAATATAAAAACAAAGTTTAAAAAATAATGTTTGAAAGGAAACATTTTTTTAATTAATAACTGTTGCACGTATGAATGTTTTGACTCCAAAATTGGTTTTTGTTTTTAGAAGATAAAAAAAGAATTAATCACTTATGATGGTCTTAAAATGCAATGATAAACAAATTTTCTTCTCGAAAGTTTGATTGTAAACATTGTCTATCAGGTAATGACGTCAAATGACATATCCATAACACATTAAACATTGGTAAACATTGGTTGATTAGACGTCAGATTTTCAAATCATGGACCATTCACAAACTACCTTACACATTTAGCGAAGTATAGTAGTTGTTGTTGTTGTCGTGTATGACTTAAATTACATAGGGTTAGTTTGCAATGCAGTTAGATAGAAAGAGAGTTCATGTTTTTTAACTCCCATTACACTTTAAAATTGAGTTTTCACTGCTTTAACCTCTTTTTCTCAAATTTAAGATTTTTTTTCTGAACTGAAGAGGAAAATAGGAATAAGAAAACTTTTTTTGACTTACTTCTTTTTACCCTGTTAACGTCTTGCGAACTCTAGTACACCTCATTACCATTTCATTCTAAGGCTATTGATACACATTCTCATAACAAGGTTTCTAAACGACCTTCCAAAGGTCACCACATCTCTACTAAAAGGCCCATCTAATTACCTTAATCGTAAGTGGCGTTCACGCGTAACGCTCAGAAAGAACCTTCCCCATAACGGATACTTAACAACATTATCATTATCTTTTTTTCATTACTTTAGGTGTGATACAATCCGAAGGTGATGTAAATTCTTTATATGCGCTCGATTTTGTCCTTCAGTGTTCTTTAGTTACACCCTGCAAGGCGAACTGGACCACCTTGGTGCTTGGCAGACCACAATGAGTCTATGTTCTTTCTCGGTATTGTGGGATTAGTGGAGTTTATTGAGTTTATTTTTTAATTGTGAAAGGGGAACCTCGTACCAGGTCAGTGGTAGTGTCAATAACATTTCCTGTTAAAAGTACCGGTTGGGAAGTTAATTTTTCACTTGAATCTTGATATTTTACTTTTAGTCACGCTATGATTTATGGAATACTTTTTTGATCCCGTAATTAAAACTCGTTTTAAATTCTGTATATAAATGCTGCAAGATTGTTCGATAAAATTTCAGAACGAAATGTATCCGAAGCAAATTCTTCTTCGTTTTACGTAGAGATTTTTGTGATTGAAGAAAATTCAATTTCTAAAATTTTGATGGAAAACTTAATTTGTGTATTGTAACCATGGTTTGCTTTAAATTAAAAAAAAATATTGCGTGAAAAGTTGTTTTTACACTTTATTTCAAACATAATAAGTTCAATACATACTTAAATTTCTGAAATTCATATAAACTTTTACGATTAAATACCTGTTTAAGCGTCTAAACTTTTAAACTCAGTAAAAAATTATTAACTAATAATTATAATTAACTAATAATGAGCTGAGGACTGTCTTAATTATCCGTACTTTTTAGAAAAGGAGAAAAAAACTACTTTAAGTCGCATTAAGAACCCCTTTAAGAAACATTCGTTGGGTTTGAAACTCCAGTAAAACCAACATTATCAACTTTTACCACAAACTTAAAAAGTAAATAATTAACATAATTTTTTAAGAAGTTTTAATAACCCACTTTAAATCCTGACAGATCAATACTAATCAATACAAAATCAATATGCATGAAACGTTTCCACTCAAGAATAACACAATCATAAGAACTGTGTGAACAAAGTAAATAAAATCTCCTAATCCAATTACCATCACTTGCGCAATTTTATAGAATTCCCCATTTTTCCTTCCAAGTACTACTCTGAATAAAGGACACGTCCTATGCATGTCCTTGTGCTCTACAAAACAAGCCCATTTTTTTTAACAATGGTGGGGAATGTGTTCCAGCCTTTTCTGCCGGTCCATTAGGGTAGGGAGAAACAGCCCAAGAGGTCCTCCTGATAGCCAGTAATCAGACATGATGTATTTATATGCAGAGATTTTTTTTTCTTTTTTTGCTTTTTCTGCACAGACAGAAAAAGCAGGGTGAGCTCAAGAGCAAATAAGTCACCTTCGGTATTCCTGTTCTAGCACTATTATACCTGAATTGGTGTGTGTTTGTGTTCAGGGTTTTTTCTTGTGGTTTTCAGACTCATGGCTAATTAAAAACAAGCCTTTAAATTTCGCCGAATGTGCGATGGTATGTCTTCATAGTTTTTAATTTTTTTTTCTAGCGACCAAACATTAGAATTAGAACATTTTGGAACATTTCTTGGTCCGAAAGGAAGGCTTCGAACAGATTGCTAATATTGGGAGGTATTATTGTATCTTCCCAACAAGAATGCGATAGTGAAAATATTAATTGTTGACTGCTTGCCACACAAATCGTTAAAGAATCTATTTGTGGGAATTGCCTACTAAATTTACCATTTTAATTTAAAACGCGTTTGCATTCAATTTTTAAAATTCATCTTTGAAAATCTTTTAAATGAGGTAGAGTTTTCTTTAAATTATTATTGAAAACGGGAGAATTTTTCGGAAAAATATATCGTGCGTAAATAGACAGAGATTTATAAAAATTATAAAACTACACTAGAACAGTTTAAAACTAATTGTTTTTAGAGAAACCATAAAATAATTTATGACTTGGGTTTTAGTGAACCTAGATATTTATTATTAATTCATATTTTTGTTTTAATTTTCCTGAAAAGTAATGATTAAATTAAATTAAGTTACAATTAGATTCAACTTTCTAATTAACTTCAATTAGCCCCTTTTCAATTAAATGTTAACTTTTATGAATTCATTAAAGATCCTACATCCTTTTCATTTTTTAACCTTTCTAAAAAGTTGAAAAATGTCTTTTTTATTAAACAAACACTAGAAAAAAATTTAATTACATTTATACAACCCTCTTTTTAAGATTGAGGAAATGTTTCTTCAGTTTTTAAAGGATATTTTACAACCTTTTTCCAAGAAGCCATTTAAATTCGAATTGCGTGATTACACAGCTATTCATTTACTAGATTACATCATCTTAGGCTTATTTCAATTTAAAACATTTTCAGAGAAGACGACATTTAACATCTTTAGTCAACCATTGAACATACAATTTCTACAGATTTTAATCTTTCAATTACGTCATTTCCGTTCTCTTCAGCCGCTTATTTATTTTCATTACAATTCCGATTAATTTTAAACATCAAAGAATCTTCATTCACATTTGAATTTAACTTATTTTACAATCATTTTGAAATTTTCCTTGTAAAGCATAAAAAACTTATATGTAAATGAGGGAAATAACAAAGTTTGAAATTAAGACTACTTTCTCTCAAATATTCAGGCATTTGAGCGTACATCATTAAAAGAAAAAACTTTCCAAATAACATGAAAAAGTTTTGCATGACAGTAATTAGAATTAATGGATCCCTTCCAAATAAATAGCTCTATTCGCCTCCCTTCTAACTCTTTGGAGTATACTCCCACATTATCACTAAATGGCCGATCGTGAAAGTAATCTCAGGTCACAAACCCCGTAACTGAACTGGTAATATTTTGGGACTGAATGTTGATATCATGCTTCAAAATTTAAATTAATATTAATGTTGTTTACAAAGTTTACAGATAGAATGAGTATTGAAAAATTTATTGTTCACATTAATGTGGATCTCAAGCTTCCCGGATTTTAAGGAATATACCTTCAAAATTTTGTAGTTTTCCTCTAGCCCAGAAAACTAATTAAATTAATATTTTTTTAACGAAAAAATTACTTGTTTGAAGAGAACCTGAAGTAAAATAAAATTATATTGCAAATATGGGTTATTTTACCCTTACTTCTGTTTACCATGTACTACTTTTTTAAATTAAATTTTTATATTTCCAAGTAGGATACATAGATATACATATTTCATGAATAAACACAATCACGTATCTAATTATATTTTAATTACGTACTAATTTTTCATATAGTGAGTATTAATTACTGCCTTTTTAAAAAAAAAAGGAATAGATGTTATAAGCTTTCACCTCTATTAGGTATTCCGTTAGATTTTGATGGACCCTTCTGTTCCTTTATCACCCTTTAGCATAAACTAGCGGCAGCTGCGATGCGAGTATTAAACCTCTTAATTATTCTCACTTTATAGCTGTTCAGAGTAGAATACGAAAGCATTAGTGAGCTTCCATAGTTGGCAGGCTTCGCGTTCCCAGCAAAGGCTTACTGGTAATGATTTGCGTAGGAGGTTGATTGGTTGAAGTCACATAGGGTTTAAATGGGATTTTCTGCGGGTGCTATGAGATTGTTAAAATGCATTTCAAACCGAGATTATGTATGGAACCAGGAATGGTTCCAAGTGCAGTAATCTTCTGTTTGGCTCATGATAACACTGTTTGATGGACTCTGGGGATGTTAGGAAGCATTAAAGATTATTTTAAAAGTTTGTTTACTTTTGCACGTTAAAAAAGAACGTTTTGGAATGTTTTACACTGGCTGGGAGTTTATTTTTGACTTTGTGTGATTTGTTAATGATTCAGCATACTTCAAACAGGATACTTTCATCGTACCAGTTTTTTTTATCTCATTCATTGTTTCTTAAGCTTTTTAACTTCTAAATAAGCTGGTTAAGTTGATAATTTACAGAAAAAAATTCGAAATACCCTTAGTTTAGTTTAATGTATTCTTAATATAAATTACCATGGATGTTCACTTTTTCAAATATTTAAAAATAGATGATTTGCTGTTGCTTAATTTAGTACTTATAAAAATACTACTTCCGTGAGTTCTGAGTCCTTGCTAGAGCCCCTGGCTATCTTCCAAGACTCGCCAGTTCACCCGGGTACACCTTCCGAGTTTAGATACTTTCAAATCCAGTTACAATCTCGTGGAAATCCCCACATCCAGTTCATTTCGTGCATAATTATTATTCAAGTTTTCACTCTTATTCTGCCCTTCTTGACCCTATAAGAGATCGCGACCCATACCGTGTGACAAGCCTTTTCCCCATCCTCACGTGTTAACTTTTGAATAATTAATTCCGAATAACGGTTTGGATAGACGCATGATCTGGAAGGAAATTTTCATTTTCAAAGAGGGCCTCTTTTCTATATGTATGTCATGGCCACCTATTGTGTTCATCCCGGACCAATACTAGCCCTTTATAATTCAGGAGATGCATCGACGTTCAACCCCCACACTGGCCCCTGGCCCTGACATACACAGGACTCCTACAACCTCTACGGACTTAACCCATTTTGCTTATCTACACATCACGGACCAACCTTCTTCAAAAGATACACCCATTCGTTGCGAAAGGGGGATATTAACTTTCCAATCATCACAATGCGATGCGAGTGGTTATTTGGTATTGCACCCATCACCCATAAAGGTCCATATCATGTCACAAAACCTGAGGAAAGGAGCACGCGCGAGTTATTATATTGCTTGCTTGTTTGAGTGCTTTTCTTTTTTCTCTTTTCTGGCCGGTCGGCTGCTGGCTGAGCTTGAAACTATGTAGTCCAAGGTGAAGTTTTTGGTCCGTGTAAATGGTTTTGTGGATCAGAGGAACGTGTTGGTTCTTTTTCTTCCTTTTTTGTTGTCTCGGCGCTGATGACAACAGAGGTAGCAATTGGGGGAAAATCGGGAAAATTTGTAGAAATTAAGAGTTAACTCATTTATGGTCATTATACTATTTTGGTACGTGTTTAACTCCTTTTTCTATTCATACACACGAAAAACAAAAGCATTAATTTAAATTCTCGTCAATCACGTATATATGTGGGGTAAATTGCGAAAATGTATGGGGAAATTTATTAAAATAAACCTGACTATAAATTATATAAGAAATGTATTTGCTATTAATGAGCTTTAAACTCACAGTTTTATGACTATAATATTTGCTTTACTCCCTTTTTATACAAATATGTAATAAACAGTAATATTTTATGAATTATTAGAACATAAGTTATTATAAATAATAATGTAGGTACAAGGTCGTTTTCATTTGATGTTGTTTGTTGTTGTTGTTCATAGTTGCGTTAGAACCACCTTTCATGAATTAAAAAGCTCATGAGAATATTCTATATTTTGTTATTACAGTTAATATGGTTTTATTCAACTTTGGGCCTTAATGAAATTCGTCTAATTTAATAATTTAACAAAGTTTTGAAAGAGTCTCAGTCAATTAGAAAAAATCATTCGAATAATTCTGAGATATATTCCAACATAGGCAAGTAAAAACATTTCAAATTTTTAAAATAAGCCTCGCAGATACGTCTAAGTGACCCGCAGGAAAATTCAACACAACCTCTTCCGTCCCAACCAAACTTCTTCTCACGACCAAAACACTGAGAAAAGCACTCTATCGAGAGATAAAAGCGGAAGAGATGAACTTTCTCCGAAAACAGAGGAGAGACGAGAGATGATGGGGAAGATCGAAAAAGGAGATCCGATCTCCCTCTCTTCTTCTCCGGTGGTGTAATTGCTTCCGAGTTGATGCGGAGATAGCGATGGAAATGAAGCAGCCAGACGGCGTGTCGCGGCGGTGCTCCTTTGCTGAACTTCGCCTTCCAAGAATCGGCTTGAGATCGATTCATTCAGAACCGAGGAATGTGGATTGGGGCATTAACCTTGCTTGACACGGCTTTTTTAAATAACGAAGTGGAGTTATTTTTGTTTAGTTGTGATCGATTTGATTTGTTGTTTGTTTGAGAACAGCACTTTAGAGCGTCGCAATATTTCTTGAGAGATATTTTCTACAATACACAGAGGCTCATTCAGTGTTAATTATATTTTTTGTTAATAGGATATATAGCGAAACAAGAACTAACTTTATTATTAAGGGAGGAGAATCGATCTCTTCTGTGAATCTTAAACTATTAATTTTTTAATATCTGATTCATAAATCTTTTGGTTCTGAAATACGGGATGTAAAAAAAATATCTACAAATATATCTACAAAGTGCAAATCAAAAAATCTGGTAAAGCGTTCCTAATGAATTATCTAGTCTCAGTATTAAAATATTTATAAAATTTAAAAAATCCCTTTTAATTTTGAATAAATTGTAATACAAAAATTATTTTTCATTATTTATATTTACGATATAAAATCTCCCACAAAAAGGAGATATTAATATATCTTCCTTTTCTCGGTAGATTTCACATAATGAGTATATTAGTTTTGTATCACACAAATTATCAACAAGCAAAAGTTTTATTCCTCCCAACGTAATCTAACTTTTTAATTATACGGTTCGAACCTGCAACTGATGGTTACATACTCTGCTGTGGCCTTTAAATATATTTTTCATTTTTACGTTCTATTCACTGTCAAAACCCACATAACAATTTTTCCACGAAAAAAACCCGTCGATAAATTTTTGCTGATTATTTTCCCAAGGAATTTTCCTGTCTATACCTCCAAACGACCTTCATCCACATTAAATCAAAGGGAATCCAGATCTCTTTCTTTTTCGTTTTTCCACTAGTATATTGTGCCATTCTGTCCTTTTTCCTCGTCCCACCCCATATGAGACATCTGCTTGCTCACAAAGCATTGTATTTTTCCTCGTTTTCCCATTATTAAGCAATTGGATCCATTAACTATCGGAAGGTTCGGTTGCATATGCGAATGGTTTTCGCACACAAATATTATTTATTTGGCTTTTACCGTTAAGGTCATTACGATGCGGTTTAGGGTTCCACTGTCCTTCGTTGGCCTTACCCGTTAGACCAGTTCTTTCTGCCTCAGTTAGCCAGTTAATAAGGGAGGAATCGGAAGTTTCGAGGAGTTTTTGTGTTGATTTGGGTATTGTTTCCTCGTAGCGTTGATTTTTATGAGTGATAATTGCGTTATAAGGGTCGTTTATGAGGGTTGAGAGCGAGAAAAGTTTCCGAGTGAGTTGGTGTGCTTTGGCTTATTTATTCTTACTTCTGAAATTTCAATCTGAAGTAGAAATGGGGAAATAGAAATGCCTATTAAGTCAGGAGAATTTCTATCTTTTCCTAGCAGAAGTCACCCTCTGTTAATTATGAAAGGACAGAGGATTTTGAAAAGTATTTCTAATATTACTCCTTACTAATTAATTGTACAATTTAGTACATTATTTTTAGTTAAGTTTAAACGTTATTATCTCTGTGGTGTGTTCCTGGTTCGTTTAAAATTCTTGAAATTATTTTTAACGATTGAATTAAGTAAAAAGTAGTACTACTAATTTTAAACACTTGGATTTATCTGACGTAGATTCAAAAATTATCGGCTAATTTTTATTTCGTTTCCTTTTACACAACTAAGATCTTGGAATACAAAGTAAAAGTTCAATATTAAAAGTAAACTGTGAACAAGTTTAATTAATTATAATGTTTATTGTGAAATACCTTAATTCCACTATCTTACCGGATTATCTTTTACTTTATTTCACTTGTTATACGCGTTAGAAATGTCAGTATCATATTTCAGTACCTGCCAATGGTCAAGGTACTATTTTCACGGTTTTGAAGTTTTTAGTGCTTATTACGTTCATGTCACAAAAACATCCTCAAGTCCAAGAGTTTCCTTCCATAAAAAGTTATAAAAATAACCACTAATTTAATATTTTCAAATGGATTGCAGTCGAACCTGAATAAGTGTAATTCAGTGGATAAATGGAATTAAAATGTTAGTCTCGAGGGATTCCACTTTTCCTGGTTCCTGGTTGGACTGTTTTATCCTGAGAAAGTATAATATTGAATTTTATTAAAATTTAATGAAATAAAAAAATTTTGTGAATGTTCATCAATATCTGAGGTAAAGAAACATGTGGAGGTGACTCCTCCTTACACGAAAAAAGGAGTTCGAGGACCCGAATCTGAAAACAAAAAACTTTCAGTAAATAGGCAGAAAACTAACAAAAGAAACTCCAAAAAATACCAGTCACAAATAAAATCCCAAACCTCTTTTTTTAAAAGTCAATGCACAGACACCATTAACCCACACTACCGACGACTCAAAAAGCGCATGGGACAATATCTTCCTCAAGCATCTCTAAACCCAGGGTGTGATGAAGAAGTAGGAAGACGATTTCCATGCACCCATAAACTCCCTGAAAAAAAAGAGGTGTTTACCACTTTTGCTGCTTGAGAGAGGGATCCACTCCCTAATAATAGACATAGGAAACTCTTTCTTTCCGATGGATTCTTTGTTTGGTAAACAATGTCTGTTTTCCTAACGTGAATTGGAAGAATGTGGGTTGAAATTTAAATCTTCGTAATTGTAATGGATCCATTATGTTTCTATTATTACGAGAGTGGGGCACGTGTGTTAAAAGGTTAGGCGGAATAGGAGAGAATTTTCGGTACTTACCACACTGATGCAGATATAATGGGGATGGCATGTTTTGAGGTCGTAATTTACTTCCTTTGATTCTATGTTTAGTTACAAACTTGGAATACCCCAAGAGTTTTAAACTTAGATACCAGGTTTTAAAGCTACATCTGTAGCTTTAAATGCATGGATTTTGAAAGGGTCTATTATAGGATCATAAATGTAGCTTCCAAAATATTCCACAAAAAAATCTCCCTAAGAAGATGGTAATAATTTCATTAAAATTATCACCGTGACATGTTAAAAACCATCACAATATGGAATTAATTACATAATTTTTTTATATCAACTGAATAATTTATATACTATATAATTCTCTTAGCATATTTATATTTAAAAATTCGTTACTGATGCAAAGCCAAAAAACAATCATTTGATTCATTTGCCAGGAAAAATTTCTAATATTATTATTATTATTATTATTATTATTATTATTATTATTATTATTATTATTATTATTATTATTATTATTATTATTATTATTTATTTACATATACAACATCAGCATCAACAAAAGGAGAGAAAAAAAATTAAAACTGTACACTTATAGGAGATTTGCATCCTTGCAGGTGCATTTTTAAACTAATTAAATAACACATATATAGAAGAAGAAAAATAAGGAAAATAATTTGAAAGTACATACAAATAAAAAAAAATATTACAAGAAAACAATATAAAATAAATTATTACTATTAATAGAATATACAATTATTGAAAGAAGAATTATAAAAAGTATATCAATGATCGTTTTATTTGTCTTTCTATAGGCCTTGCACCATAAAAAGTCAACCAACCAATCATTGATCGTTTTATGGCTTGAAAGCTTATATGTTTGATTAAAAAATTCATCATTACGAATTTTTAAGTATAAAAATGCCATGGAAACAACATTATCAAACTGATACAAATATTTGTATAATTATTCATTGAGGAATTTTTAACATATAACTGTGATTATCTTAATGGCATTATTAAAAAGCAAGCTTATCAAAGATCAACTACACTACATCATCTAAAAGTCAGTTTTTTAATTATGTGATTACTCATTCTATTTTAAGTAAAAACTACTTTAAACATTAAAGAGAAAATTGCGAAACATAAATTGATCGCTCAATCTGAAAGGAAAAACAGTTTATCCCCAGACTTTTCTATTGTTAAACACATTTTTAAATGAGAAATGTGCGTTCTGGAGACCTTGTAGAGAGACATCGATTTTCATGCTCAACTTTTCTTTCCATTCCGAAAAAAAAAAAGGTTCTGAAAAATGGGTCAGTTTTCCATCTCATTACCAAGATGCCCTTTTTTTATGGACCGCCGCATAGTCTGATCTAATAAGCGAAATTGAAAGAAGACTTTAGTCGGCTTTTAGTTAGAGAGATCCATTACCACATGAATATAATGGAGCGTCCTTTTGTAAATTTTGTGGTTACATGATGGAGGAATTTTTCACTCTTAGTCTGAAATCGTAGGTTGAAAATATTATTTTGTGAGTGTGTTAAAAGGTTAAGTACTTTTAACAAAACTCATCTTTATTAAGACTGTGATATCTTGTAGTAGAGTAAATGTTAATATTTCTTTTTAAAATTCTTAAACATTGAATTAAAGAATCAAAGAAATAATAGGTGTGAAAACGGCATTTTAGCTGTGTAGTTTTGGAAATGAATAAACTTGTTCTAATCAAATATGACATAGCACAACTGTATTGACACATCACACGGTGACTCTAGATCATTAAGGGAAAAACATGTTTTTCACCTCGGAAACAATCCCGGTCAGGTGACAGATTATTAGCATATAATAGTTGCCTAATACATTTAAAATAAAATCGAACAATAAGATCAATGCAATCAAACAATCGAATCAATAAAGGACATTTACGCTAGTTTATTAATAAAAACAGCAATCGAATATCAATTGTTTTGAATGTTGAACCGTTATTGTTGTAATGGGTGTTTGGATGCCCCATTTAATTTCTAGAAAACAAGTAGGGTTTACAGTCATAAATTCCTTAAAGTAGTTTTAAACATATTTTAAAAAATTCCGACACAAATTCCGGCAGCTTTAGATTCACTCCATAATAAATTTATAAAAATAATATTAAATTCTAAATTTTTTTATTAACAAACTTTAAACATTCTACCGTAACGATATTTTTATTTTTATAAAACTTATTTATTCATATATAAAAATCTGGACTTCTGTGAAAGAAAAATACTTATAGAACAATTAACAAGTTGAACATATAACCTGGAGGAAGTGATCCTATGCAGGTATAAAACTATCACAGTGAATTACTATATAAATACAATAAAATTAGAGGAAATAATGACAAAATAATACACATAAATGAAAGTAGATGAAAAAAAAAAAAGAAAATGTAAAATAAACGAATACATATTTTTGGAAAAAGCGTTGCGTGAAACGGTGCGGTGTCGGGGAGTTATCAGTTTAATTCAGTCAATTTAAAAAAGCTGTTCAATATCAGTAATTAATTTAAATAAGTAAAATTTTAAATGTTTTTAAAGGTTTTACTGGTTATACCTACTGTTTTAAATATTAAGTGCTTAGCAATTATTAAACTTTATTTTTAAAAACATTATGAATTTAAGATTTAAGTATTAAAATAGTGTTGTGTAATGGGATTTTGTAGCGTCAAAATTAACTTTAAACAAACTTTATCTTGTGTCGTACTTCCTTTAACTCTTACTACTTTCGTATCTTACTGGATTAATATTCGAATCTGCTGGAGAAAATTAATTGATGAGAAGTGCACTTAACTACCAATGGACCATACGTCAGATGATTCGAAACAAATCTTTGATTTCTCCATTGCGCTTTCGTCTTCCATTCTTGCTCAAGGCGCCATTATTTTGCGGACTGATTTATCTCCTGCTTTTAATTCATAATAAATGCAGTCAATAAAGTAAATACATCCGAAAGAATCTCCCGCTGACCTGAATACCAATCGAACATCGTGAGGCGTTTGACATACTGCCCATCTAGCTAAATATAAAAAGCAATATCGAGGTTGATTCAGAGGATATTTAAACTTGTTTTCGGAAACTTCGCCCTTTCCATATAGTCGCTTCATTGGTATTAATGGATGCGGACTGCCAAAGTTGAATGTTTCTATCTCATAAGTTTATTTTTCTCCGGCAAGAGATGACGGCATTTATCAAATGTTCTTTAATGGATAATTTATTTTTTCTAGAATAATGTTTGTGAGCTATTTAAATCGAGTTGATTGATCTTATTAGGTAACCACTTATAGGTACTTCCTTATTTTTTCAATTTTGATTTTTTAAAAGTGCCATGGAAGTAACTAGAAATGATCACGAAATCATCATTAGGGCGAGCGCGCACGGGCGACTTTTGTCACGGTGACAAAGACAAAAACAACGTTGCTAAGGCTGTTGTTAGGGGCGGGACATATAAGCATCCAATAGAAGAATTCGCACATGACATCACTGGAGGATAAAAACAACGTTGCTAAGGCCGTTGTTAGGTAAAGTCATGTGATTGAAAATGCTCTATTGTTTTCTTGTGATATTTTTGATACTAGTAATCCTGGTCGCCGAGACTTTAGTCACTCGTGCGCGCCCAGCCTGCTACTTATAAAGTCGGAATAGTATTCGCATTGTTATCATTGTTATCATTCTGTGAAAGGTTTGTCTCAGTAAGTAACCACGAATGGGATCCTTCAAAGATAATTTATGTCAATTATGTAACATATCTATACTTTTAATTCTTTAAACAGGATAAAGGAAGGTTTTTTTCATACCTAAATACAGACTAAAAAATACAGTTCTGATAGATTTTAAAACTGGCGATTAAATCAGTTGAATGAACTGCCTATTATAATTTAAATGATTCTACAGTGTTTGTTACATTTCTTAATTTATAAGTTTCTTATACTTTGTAATTGACATTTTTTCTGCATTTCTAAATTTATATTAGATAACTTTGTAGTGATGGGGCATACACGAAACAAAAATTAAAATGATAGTATGCAATATTCCCTATTTGTTTATAAAATTTGATCTTTTGAATCTTTTAGAATCGTAAGATACTCCAATAACATTTTCTAATAGAATAAAAGTTGTAGTATATTTTGTTTTCTTAATTTCCATAATTCATGTTAACTACCATAACGATCAATTTTTGATACATGCGATGCTTGGTGTAACGAGTAACATTAAAATAACAATATATCGTGTCTCTACACCTTCTATGTAACGTATCAAACCTCTATTTTAGATTAATTCAATAACTTTCATAACAAAGACTGATGGATGGGAGAAATAAGACCATGTTAAGCAGGTTAAGCAATGCTTCTAGCATTTTCAAAATCCAGATCACTAGCTCTCTCAAGACACGACTAAAACATTTTCTCTATGCAGCTCACAGTCGAGAAACAATGATTCCATAGAGAGTGAAAGGGAAAGGCGACAATCGGCGACGCTCACTCCTCACTCTCACACACACAGAAAAAAAGAAATCGACGATTGATATTCTATTCCATGTAAACAGCTCCATCCATTCCGATGTAATCCAAGGTCGAAAACAGTGAATTTGGGCTTGCGTGAAAATGTTGACTTTTTCGGTAATAATGACGGAATTTCTATTCCACAATTTTCACGAATTCCGCTTTCTGGTGAGAAGTCACCCGAGCTGTAGCCAGTCAAGAGTGACGGAAGCTTCTGGAAGTTTCATCTTGAATTTCTTAGAACTTGATATCATCTTTGTGAAAATTAAGTACTGTGCTGTAAAATGAGGCCTTTAAAATCAAAATTTCTAGTTAGACATTTAATTTACTTAAAATAACGCATAACTTAATACTCTATCTGAACATGTTTTCAGAAATGTGTAAAACTTACTGTTTTCGAATATAAAGTGGGAGGGGTTAAAGTTTTAAGGTTCTAATTACGTGGTGTGATTTTCCCCCTCGAAAAAAAAAGAAAGGAAAATATGTGTAATTGGGCTTTCCTAATATGCAAAGATAAATAATACTTTGTGTAAACTGAATGTAATGTAGAAAAAACGTATAAAATGCACAAATAAAAGCAAATTTATAGCTGGCATACAGCTGTTTCGGAGATACCAGAATCTTCTTCGTCAGTGCCTTCGTCAGTACGTAAGTACTGACGAAGGAGATCCTGGTACTATCTCCAAAACAGCTGTATGCCTTCTATAACTTTACTTTTATTTGTGCATTTTACACGTTTGTTTCTACATTACATTTCCTAATTATGTCTCGATCTAAAAAGAGTATCCTATCCCTTCCAGTATCCTTTTACATAATTCTATAAAACTTAACTTCCTCATAAATATTGATTTTACAACAGTTTGTTCGATTGCGGTCGCTATCTTTGATTTAATTAGTTTTTTTTTTGTTATTGAGATTTTACATTAAAAACTTGAAAAATTATAAGCTAATATAATTTTCTGGAGTAACATTAAAAAAAATCTGGCAGGAATAAACTAATGCACTTATTGAGCTGATCAAAATGAGTGACGTTAATTCAAAGTTATACAAATTTGAGATTTGGTAGAGTCGATTAAATCAAAAGTTCAGTCTTCAGTAAGAGTGGCCTAAAAATAAATTTTCCATAGGAACAACACAAGTACCGTTGCAGTTGCAGTAAACCTTCAGTTCCTCAAAAACTAAATAGACTCACACCACTGTTATTCAGAAAATCTACTCTACCCGTATCATCAAATCTGTTCACTATGCACTATCATTTCCATTGTTTTAACAATTTCCAGAAATAACTCTAGAATATCGATAACTGTTCAACTTTTGATGACTCCATGTTCTCGTGTTATACTCCATATTTTCAAAAAGCCTAGCTTTTTCCTGTGGCGATACGAAATTCAAGGCACGTGCTATGTATGCACTTCTAACCTATCACAAATTCTATATCTCTCTTTTCGAAACTCTAACCTTCAATCTAAAGGATCTTCCTCCCTCCCATACAAAGCGTCGAGAAGCTTACCCGTAGATAAACAAGGGAAAACATACGATTCTATTTCTCCAGTTTGACAAGGGGAAGTGTTCTAAAGTGTGTTGACACGACACCTCGAGCGAATGTCAATTTTTATAAGAACGAATCCCCTTGCTGTGAGTAGCATTTGAAATGTCTCTTGGTTCGTTTCATGGCTTGCACGTACTGTCGGGTAGTACTACAGTCGAATGTTAAGCAATAAAGAGGATGTGAAAAAGCGTTCATTCAGGAAAACTATATTCCGGATCATGACAAGAGGATACAAAATAAAAAATGTGTATTCGCTAAATGATTAGTTAGCAAAGTTATTAGTATGTGGTACATTGTTTGACAAACACATTTGTTTGTTGTTTTGTTATTTTTTTTGTTTTTGTTGTTTTTAATCGGGAAATGCGCTTAAATAAGTATTATTTAAATTTATTGAGCGATTTTATGATCTTTTTAAGGAATAAATAGGGTCAAAAATACTTAAATATTACTTCTGTGATTCATATATTTTTTTAAAGAAATAATTGCTTAGTTATTGACGATAAATCTTAACAAAAAGCTTATTTGTGTTAGGTACACTAACAGCCATATTCACAGCCATCAGAGTCGGTGTTAACCAACTTCTAAAGAAAGAAAAATTAGCTTTTCGGTGACTCTGATTGGTGGAATCCTTCTTTGATCTAGGATTTAACACTGATGCTGATGGCTATGAATATGGACGTTAATATGATAAGGATACTGCTTAGCATTCCATATATCACTCCAGCTTTGTCAGAACAATACTTTGAGTAAGTATTCGGTACTATTAATTTTAGACATAATACATGATTAATGAAAGATGCTTCTGACTTATTTATATTTTAAAATAACCCAAAATTTATTAAAAAAACCATCAGATATTTTTAAGCATTTGTGTAAATTCTCTCAATATTGATGTTTCATTTGTATTTATTGAAAACAACCCAACCCTTTCCTTAGTCTCTCCTTTATCATTCCATTACACAAAAAATTGCCTTAAAACCGTTCATTGTACTATCATCACCTATTTTTCCCACACCTCTTATAGGTCTCTGACCCACCTCAAAGATAAAAAATGAAACAGTTCTTGGAGGATATGACGACAACTCGATGTGCACATCCGATATTTGATCACCTTGACAGGCAAGGATATGTGCACCTCCTTTGCAAACTCTAGGCCCCGCGTGTTCAAATAGGGCTGACCCAAATGGGGCTCACCAGAAAATTTGTTCCGATGTGGAGAAACACCAGGTTTCATTTTTGGAAGGGCAACCACCTATATTTGGAATACGGTCAATGAGGGATACGGGAGGGATCGGTTTAGAGCTATTTTATGAATAGTCCTTTATTCTAAGGTCTAATAATATTTTCTGTAGCTGTTGTTTCTAACGCACCTTGGAATATCCAAGCTCCATCTGCAAAGGTTTTCTATACTGGGGTATTGTAGCTTTTATGATCAATAAAGGGATTTTATGATATTCTCAGTGTTAGTTTTGAGGTTTGAAACTTTTCTTAAGTGGTCTAAGTAGAAGATTGTACCGTCCGTCATATTGAAAATATATTCCTTGTAGTTCAAAAAAGATTTCTACGATGTAGCTTTGAGTCATGGGTAGAGATGGATCTCATAAGAAAAACGGAAGATTTAACGACTTTAATTTAAATACATTCAAATACATGGAAAATTTAGTCAGTAAACTTACCATTTCTTTTCTGAAACTACCTATGATTTTTTAAAAACTGTATCATAAAAAGAGTTAATTACGCTACACAACAGTATATTATCGCCTGCTTTATATTTATATTTTAGTGAACTGCTAAAGACCACAACCCTTCAATTCTCCATTGCGATGTTTTTAATGGACTTACTTTGTCTATTTAATTTTGTAACATTCAAGTTTCATTTTCCTTATTTTAATTAAAGATGAAGCAAATTATCTAAAAGTTTCGACTATAAAATTTGAAAGATGAGTTTAATAAGCATAAAGGAGATTAATAGATTTCCATTAACAGATGATAATAAGATTAAACTTGCACAAAAAATACTCAGTGACAAGAATGAAGTTATGTTTCCCATGCGAAGCTGCACAAGGTTTTTGGGTAACACGTTTGTGACCCACCTTCACGTTTCTTTTTCCCACCCTCTGTGAGAATGGTGGAGTAACAAAACACAGCCCTTGGATTACAAAATACGTTTTTTGCCTTCGAGTAATTTATCTCTCCTCTTGATCGAAACAGAGCTGACAAAAAAATGGAACTCGAGTTCCCAACAACCTTAACTTTCTCACCTTACTCCTCTGTCCTTTGAGCGTGCACATTTTTCCAATACATTCGATGCCTTGGGAGAGTCGAGGTCAAACAGTGTGCGACTGGAAGCAAATAGTGGGAATCTTCTTTAGATTTTAAGGAATTTTCTGAAACTTTATTTCTCGTATCCTAACCATGTCTGTTTATGTTTAGTTAGAGAGTAAACCTAGAGTAAACTTTTTGAAATAGGGTACTTGACATCAAAATATTAGATATAACTTTCATTCTAGTTGATGTTATGTTAGATCATTTTAAATGTGTATTGTTAGGGTGAAGCAAAGACGCACAACTAGAGAGATATATGTGTAGCATTTTAATAAAAATGTTTCATAAAGTGAAAACTGTGTAAAATTTTACTTGTTTATAAATCAAAATAATGTTAAATGTTTTTAGATTTGTGGGAAGATAAATATCTCCTGAAAATTTGTGACAAAATTTTTAAGCTTATCAAGAGTAACACAAAATTCCATTGAGGTATTCATTATACCTTAACAAATGTTGCAACGATAAAACACGTCAAAATGAAGTTTGGATGAGTGTTAACTTACTTACATTAGATTTATACGTGACAATTTAAGTAAGAATTATTATAATCTCTTATCTTGAAGACTAATTCCTTACAGAGGAAACTTGACCCTAATACTCTACTCTCATCTCGTGCATCAAATGTTTCCTCGTCATGAAAAGGTCAAATCAATTCCAATAATAAAAAGAAATTTTCATTAATAAGATAAAATCTCCTGTAAAACAACTAAAGTTAAATAATAATATCATTTAACTATTTCTTCTGCAACACGAATATTTTGAAAATATATTTATGCTTTGTTTCTACATTATTATGTTCAATTGCACTTATCAAAGTATAAATCTCAAAAAAGGTATAGGACGCAAAAAAAGGCTTTCAGAAGATTGAAAGTAATATTGGAATATTTGCCTTCGTATATTTATATATGATATGAATGTATTAAAATTGTTTTAACGATATTTTTAATAAGGTTAATAATATAAACTCTTTGACACTAAACTTTGACTCTAAAGTTTTCATAATTTTATTTGAGTTTTATTTATTTTTAAAATCCCTTACATTTATAGTGATTACTCTAAAGTACCAAGGTAAATGTGAAGCATACCAAATGTCATATAACTACATTGAACTAGATGGGAAACTAATTCATGATTGCATCTAATTTTGAAAAACACGACTATGTTTTAGTTTCTTTGCAGAATAGCATGAATCCTACGATAAGATCATTTTCAGATATATTTTCTTCCTTTTCTCTTCATTTTCTAAGTAAATCTATTAGTTTCTCCCTTTACTACTGATGGTTTTTACGGATCTGTACTGACAAACTAAACTGTTAACTCATCCTTTTTTTCGATAGCCTCCTGAGAGTTAGGCATAAAAGTCTAACTCTAAAACACATGAGGATGTCTAATAATACCTCTCCGTGCCATTTCCAAAACACGGAAGGGTGGCTTCCCCACATCTCCCTCCAACGCAAACCAACTTCCACAAAAAACCTCATTTCCATCACAATTTCCGATAATTCATTTATAACGCTTAAAACGCTTTCTCCGTCACTTTAAGGCCACCAAAACGTACCAAATCAATTGAAAATATCTTCAGAAATCGACTTCCTCCTCCAACCACCAACACCAACCCGAAGGTGGTTGATAGATACCAATTACAACACACGTGGGACACACATAAGGCCAAAAAGAGAGGGAAAAGCCTTTCCGAAACCGGACGTTACGTCGGACTCTGCTCACGTGATCCGAAGGATAAGGTTGAGTAGTCTCAGGGAAGAGGGAAACCGGAGGATTGTTATTGTTGTTTTCCCGCCACCGGCCCCGTCAGTCCGAGACGCGGGTTCCATAGTCACAGGTGGCTCTTTCTCCTCTCTCTCTCCCTGACTGGACATCTCTCTGCCGGCCACCATCCCCTTCTGGACGCTCGGGAGCGGACTGATGCTGAGGAGGACGATTGGAGAAGTGGAAGCGACGTCCGATTGGTTGACTTGCGTTGATGGATGTAATCTGCGACTGAATATAGTGAATGGCGATTCTTACTGTTGAACATTAGGAAGTGTTTTTCATCGACTAGTGTCGCGAATTCAAGCAGATGATTTGAGAAAATACCTCGAGACATCCATTGCATGCGAGATTTTGAATGCGTATGGATGTAGTGATGGTTTTAAACTTTATGCGGACGTTACATCAAATGTTCCTATTTTCAAAGTCATGTTTAGTAGCCGTCCGTTTCGTACCACTCGAGTTATTTCAGTGATATAAAATTGCGTGTATTTATTTTTCGAAGAATCTTATTGTATAAACTGGATTTTCTCCCCACCGATATTGAGGAACATTGATGCTAGAAAAATATCATTGACTCTAATTCAATTTTTTTGCATTATTTAATAACCAACCGTATTTATTTTAATGTTTCCTGTCGTAATAAACCAATAAAAAACAACAGAACTTCCTGTTGCATTAATGTTATTTTACCCAGAGCCTCGAGTGCAATATTTTTTTAGTTTCCAATTTAACCAAGAACTGTCCCATTCCGCAATCCCAAGCATTCATTTTTATTGAAACGGAATCAAAACGAATCGCCATTAGACACTGGCATGAACATTAGCATCCACATGTTTTCGTCTCCCAGAATCTCATAACTCCTAAAGGACCTGTCACCCGTTCCTATGGTAGATGATTACGAATCACCGAGCTTGTATGAATTCGAAATAAAGGAAAGCGCATTCCACAGATAGGTATTCCCTACCCTCGCTTATTCCTTCGCATCTCTGCAAGGAACACGAACTTCAGACCAAAAACAGCATCGTTTCATAACTTCGCAAGTCAAGGCCAAGCTGTGATCAGTCATAAACTCAACAACGCCTTGGTGAAACACCTCTTGATGCAACAACGGCACTGCATGCTCTGTTAAAGAAAGCCGCTTGTGATATTCGCCATTCACGATGTCTAGTCAGATCTTCATCACCAAGACTTTCTTGCTGTCCCTCTTCGCAATAGCTATGCTCCATGGAGCTACTGCCGACGAGTCCAGGGCTATTGTGGACGACACAGTGTCCAGACAACACCACGAGGCCATCCAGCCGGAGACGGACTCCCACGAAGAGGATGGTCCCCTCGTGCTCCCGGTGTCCTACCATCACGGGATGGGGACGATAGTGAAGGACAAGACAAAGAGGTCAGGCTTCAAGATGACTTCTTTGAAGTATGATTACGTGGGGACGCCGTTTTTGATCGCGCTGTGGATTTTCATTGGGGGACTGACGAAGATAGGTGAGCTTTCAATTGTTTTATACCGATATTTTATGCATATCAACGATTTCTATTCTGAATACTTACTGGAATTTGAATATTTTACGTAAAATGGTTGTTTAGTTAATTGGAGTTTTATGGTGCTAGCACCAAATAAGAGCACATACACTAGACAAGACAATACCAACATAATGTGTACGTAAAATGGAGAAATAATTATATTTTTGGACATTTTAGTAAACTGGTCTTGGGGTTTCAAACCAAATTTATATTAAGATTAGTAAGATTCTTGGATAAGTATTATAAGAATGTGGCCGCATTGCTTTTAAATTTTCCGTGTTTTTAAAGAGGGTTTTGGTTCTCTTATGTTTATTCAAATTTACAAATTTTAAATTATCATTAAAAATTATTTTGTCTTTTTGGGTATCAATCAGAAAAATTAAAGCACATTCATAAAAAAATATGTATTTACCTTGATTTTATAAATAGTGCATAAAATATATAATTTTTTGTAATGTCAGTATCTTGAGAAGTTTTGAAGAAACTTATATAATTAAGTATGGAAGACTTAAAAATTCCGTTTTGTAGCATAACATCACTTTTGCATAAACTTATTTTGGAGTTTAGTTATCTGCTCTTTTACGTCATTAAAGGTTATGTAATTTATCGAATAGGTAAAGAAGATGGGTGTAGAAATATTTCGAGAATTGTCTGCAACTATTTAAACAAAGGATAGTTTCTCAAATACATTTTGTATTCTCTTTGTTGTTTAACCGTGCTATTATAATTAACCGACACAAGTGAAAATTTGTAGTGTATTTGCTAACAAAACATTTAAATTGGGATCGCAAGATGCGTTGTTCACTATAATGAAGGATCATAAGGCCTTTCACTTTTTATCGGTAAATATTTATATCTAAAAAATGTTTATTTTATTAAATTTTTGTATTTTACGGCATCATCGATGTTTTTTTAAGAATTGTGAACTCATGCATGTCTCTGTAATTATTAATTAAAATAATGTTGACAAGGATAAAGAATACTATCAATAATTTTCTCAAGATTTTTTCATGGCAGAATCTGTTACCTAGATTTTAAACTTTCGCTTTGCAGTCACGAATTTTCTTCGCCATTGTGAAATTACCTTCCAAACCATGTTATGTTCATATAATAGGGTTAAGTAGTTAGGTTTTGTAACGGAGATTAAGTTAAGTTAAAATGGACCTGGTTAAAGTCAAGTTTACTAAAGTAAATGTTGACAGAGTTTATGATGAAACAAACTATTTTCATTTTGATAAATTCCTAATCCTAAATTATTTTATAGATTAATCGTGCAATTTACTTGTCGAGAAAACTTGACGCATTTAAATACAGACCCAAATTTGAGTTCTTTATGATTTTTGAATCAATCTGAGAAAGCTGTCGTAGTTTCTCGATGGATGCAATAAAGAAATGACGACAACTGACTCACGAATATTCAACTTGAGGAAAGATCCTCATTTCACAAATGGACGTTAGTCAACCTTGACCTTATTAACGGTTTAAATAGGCTAAAATGGAAAGGAAATAAATTAAAATGGCCGCCATATTATGTCACCTGACAGAGAATGGCATTTTATGTAAGTTGAGGTTGACCTTCAAAGGAAAGGTTTTTGGCTTTAATTATTCCCATATTTAACTAAGTAATACTACCCTCGATTTATCATGATTGTTTTATGTTAAATACACTGCGATTTTATTTGGTAGTTGTTGTGAAACGATTTTGGATGAAAAATTATACATAAGAGTCCGCATATTTTAAGTATTTTAAATAGTAAGTTAAAGAAATTACGCGGTTACAATAAGGTAAAAAACTAAAATTTTAAAAAGTAATTATAGAACTCAAATTTACTTTCTTTATACAAAAAAAATAATCATTATATTTAAAAAGTAACAAGCAAAAATATGAATTTCTTGACTAGTTATGATATGCCTAGAAGAATAATTTTTTAATGGGACGATCTTGTTTTAAATTATTAGGAGATTTAGCATTACCTGAAATAATCCAAAGCATAGTACGTAGTACGTAACTTATACAGATACTATACACTTATACACAGAAAGTTCTTATACTTTATTATATCTATGGTTGTATCATAAATATTACTGAACTCATAAAAAGTAGATTAGTTAAAATTGTATGGTCAAATAAACATTTTAAGCGTAAAAGCTTCAAATTAATATAATTTTGAATAAAGGAAATTAACAAATCTTGTTTCTATATTTGTAAAACAAATTTAATTCATCTTGTAAAAGCACTTCTTTGTTTTCATTTAAACTGTATCAGTATCACATTTATTCGAACCATACTATATTTTTCTGTAATTTTATCACCCGAATCCCTTTTCCAGTCTCAGAGAATTAACTCTGAATTACGCAATCCAACCACATCAATTTAAATAAGTGAGAAGACCAAACCTTTCAAATGAAGTCATTTTCGCTTGTTGTTGCCCAAAGTGACACTAACAGCACAAAACCCTCTCCCCTTGACACAGATTTGGGCATGGATCCCTTTATCCGTGACCGTGACTCTCAAGACAAATACAGCTGCTGCCCTGCATGATTCGGTTCGGACAATATGTGTTTGCTTTCGTTGTTTTTACTCTTCAAAGAGCCGGCTCATCACTTTCTCACTTTCGATGTTTTGCTGTGAAGTTACGCTTTAGGTAGTATACAGTCAGTCATACCGCCAGGAGAAACACTTTGACAGAAAAACCATCACTCTGAAAAGAAGTACAAAGCGAAATGAGAGCCACGCAGATTTTGCACAATTGTTCGTCGCTTATGAATTACTGCCATCCCTAAAATTGGGTGGGAAAATCCGTTCCCATAACAATCGCAACAATATTGTAAGACGTCAAAAGTTTTTCTCCTTGGTGTTATGATTATATACGTACGATCCGTTGCGTTATGGCGAGACTAATGGACGAGTCACATGGACAAAACCGATATTATTTCTCACTCTTAATTTGTTTATCTAGTTGGATTGATGTAATGCGCTATACTTGATAATAAATGTAAACGTTATTTAGAGGGGGTTTTAGGTGACTGTATAAAAAGAGATGCGATGATTTCAATGAAACTTAACCTAAACGGCTGTATGAATACATTAAAGTTTCTTAATCTAGAGATGGTTTATCTCTTAATCTTCCTCATTTTTATTCTATTAGAGTTCTTGAGATCAATTTATTTGTTTCTCTCATCTTTTGCTCTCTTTTTTATTCAATTTTTTACCCATTCTCCCTCATATCTCTTCTATCCTTCTTTTTCTCTTTTATGCCATTCTCTCACCTTCTCTTTCTTATTCTTCTCCTCTTATATTTTGTCTCATTTTCTTTCTTCTCTTATTTCCAAAACCATTTACCTTTTATTGGGAGTAATAATATCTTAGGATAAAATTAAAAGTAAGCACACAATACTGGCCAAATAAAAGGTCCAAATTTGTGTAGGACACATATTGTTTAATTTATATTGAAATCAAAAAGTGCTTTGTATCGCTCTTATTGGATTTGTATTTTAATGCTAAATGTTATAAAAACTTAAGACTATTTTATAAATGTCTTTATTTATACCTTTAACACTTTGTTTCTTTCTAACATGCTTGCAGTCTCCGTGTAGACTGTAGACAATATTTTTCCCAGTCAGAGGAAGATTTAGATCTAATGCTGTTAAATAAACTGAATACTTAATCCTTTTTAGAACGCTTCCCGAACGAATATTCGTGCAAATCTTATTTATGATCACTTAATGTGTTTTTAAAAACTCCAAAATAGAATACTACAGAACTTCAGGTGGAAAGTTTTATCTCATTGCCCAGAAAATCCCTTTTAGGATGAAGGGAAGTGCGTTCAATTGAAAGGAGCTGCCGATCGCCTTTCCTTTAACAAATCTTAATCCCCTTTATATGTTTTCTGGCCTCGTTTCTAAGTGATGGTCCAAAATATATTATTAGGATCGAGATTAACTGGAGATTTTAATTGCTATATCTCATTAGTGCTTTCTAAAATGCTTTTCATGTTGTACTTCCTTTTGAACTCAATCCAATAAACAATTCTCGTGAGATTAGATTATAGATGCATTTGGTTTAATTCGAATCTATTATCTCTTATTACACTAAATTATAAATTTTTATCAATTTCTTGTGGTAAGCAAAGGAGTTTCTCTGATTGATTATTGCGTTAATATTATATCTCCATTTGCTCTTTTTTTACTTCTGTTTTTCGAACATTTTTAAAGTATATGTTTAATTTTTAATGGTAAAACTGCATGAATCTATTAAATTTGAGTTAAGATGGTTTTAAAAATCACTAAATACTTTGTGGAGGGTGTACTATTTACTGTGTTTATGAATTACGATACAATTAATTTATTACAAATATATGAAAATAAGTAATTAAATATGAATTAAACCTGAATTGAATTTGATTTCATAGAAGGTTTTCAATAAATGAAATAACACATTATAAAATTACACATATTTTGTCAAATTGTAATGTTCTTTTGCCTACTTTGAGTCTTAAAATTTTTAACACTTCATAAAAATCGATTATTCCTCTATTGGTACGATTTTGAAACGATTTTATGTAATCATTAAAAAGCATATTAAAACAATTTTATATTTAAGCTTTTTACTTAACCACAACTTTGAAACTCATTAGAATTTACCTCATAATTGACTTAAACTATATTATTAAGAAATAAAACAAGGAAGAGAACATAGAACACCGCTGAACCGCCTCAAAGCTCCGACACACGCATTCAGTCCCGTAATTTCCTGAAGAATGTCGACTTGTAATTGCTTACACCTCAGATAATTAGATTTTCTTTGTTTCTCTTGTTTTTTTGGACTTGTTCTCCCTTCCCAACTGATTGCTTGTTGAGATTACTCTTTTTGGCTCTTTCTTGGATTGTTAGAACAGTGGTATTCCTAAGAGAGGCTATTTGTCCTTTGTTTTGAGGGGATTTTAAGTAGTTAAGTGGGGATTCCTATCCTTTTCTCTAAGCTTGTGAGCATTTAGAGTAATTTTAATTTATTCATGATGTTCAGAGGCGCTTTTATTCTTACAGTATTTCCATAAAATATATGAGTTGAATATTTTTTTGATATAATCTTTACTATAATAAGATTTGTATATTAAGTTTATTTAAATTTTTCTAATTTTTAGTTATGTATTATAGCCTCAGAATAAACTCTTAAATATCCGGGAAATGTAAACAATATCCTGTCGTATTAGACAATATTTATACTAGACTTGAGAGGAATTTAATATCGGTTATTATATTCTTACTACAAAGAGTTACTAAGCAGTAATACTAAGCAGTAGGTTTCAATAAATTATATTGAAATGTTTTCTTTTGTCTACAGTTAAGAAAACCTTTTTTGTTTTGTAAGTTCATTATGTAAACTCATATAAAATTAGTTAAAATTTTAACAGTTGAAATATTTTCGATCGAAAAAATTAATATTAACTTTTAGGGACCGATATTTCCAAATTAAATCAGTTATAATACAAAATTCAAATCTTAACACTCAAAGAAAAATCAAATAGGTTTAATGAACACATATAATTTTATAATTCAATATATTGCTTATAATTCAATGTATTGCTCATAAACATATAGTCTGATTATCATTATCATAAAACAATTAAATTTTGCAGTGTGAAAAAACTTCATAACCAATTGCTTTGTATTAAGGGAGTAATAATATCCAATAGAAGTAGTCCAATAGTATGGCCAATAATGCAGTAAAATAATAAATAATTATTTCTATTACTTCATTGATTTTTACTTTAAAAATAAATCTTCTTTTACATCATCCCCACTTTTGTCCTAGTTAAAATTCTCTTTTCACATCACCCACTCTACCTAAGTACACACACACACCGGTAAAATTCAAGGCCTTCGCTCCAATTTATCACAGAGCTGCTATACCTAATGATTGATAGCCACGTTCGATATAGAATGGTCCCAGACGCGTGAGTCCTCGCACTTTCAACTAATTCAGGCTTGTCTGGGACCTCCTTTTCCAATGTCAATTTTTAATTGTCCGCCGACCTTTAAATGTGGCGAACGAGGCATTTGATGGTTGAGATAAATGGTTTTTGAAGTTATGTAATGCTTTCGGAGTATTCAGGTTTCGGCTGTGCACGAGAGATTCAGATTGTCTCTTCTTGTGAAACATTATAATCGTTCCAAAGGAGAATTGTGCGGATATTGGATTTCGGTAATTTCGGATTGAAGATAATTGCAATGGTGTTAGTCTGGGAGAAAGTGTATGGGAATGAATGATATATTTATTTCCAACCGAATTGCTGTTATTTAGAATTATCTTTTTTGTTTTTAATTATTGGTTTAGTCCCTTTAAATGTTAATTTTGATTAATCAATCGCCCTCTCTAGACAAAAGTAATTACCAAAGCTTTTTAGCCTCAGGCGAACTTTCTGCAATGAATTTAATGCATCTTTAATTTCTGTGGTTAAAAGATCCATATGTAGATTATTTTTTAAGCCTTGACACTTGTGCTTTAAAATCGTATTGAGAAATATTTTAATGATTGATTTTTTCCAATAGGTAATTTAAATATAAATTATCCCGTTGTTAAGAAGTAATTAAAATAACGAAAGAGTGAAAATTACGTCAGATAAAAGAATTCTTAAGAAGAAGCATTTTATCGTAAGAGCTTTTTAAGCATACTATACAAAATATTCTAGAATGCAGAATGAATGATATACATTAAGTTAACTACACTGGATTTTTATAATATCTTTGTTACAAACATTGAAAGTAATGACTCAATGGTGCTGAGTTGATGCAATATTCACAGATGAACTAAGTTGCTAATTAACTCGTGTTCAACTTTTTATACAAAAATACATCCTATTATAAAAGTTATGGTTTCTCTTACATATACCAAAACCACCTTCCCCTCCTGTTATCAAGTGAAATTAATTATCTACTTTCTAAAACCCCCCATTAAAAAACTATCATTACCGAAGCATACAATTTAAATTGAAATTCCTTCCATAAAATTTTGTATCGTTGTTTAATCTATTCTCCTGGTCAGTCCCCTGTCAAAAACATGCCTATGCCTAATCCCTACCAACTCAATAACTAAGATGTTTCCAATCTTCTTCGTGCGGGAGACAAAGACAGAGAGCAGATGATGTTGAATCTCCGGAGCAAACGGTGTGGAAAGGGAACATCTCCAAGAGACAAGGTCAATCTGAAATTTTGAGCCTCCGCTTCATAACAGACAGCCATTGTCACAGATTGGAAAGAGAGGCGCAATCGTTGATATTTCTCTTTTTGTTCTTTCCCTTGTTTTCGACGGCGTTTGTGAATAAAGAACGTAGTTCTTTAACCTTCTTTTTCATTCATCCTTGTTTCTGGGGATTATCTAATATTCGGTACTTATGTCCTTAGAGGGACCTTGGCAAGGAATCGAAATATGTCCTATTTCCTTCAACGAAAAATGTTCTGAAATTAATAAACGAAATGATATTAAAACATTTATAAAGATTAGATGGTTATAATTTAGAACTTCTTATGCCTTACTCTGATACTGTTGTTGTCTTATGCCACTTGGAATACCCAATCTCCATAAGGACTTAAGTCAAAGGGGGTGCGGTTACTGAGCAAGAGAGGCCCATAAATCTTTCTCTGATATATATTTACCAAATTTTATTCCTCGCCAAGGCTTCTGTAATACATAAATACTATCTTATCATCAAAAAAATTTCATATGTAAACAGTTTCCCCAACTTTTCTTGAAAAGTTGCAGTTGTTTAACAACAAGCAAATCAATCTTACAACTTCAAAAAAGCTTATCAACTTAACATTCTTTCAATGCATTTATATCCTGAAATTTTATTCTTATAAAAACTTTCCCTTTGTTCACTCATTCTTCTCAAGAAAGAATCATGCACTTTCCAGCACTACTCATTAAAATCTCTCACCCCACCAAAGAAATCCCACGGCGGGCGGCGAGTCGATCACGATCACCGCCTGACACACTTCGATTTCCTACTCCCTTTCGATTTCGGAATGGCCCCCGGGCGTCGCCGTGTCAAGGCTGCCGGGCCCATTGTCGGCTGCTGCTGCTGTTGACACTCCCGGGATGGGGAGGACATTCCCGATGGCGCAAGGGTACCCGAGTTGGGGTGTCAGTTGGTCTACTTGAAACGAGAGAATTTAAGGGGAAGGACATAATAATTAGTGAATAAAGTCGAATATATTTTTCTTCGTTTAACTTATATGGGTTATTTCTTTTACGTCAAAATATCTTCCCTTTATTTACCTAACTAACAAAAATTCAAGAAGTTGCATATTTCTGTGTATCTACTGTGTGGGAGCCAAACTAATTGCTACTAAGCTTCTTTAAACTATACTACTACTATTACTCACATTCTATACTAAACTTTACTAATTCTAAATACTAGTCTGTATTAAAACTACTATACAGCAAATGCTACTAAGCAGTCAGTTAGAGAAAATTTAATGAATTAATTTAATACCTCAGTACTTCCTTTAAAAAAAAGAAATAAAGCTTAAAGGAGACTGTTAAAGAATAATACTTACTTACTGGTTTCATTAATACACTCGTGTTCAAAAATTAAGAATAACTTGATTTTTGGGGAATTATGACACAAATCTTATATCAATGTAATTTTCAAGCACCCAAAACATAAATTGAAACACACATATGAGAGATTCAAAAAATATGGTTACCACACGCCAATAAAGGATCCAAGAGCTAAAATCCTCGGAAAATGAAGATTGAAGAGATCCTCTTATATTGCCTAAAGATCATATTTAAAGGTATTCCATGCACTTAAAATCATGTAGGCGTTCAGGTATATCATATCCTTTACAAATGACAGGGAATTTTTCGCTAATGACTCTCACATGTCTCCGTTCTGATTCTGAATGTGTATTGAACTCCATTATAAATGGAGTGCCTCTACCCCCTTCAAGTATTGTTAGGGTAATTTGATCTTGAATCACATATTCCGACTTTTAGAAGATTCTTTGACATGAACTCCATTGAAAAGGAGCTAAGATTCGTGTCATTATTCCTAAAATATAAAATTACCCTTAATTTTTTTTATTTGAAATTCATTATAAAAATGCCCTTTAAGGCTTAATTTCTCGAAAACTTATGATAAAAGTTCACTAAATCAGTACTATTGTATATTAGTACCTCTTATATTTATTATATAAATACTGAAGAATGGATAAATACTCAAAAAAACTTTGTCAATGTTTTTTCTAAATTTAGTTGATTAAAAAGTAGGTCACCTACGTTACGTAAGAATTCCGCATCAGAGGCGCTCAAGGTATTCTGTAACAGAGAAATGCAGTAATACGAGTTGATCCATTGTATTGATAAAAAGATCGGGTTTTATACAAATTAAACCGAGATTGCCTCATGTTTGGAGAACATATAAAAAATAATGAAATTCAAGTTGCTGTGTAAAACTATCTCTCCGTTGTTGGAGTTCTGATTAATGTTTAATGAGATTCCAATGGCATAAACATTTATACTTATAGTTTATAAGCTCCGAGTCGATATGACTAAGTGATTTGTAAATTGGGTATTCTTCCTTTTAAATCGAATTATTACTCATATAAGTTGTAAAGATTTTGAATAATCAAAACTTCCTAATGAAACTTATTTCTTTTAAGCAATAATAAAAACGGAAACTTAATATGTTTATCTTTCTTCAGTCCTTTTTCTCTTATTGAATGTTTTATATT
This sequence comes from Tetragnatha montana, assembly GCA_963680715.1. Classification (NCBI taxonomy): domain Eukaryota; kingdom Metazoa; phylum Arthropoda; class Arachnida; order Araneae; family Tetragnathidae; genus Tetragnatha; species Tetragnatha montana. The sequence goes on from OY796683.1 coordinate 18,135,079, forward strand.
GTTTTTGATAATTTTGAGTGGATATTGAATAGATAGTTTGAAAAAACTGAGGCTTTGGAATGCCATCCTGAATATACAAATTAACAGGCCTAACAGGGAGTAATAAGAGGAATACTTAACCAAAACTTGAAATTTTTGACCATGGAAGGCAAACAAAGCAACTGCATACCCTTCCAAAATTTAAATGACCTCTGGTAATTTTTTGACCATTTCTATTCACCTAGTAGCACACGATATTAACCAAAAGGTATACCTACTGATCGACGTTAGGATTATATGAAATCGACTATATAAAATCCATTGATAACAATATCATGTATAACTTGTGTTTTTCCATAAAAGTCCTCATGCTTTCATTTAATCTTCCTGAAAGTCCATAAAAGAATTTTTTTTCTTTTCTAATACAATATAACCTGAAAATCTCAAAATCAAAGGGGCCAAAACAAAAATTATCGATGTAGCGAGTTTTTGAGATAACAAGGAAAATAGAGAAATATTTAATGGAAGGGGAAAATATTTTTTCGATACATAAAGGTTTTCGTACTATATCAAAGTTCGAGAAGGATGTTATACTTAATCTAAAGAATTTTCAATTTATCACATCTCAAGTGATACTCCAATTTCTCCAATCATCTCGTTAACTCTCGTTTAAATCATTTCACTTTCTCCTCAGATAACCGAATTAATCGAAGGATTCATATTCTCCCCTTAACACGTGCCACACGTGCTCAATCAATATTCCCTCTAAGGTCAATAATTATCATCCGTTAATTCACGCTTACCGGCAATTCACTTCCTCCAGTTACAATAATTAAGTGACGACAATCCGGACTCATTAAATAACCTTTACGATACCCACACCGTAATAGAAATCCTTGAGACAATTGAAATAGCTGTGTAATTGCAGCATTTCCTTGAGAGAGAGAATTTTTTTGGAACTTCCGTTCGAAATCGAAGGTGAGCTCCTCCCGCGATTCTTCTCTTTTCGCTCTCTTTTTCGGAATAACTGGGACCGCGGGCTGGGAGTGTCCAGTTCTGCTTTATTTACATTCCGTCGGTTTTTGACCTTCTTCTAGGGAAATTCCGCAAATTTCTCTTCTTGTGTTTTGTTTAGTTCGTATTAATCTTGTGGTCTACTCTAGATTAATGTTTCAACAATGTATTACATTCTTTTTCTCGGCTAGTTGGGGAAATTTCCGATTTGAATGAGCACCACGAGTTTTAACTTAATAGTTAATAAAAAAATTAAGCAAGATATTTTTATCCTTCTTCTTTTTTAGTAATTTTATGATATTGAGACATTCTCAACATAACTTAAGTTTTCATCCTTTAAAGTAGAGTGTGATACCTTTTAAAAAATACAACTTAAAAAATGAAATATGATATTTATGGTGCATTTGACTGTAAACCAACTAATAAATTAAATTAGTTAAACGTTCATCATAAGAATTTGTTGATTTCTATCTCTTTTATTTTTCACTATATTAAAGGAAACATTGCTTACCTAGATGATGACATTCCACTTATATATTTACTCTATGTCAATGATGAAAAATGCAATCAAGTGTTAAAATAATGTAATACCGCATATTAGTACCGATCCACACATACTCTGTCCTTATTAGAATTCAAAAAAATATTGTTTTTGGAGTTTATATTTATCTCCTTAAATCTCACTATTTATTCCCTCCCAGAATATTTTTTCTTCTCTTTGCATTTACCCTCGTTGATTACAAAAAATTACTTTTGAATCTCACTTTAATGTGTTAAGCTAAATCTTTTTCGGCTTGTTCGGTCTCTTACCCCCATTTCCTGTTTCACACATTAAAAACTAGAGGTAAAAGTGTGCTTGTAGATTAATATTAGATCATAGGGACGCATTGTTAGTATCAGAAAAACTGATAAATAAACCTTTGTGTCCTGATCATCATCCGCAAACTGCAAAGTTCTGATGCACCAAGGACCAAACTACCACAATCCCCAAGGGAAAAAATCATTGTTCTTATAGAACAAGGAGCTTCATGAACCCCGTTATCAGAACAGGATGTATTTATCCCGAAGAACATGGGTAAATAAAGGATCTCAATGAGGATCAGCCATAATCGTAAAAGTCGTGAATTCTTTTGTTCGTTTCCAGCAGTGCTGGACTCAGGTCATTTAGCCTAAAATATTTCTTGACAGTCACCCACTAACCGTGTTCGATTGGGGGTGAAGAATTTGTGTCAAAGGTCGCGAGGAATAGCTAGGTTCAACCTTTTGCAAAACCTGCTTCTGCAAGCGATCTTTAAGAGGAGGTTTACTGGGGAAATGGTTCTTAACCATTTCGTTTGTTATGCCTAATAACTCCAGAGGTACTCGAAATACCGAATACAATTCTTCTAAGGGTTTCACCAGTCCAGAATGCATTGTTTTATTAAAAAAAATTGTGTTATCGAGCTGTCTACAGTTCGACACGATCGTATAAGAGAGGAACAAACCGAGGATTGCATTAAATATTTTTGGAGTGCTAAATAGCTTAAAGCCTGTTTTTAGTTCTGAGAAGCTGAATTAAAAGAGAGGATGAATGACATAATTAGCTAGTTTAATATATTTGTACTCAAAAAGTCAGAATAACTAACATTGTTAGTATTATTACGATAATAATTTCAAAAAGTAGAAAATAAATTTACGTTAAAACATTTTTAAAATATTCAAATGTAATAAAACTATGTAATAACTCAAAACTGATGGTTTCAGAGCTAAGGTGAGAGATGGGTAAGCTAGGTAGGTAAAGGGAGCGAGAGTTAAGGTCTATCTTTAGTGTGTATAATGCGTAGTTGACCGTATACGTATAATACGTGAAGTGTTTAATCAATTTATTACAAAAGTATTAAAAACAAAAAAAAAAATATTGTTCTTAGACTCCAGAACTCATATCTCCTTCACTTGCTGGCTACACAGCTGAATTTTAAAAATGCGTATTTGTAAAATAATGTGTGTAACATTGGCTTTGAAAAACAATTCGCTTCAATAGAGTTTAAGGGAATCGGATTTTTTTCCTTTCTTGTGGGAGAGTATATATACATACGTAGAATCTGTTAGTAAATAAAGCTTGATACTTACTTTGTTTTTAAATATCCCTAAAGATATCTTAAAAACTATTCTATTTAACACCACAAATTACAATTGGTTGATTAGTTTCTTCTGTTCTAAAATCTATATAAATCTCTTTGAGAAACTCTTTCTGAATTTGGGAAAAATCTTTTTTATCTCTTGTTCCTAAGAAAGAATTCGGTTAATAAGAAGGTTCTCGTTGAGAACCTTTGAACTTAAGAGGTAATCTTCATTCCCAGTGTTGTCAAAACATTGCCTTAGGCAGTAGAATCAATGTTGTGTGTTTTTTCCTAGCATGTTTATTTTCAAATGGATAGTATTGAGAAAAATCTCTTAACTGGGGCAAATAAGGTCACACAACCGGTTGAATTGCAAAGTGTGAAAAGTTTAATTTGCCGACTGCTGGAAAGTTAGTAATAGCTTGCTGCGGTACTTTATTTAACTTTGTATCCATTAGGGAAGAGACAAAGCCGCCGTTTCTTCGGTAATTTACTTTTTTACTTTTGGGACTTTGTTTTAGTTGGAAGCCATTAGAAATGGTTAGGATGTTTTCTTTTTGTTCTGAGTGTTTCCGCGTGCGTGTCTGAATTACCGTCTGGAGAGCTACCGTAAAAGGTAATTCAGATGAATGGAAGTAACAAGAAAATGCTATTGTTTGAAATTAAGATAGGAACGTTTACTCTGTCCATTTTGTGCAATGATTAGTACTTACTCAGAGAGAGATTTCTGGAAGGTTTTTCTCTACAAATTGTATTCGTTTTAACCCGGTCACAGAAGTACGCTTACTCATATTTTCCCTCTGATGACCGTCCGAGTTTAATCTTCAATAATTAACTTTATCTATATTCTATTTTAAACTAAAGATTATTTGTTTAGTCAGGGGGTATACATAAAAATTATTTTTATAGGAAGACCTAATATGTATTATAGAGCCTCACTTTAAAAAAACATGATTTCGATGAATAATTTAGGAAGTTAGTTTTATTTTAGACGGAGCCGGGTCAGCTCTTATATTAGTCTCTGACATTGATACTCTCCTCAATTACACAAATGAACTACCGAAAGAATTTTAAACATTGTACCTAAACTTTATTTTTTCCTTTGAAGTATTCTACAATCTACATCGTTTTAACTGTGCTTCGAAGTGCTCGAATTGGCGTCACAATTTGAAAATTGTACTTCTTTTCTTATCGGGAACGTCGCAAAATTTAGTAAACATAATTCCAATTGTGGTGACTCTATAGCTTTACTCAGTCCTTATAATTAATTTTAAGCGTGATAGTTGGCTCTGAAGTTTTATTTCTACCCGCCGTTTGCTCATAATAGCCTATTTTTCATTACATCCAGCAACTTTTGTCCACACAAGGTTGACTACATAAAGCCCTTAGTCAACCTGTTATACCTATCATCCTTTTTTGTGTCGTTATTAGTAGTAGAATTTTCTTATCAGCCACCAGTTACACAGAATTAAACTTTAAAGTATAGAAATGTAGGTACTTATTTTGTTCTGTAATACTTTTTATTCAATTCAATTCCATTTATTTATATACGTATATACTTTTTATAAAACAGAATTATTTTAATAAATAATAATTACTTATCAAGTACTTCATGTAAGACTTCTGCTGAGTTTAGCAGAATAAATCATTATAGACCAGCTTACTGTAGTTAAATCTAAAACTAAATCCCTACCACCACCCACCATAAAAGATTAAACGCCCAGTTGTGGGAGGTAGAGACTAGGTTGACAAACACTTCTCTAACGTCTCAGGATTACGTCTGAGACCATACATTAATGCGTAATTCTGAATTGTCTTCGGGTATTCTACTCTGCTAGAAGTGTATCCTATTGTTTTTGGACACCCTGTATATCTTCTAACCGCTTCTTCTCTCGCCAGGCTTCCACGTCACGCCCAAAATCTCCCTAATATGCCCGGAAAGCTGCCTGCTGATCGTGGTTGGGGTGGTCATCGGCCTTCTCCTCTTCTACGCCGGCCTGACCAACGTGGGACCCCTCACCCCCAACGTGTTCTTCCTCTACATGCTGCCCCCCATCGTACTGGACGCCGGCTACTACATGCCCAACCGTCCCTTCTTCGACAACCTGGTCACCATCCTCATGTACGCAGTGGTGGGCACCGTCTTCAACGCCATGTCCGTGGGCATGTCCCTGTGGGCAGTGGGGCTGACCGGGCTGTACGGGGTGGAGATGCCCTTGCTGGACACCCTGCTGTTCAGCTCCATCGCCTGTGCCGTCGACCCCATCGCCGTGCTGGCGGTGTTCGAGGAGATTCATGTGAATGAGGTGCTGTATATACTGGTGTTTGGGGAGTCCTTGCTCAATGATGCTGTCACTGTGGTAAGATATCGTTTTGGCACTTAGTTATTTGGTTGTAACCGAGTTGTGACAGTAATATTCAGTGGTCTCTCCAGGGCAATTTTACTACCGTTTTTAGGTACCTTCACAAATTCATCATTTGATAAATAGGTACACTTTCACAAATTCAGTTTTAGGAAAACAGGCACCTTCACAAAATACATTTTTGAAAGAAAGTTCTTTAGTAAGCTATATTATTTCAATAGTTAAATTTTTAGCCAATTTTTACAAAATTTCTAAATTTTCACAAATTAGCCCAGAATTTTCACCAAAATAGGTACCTTTGTAAAAAAAAAAACATAGACAGACCCCTGGATATTTGTGAACGTAGACTTTGGTCACATTTTGACTGTTTACCATTTATATTAAGTTTTGACCCATTTATATTAAATGTTGCGGTAATGCTGTGTTTGCAGTATGTAGTGTAGTATTAAGGCCCATTTGCACTGTTTCACTTTCGATGTTCATCTTGGAGGAATCATCCAAAGCGTGAACTGTATTTTCACTCACACTCATCACTCCTCCGATTTCCTTCACGAATGAGTGATTCATCATCGGAGAGGTTCACTTATTATGATGAACTTCGAAAGTGAACCAGTGTAAATGGGCCTTTAGGAAAATTAATTCCAGGAGTTTTATAAATTTTCTAGGAATTTTCTATTTTCTCTTCTTTTAAAGTAGGGGAAGTTCAGGTGTTTTCCCTGTCAATATTGGTAGTAAAAAAATTCCGGGCAGAGTGATGAAATATTTGAAAATAAAACTTTTTTTAAAAATTAAAGGATTAAGAAAGTTTTAAATGTATCTATGATTACATTAAAAACTGGTAATCACAAAACATAATGATACCTATAAAACTAGGGTAATTAAAAGGATACCTATAAAACTAGGGTAATTAAAAGGATACCTATAAAACTAGGGTAATTAATAGGATACCTATAAAATTAGGGTAAGATAACGTTTCCCAATTTGAATTTAAGTTTGACATAAAAAAAGGTGTCAGTAAGAAATTTATGATGATAATTGTAGAAAAGAACTTTGTTAAACCTTTCAAAATTTAAAAAGTCGTGGAGAAGCAAATCTTTTGATGTCTTTTAGCCCCATAAACAAAAAGTCCAATGTTCTCTTTTTGAAATGAAAACCAATCTTTCTTTACCGAATAAAGTAAACAAAACCATTATTGACGGTTAAAATCTAAAAATAAGCTTGCGTTTAAGCTTTGAACTCATAACTGCTAGTTTCATTCACGCATTTTACTCAAACGAGTCAGGCAAGCAACCGTTTACTCTACGTAGAAACAATGCTTTGCGTGGCGAGGGTACCACAAGACCAAGATAATAACTTGAACCCGGGGTAAATATTGCTATTACATCAAAGAATAGACAATTCTTACAAGGTAAACACAATAGCGCTGCTTTATCTTTGATGTTTATTTTAGGAAAATCCTGGGTTCCCCCATCGCTTTTTTTTTGGTGGGAAAGGGTTATCTGTTTGTTCAGGTATTTCCTCGAGAGTTTTTAAATAGAAAATCTTCTGTGACATTATGGGCATGGTAAATAAATAGTTATACAACTTAGGGTGTTTTTTTTTTTTAATTTCCTTGGTTGGTGTTTTTTAAAGAGAGAATGTACAGTTTTCTGGAAGCTTATTTCTAAATTATGTAGATGTTATGGGCAAAGTGATTAATCGGGCATTATTAATAATTCCCGAAGTGGAGGCGGGCAAAGTGATAAATTTCATTCATAAATTTCACTGAATTTATCACATTGCCCGGCCATTATTAATAATGCCCGGATTTATCACATTGCCCGTAACATAGACACTTTTACAATTGATTTAGTAAGTTACAATATTAAAATTACTTTTAGTATGGATATTTAAAATTGGGAAACAATAATAGGGTGTGAAATAAAATAGACTAATTGAATAGCAGTTAATTACTAGTTGTAACTAATCTCAGGAAAATAGTAACTATTAGTTGAAACTGGATTATTTTTACTAGATAGTAGTTGGTACAGCTAACATCTTTTTGAAAAGTACTTGCTTAGCACTAATTAAGATATAAACAAAAATCAATCATCAAATTTACATGAATTTAAAAAGTTTAAAGAACAAAAGCTTTGTAAAACTAAGCTGCCCCATCACGAATAGTTTTCTAACCTCGCCAGGGATTTGAACTAGCAACTTTCACTGTTCTCACCTTCAACTACCAAATAACCCATCCTTCTCAATCAGTAAAAAAAACCTTCAATCGATGCAAACCTATCGGGGACACACTCGATCGGACGCGATTTCGTCGGGCTAATTGATGCAACCGGAGTTATGTCTATTCCAGACCTAACCGGTGACCCAGTAAACGTAACTTGGCAATGGAACGCTATTGTAGCGAGTGACACATTTATTCAACACTCAACTTGGGAAATCAAATATGCATTTGTATCAGGTTAAGTTGGAAAGCGTTGAGAGAGAGAGAGAGAGAGAGAGAGAGAGCAATTACAGAGGAAAGTGTATCCATAGGGCAAGGATGTGTCTCCATGGAGGGAGATCGTTCGAATGGGTGTGACCGTCGCGCCGGTGAGCATCCATTCTACTTAAGGAAAATGGAGGCCATAACTTTCATTGTTATTTAATTAAGATGAATAACGCCGGTGAACTACATTCGGAGGGAGTTGGAGCCGTGGTGCTTCTGATTGTTATGCCCCCATATCTCAGGCGGTATCGTTAGAAATGATGGATAAACTATACCTCCTAAGTTGATTGATAGCTTAGGTTTCGTGTATGAAAAATATTCATGTTTTAAGTTTTTTTTAAAGCCTAGGGAGTAATATTAGTGTGTGGTAGTTAAATAAATCATTATGCCGTCGAAATTTCTTGAATATTATTTGCGAATAAAACAACATTATTCCTAGAAAGTTTTATGAAGCTCTAATAAGCTGCATGTGCATAAAGATATACATATGAATATGGTGTGTAGCTTAAAATTGTTCAAATATTTTATAAAATTTTATTCTTTCTTTTTATTGTCTAATATTTTTATAGCCTCTATTACCTGAAGGAATTTTGAAAACCTTTACTCTTATAGAATTACTTTGTCACGGTTTTTTCAATAAAGATAAGTGTAAAAAAATATGATAGGTCGTTATTTGGCTTAAAAATGAATAAGATTTGAAAATACATCAATATTTTATTCAAGATGTAAGAGATATCACTATAAATCAGCGAAATCAAAGATATATTGGTAAGAATAAAATTAAATTGCGGATGTCAGTAAATTAGAAAAGTTAAATATCGGCTCAAAAATAAATTTTCTTATTACAAGATTTCAGAAATTAGTAATTTATGAAACTTAATAACGTGGATAAGTTTGCCATGGACAAATGTGTATTATTACATGTACGTCACGACAAGAGGATCAAAAACTGAGTTAATCTTCAGAAAGATGAAGCTTTTCAGTTGAAACTCACACTTTCCTAATTCCTTCCGAAAGTCTAGAAAAATCTCTTATTACCAGGTATCAGAAGTTTGACCAGCGCAGATTAGTCGTATATGACAAGGGATTACTCTATAATCCCGAAAGGAAGTTCACGGCGATTAGAAGTCGCCCAGACGCTGCTACTCTTCTGAGTAATCTCAGGATCAAATCACATTCCTGGGTGTCATCCTCCTCTCCGTGTCAACTGCACGGGTGGTTGATCGGCGATTTCTCCCATTTGCATCCGTCGAACCGCGGTTCAATGTGTCTCGAAGCAGTGGGAATCTATCGGAAATGTCCACGTTGGAATTCCGATGTGTCTGGTTGGTGTGATTGGAGAGAGATATATGTATAGAGGATGAGAAAGGAAGTACTAGGAAAAGGATGAAGATTATTTTCTAAGAAATAGAGCTGTCTCCTCCAAAGAAAGGGGGTTAGAGTAGTTGGTAATCAAGAATTTTATTGTCGGGGGTGAAATGGTCACAGAAAGTATCGCAATTTACTGGAGTTGAATTTTACCAAATTTTTGCAACATTGATTCAGGGAAGGGACGAATTATCGCTAACCTAGCGGGAAAACTAGGTGTTCAACATGTCCATTGTACGGGTCTGGTTAGAAATCCCGACAATCATTTGCCCGACAGGTACGTTTGTTCGACATCATCATCATCATTATTGCCAATGCTATACAAGGGGAAGGAAGGAAGTCGAATTGTCGGGTAAATGATCGTCGGGCAGTTGAGTGTCAGGCAAATGAACGGATCCCCCATTGTACACCCTGTTTTTAATTTTATTCTTTTAGTGCGTGATTTTATTAAGTCTTAATTCTTTTCGTGGAAGAATTCACGGAAAAAGCAGGTTTTCAAGGCATACGGAAAACTTTCGTCAAAATACAATGGAAACTAATTTTTTACAGTGTACCGTAGTTCTTCATAACCATCTTCTGCAACTCCCTTCTCTCCCCACAGGTCCTGTACCACATGTTCGAAGGATACGCCGAGATGGGCCCTTCCAACATCATCACGGTGGACTACCTGGCAGGGGTAGCCTCCTTCTTCGTGGTGGCGCTAGGTGGCACCCTGGTGGGCATCCTGTGGGGCTTGCTGGCCGCCTTCGTCTCCAGATTCACCCACCACGTCCGGGTCATCGAGCCGCTATTCGTCTTCGTCATGTCCTATCTGTCCTACGTCAGCGCAGAGCTCTTCCACTTCTCGGGCATATTGGCGTAAGTCGATCGAAGACTCGTTATTTTGTCTTTTGCGGTTGAGAAGGAAAGTTTTGGGTATTGCTTATATGGATTTGATAATGAGGCTTTCGCATTAGTACGCGATGTGCGTTTTGGTAGTTTCTTTCTTTTATGGAAAGATAATAGAGTAGTAGTATTTTTAGGCATGTGACTTATGGCACAGAGTCAGGGCTCACTGTGAGTAGGTAAAAATATGACATCATCATACTTGAATTTCTACAGAGGGCTTTAAAAAGTGGTTTGGATAAGATACACTTAGTTTTTATGTAGGCAGACAGGCAGAATCTCCAAGCTACAGACAATTTTTTCATTCATTATGGAGAGTACGGTATTTTATTTGGACAGTATTGTAAAGAAGCTTGTTAAGCTTTTTGATCAAAAATGTAATTATGAAAATCTTTAACTGGAATGTGGAAGTATCCATAACATAGGATATTTTTCTATTACGTGGTCAAGGAAGAGACCTGGTCCCTTCAGTACCCTAACATGCGAGTTTTTCTTAACCTTTTTAACATGTCCGTTCAATTTGTTTTCTCTTATAATACTCTTTTTATTTTCCATCCCACAATTCAATCTCTTGGGATGAACTAGGCTGAAAAAATCGGTACTTGTATAATGTTATTGGCTCATCACAGGAAATGAGTTATGTGCGAGTGAAACAACTTCGAGGAAACTTTAAAATGTACATTTTAGAGACAGAAAGAAGCTGTAGTCTTATCATGGGATTTAGTTTATTTGAAGCAGACTACTGAACATTCGATCATATCTCCATTGAGTGAAAACAATGCTTTCCAAACAAGGAAACAGAATGCCAAAGAGCACCTCCGTGAATAAGGCTTTACTTTTTTTCCTTGATTGCTTAAAAAATGTACTATCCATAGGTTGTAGGTCAAATCATCCTCATATTGACTCATGATGGTATAGTCAACAGGAACTAAGTAGCTAAAAATATTTTTATCTATTCAAATGGAGGAAATAAAAATGGTAACAAAAAATACGCAAAGGCTTCTAAAGCTGATAAACAACTTTGAATGGGAACATGAAAACATATAAATAATGGGTTTTTATTATTTTTTTATGAATATGAAAAAAATTATCCACGGATCTCTCCGTAAATTGTTATGCTTTGTTCAGATTTTATCTCCCTTTGTTTTTAACCCTTGTTATATATTTTATTTTTAAATATATATTCTAAAACCTAATTGCACAGCAATTAGAGTTATGCATTAATACATTGTATTTCTTTAAGTACCAAAACAAATCCTTTTATAAAAGTTAAGCAGGAGTAATGTTCTGAAGTTATTAAGCAAATTATTTGTGACAAATTAAGATTTCATGACCCTGCTCTACTTTATTGAAGAGTGTTTCCAATAGAAAAATGAGAAATTGTAATAATCTGAACTCTGTGTCTTTGTCAGACTGACTTTCTGTGGTATCACGATGAAAAACTACGTCGAAGAGAACATCTCCTACAAGAGCCATGTGACGGTGAAGTACGCTATGAAGATGTTGGCAAGTTCATCGGAAACCATCATCTTCTTGTTCCTCGGGGTGTCCACTGTCAACGACAATCACGAATGGAACACCTGGTTTGTCGTCATGACCATCTTCTTCTGCACAGTCTACAGAACGATTGGTGAGTAACCCTTATGTGTAAGGAGCGATATAAGGACATTCATTCCTTCTCAAGAAATCTCAGGTTTTACATTACCTGCTAGAAATACAGTTAATCAAACTCCCATTTCTCTTTTCTTTAGGGGTTGTTATCCTGACAACCATCGCCAACCGCTTCCGGCTGCACCGTATCGACAAGGTGGAGCAGTTCATCCTGGCCTACGGGGGGCTGAGAGGGGCGGTGGCCTTCGCTCTGGTGCTCATCGTCTCCGACAGGATCATCCCCACCAAGAACATGATGGTCACCACCATCATAGCCCTCGTCTTCTTCACGGTATTCATACAGGTGAGCTAGAGAACTCTCTACCATAGGAGAGCGTACAGCTGAAACTCTAGGAGAAAGTAATTTATTGGACTGCCCATACCAGATTGGGTCGTATCTAAGATGATTATAGCGTTCAACCTAAAGATTTCATCCTCGTCTTAAGAAATGGCGATAATTTATGTACACTTTTTCATTTAAATTCTTAGCCAAAACGAAGGAGAGTGAATGCCCGAAAAATAAGTTGAAACCCTGTTTATAAGAGTCAAATTTCAAAACGTTTCTGGAGAAAGACTCCCTTTTGACGCGGAACTTTGTGTTACTAATAAAATTTTAAAATTAAATCCTACTTTTATAATTTTAAAAAATAATACTTCATTAAACATGGTGTGTATGAAATTGATGTAAAAAATAAGGGATACCAAACCTCGTAAGAGTCTAGTTACGGCCTATGGATTACACACATTACAATCGAGAGATTTTAAATATTTTGGGATTTTATTGGAAGATTGAATAGACGGAATGCCTTTCGAGACCCCCTTAAATATTTATATCCAACATAAACTCCCTCCACAAAGCCCTCACTTGTACACTCTTCATTTGTCTTCGAATTTATTTCCTGATAACTCACATCAACACGAAGAATGCAAACACAAAATCCAATTGCTACGACACTGGAAGATGAAGGAAATAAAGAGGGATGCAATACGGAAACGTATGTGAAGCAGCTTTAGACTCATCCGCTAAGTCAAAACAGCTTGTAGAATCCAATAGATCACTCCTTTTAATAATTAATCCCTACAAAAAAAATTTCATCCAGAAACGCTCAAAAGTAATTCTCTTTTTATTTATGAGAAAGAGTCACACGATGCTTAGGATTTGAGCGTTTTTTATAATACAGCTGTTTCTTAAGATTTGACATATTCATTCCTTGTTCTGTCAGTTAAATCTACATATTTACTATGAATTGTAATAATATCCAACATCTATTAAAAGACATTATTGAGGTTGTCTAACAGTGCTCCAGAATCAAGAAGTCAATAAAAATCCATAAGTAGTAAAATATATTTGAAAAGAAGCATATATAGTATACAGGTATACGTCTGAAGAAAATTAAAATTAGTGATGTATTTTAATAACAAGTTATCGTATTAACATTTTTGTTTGATTTCTTTCCAGGGCATGACTATTGGACCTCTCGTAAGGATTTTGAATGTCCCAACCATAAACAAAACCAAGTTGTCTATGAATGAAAGAATATTTAACAGGGTAAGATATTTGCATTTTTATAGCTTTCTTTTCTGCCCTGGGACCATACTATTAATGTTACCTGATTAATTTTACAATCAGAGTAATATAAGGTCATCCGGAAAGTTCTGAACCTTTTTACAAAGTTTCGTGTTTGAAACTTTTTTTCTGAAAAACTGGTAATAGGTGGAGATTTCAAACAACGAGGATTTTGATTAATGTATATTTATGAATATACTTACTTTACTTCTTAATATGCAGTAACAAAACTAATTAAGAGTTGTAAAAATTATATTTATTGAAAATAGAAGTGGAGATGTGTTTAGGTAACTATAATACATGGAAAACAGAAAAGAAAGCCTAGCAAAAGTTTTCAAAACCTGGTAAGTTAAATACAAACATTGAAGTTACACAATATTGTGATTTTTTATCATATTCAATACAGTTTACATTTATTAATTAATACAAAAACAAAAATAATCATGTTTTTATTATGTTAACATTGTTATGGGATACTTGATCCCTGGGATCATGTATCCCTTTGAAAGAAAGGATTAAGTATCCCTAATATGATATTTTTACAAAACATTAATTTTAAATAGTTAACAATCAAATATCGTTCACTAAAGAAATTACTTAATTATTAAAGACAGTCCATACTTTAAAACTAAACTTAATTAAATTTTCTAAGTTGCATAGAACAGATACTACAAACAAAAGTTTTCCTTGCCACATTCCGAAAATCATTTCTTGAGCTAAAACAAAGACTGAAAAATACCAAATGTTGCTAGTTTTTGTGTACAAGTATAACTTTAAAATGTAGCTAGGTATCAAAGCTCTACTAATTGATTTTGTTACATTTTTTGCTAAAGGATCAAGTATCCCTAGTCTCCCCTACTGAGGGATATGGGAATAGATGTTATGTTTGAGACCAAAATTTCCCATCTTAAACTAATCGAATCATCTTGAAGATCTGATACCTTAATATAAACATTGTGTGTTAATATACAGCAAAAAATTTTTAGCCATGAATTATGCGTTTTCCTAGTTTTTTAAACAAAAGAAAAAGAATGATACGAAAATCACCGTTTGCGGTCTTCTTTTCCAGTCGCCATTTTGAAATGAAATAATACCACCAGAACTACCAAAACCATACAATATATTCATAAATATATATAAATCAAAACCCTCGTTGTTTGAAATCTCCACCTATTACCAAAAAATTCAAACACGAAACTTTGTAAAAAGGTTCAGAACTTTCTGGATGACCTTTTACTTAAAAATAGAAACACGATTATTTCATTCTCATAAAGTTTATTCAAAGTGGGCTCAAATTATTCTGCTCTCCCTCACAATAGTGAAATCAATTCCTTTACTTTTGCTTACCATAGTAAACGTCAAGTAACATGATTATATTTCATTATTTGCAAAGTTTCAAAGATTTCATTCATTTTTTAAAATATTTAAAGCTATTGGTAGATGCTATAAAATTACTATTAACATTTTGATGACAGGAGTTTCGTAATTATTAGAGATATGACGACTTCAGCATTTGTAAAACGACGATTTGTACCATTCCTTTCATTCCTGTCAAAAGTTGATAAAATTTATGAATAAAAGTAGTTTAAAATGATACATTTGTATTCTTCACATAAATAACTTATGGTCAAGATTTGCACCAGAAATTAATACTCATGATAAGATGTAGTTTTGAGGAATCATCAGAATAATTTCCTTTCGTTTAGAGTCTAAACTTCATGTTACTCTCAGTTTTGAAGCTGGTAACAACATCCATCTTTTATTCACCTCAGTATAAAGTTATCAATATAAAGTTTGGTCATTAATCTGAAGGAGTGCATATTTGTGTATGTCATACCGGCAGGAAATATCGTTTAACGTCTTTCAATATTGTTACGATTGTTATGGGAGCGGATTTTGCCACTCAAAATCAGGAGTGATGGTAATTCATAAGCGATGAACAAACGTTTTGTGCAAAATCTGTGCGGCTCTCATTTTATTTAGCTTTGTACTTCTTTCAGGAGTTTTGGTTTTTCTGTCCAAGTATTTCTCCTGGCGGTATGAATGACTATGCATCCCCCTCACTATATATACCGATGTTACGATCGATGTGATCAGTTACAGTGCTTTTTAGAATTTATTTAAAAAATTTCGAGTTTTACAAAATGCATTGCTAGAGTTATCTTCGGACAAATCTGACATAATTGCTCTCCAGATTTCTGTTTGACTAACAGTGCAAAACGCAAGCTATACAAATGCTATCAATTGTGATATCACTCACAATGAGTGAATGTCCGCCAAGAGATTTGCTCAGGAAATTTGGTATGATTAAACAACCTGAATAAACCCAAAGTCTTTTCCTATCGTTAGTTGCTGATGCTCCATTTACCTATTACTTTCATGCTCTGGCCAACTCTGCTTCAATGGTTTGTTTACCGAGATTTTCAGTTTGATGTAAGGCTTTCCTCACATTGGCTTTAATGCGTCCGATTACTTTTGTTCCAGGTATTTGTTCCACCAGTACCTTTACTTCTTCTGTGCTTTATGATCGATTAAGCTTCTTCTGTGCGTTCCATTGGTCTTTGTTTGACTTTTTCTGCAAGAAAAATAATGTGCTGCTGTTATTAAAAAAATTCTTTTACGCTTTCCTTTTTGAAGTTTATAAAAGAGTTATGCTTTTGATTTCTAAAAAGGTTGCTAATGCATTTATTCAGTTATTTAGTTTGAAAATAACTGGAATTAGATAAATTTTTGATAAAAGAAATAGGACCGTATTCAGAAACTCAAAAACGTAGAAGAAACGAGATGGAAACGGTGAAAACGTGTACGGGAACTTACAAGTAATTATGTACTGATAAAAAAATTTTGTTAACACTAGATATCCATTACTTTCGTAATATCTTAATGTCTGAAGACTTGTTTTGGTAATTAGTAGCTGTTCTAGATTTTTTGGAACTATTTAACCGATTATAAAAAGTGTAAAAGCAATCCGCATACGGTTCGAATCTCGGAAAAATATGGCGGACGAGAGCTTCGGAGTTTGAAAACTATCTGGTTTCGTGAGCTTTTTCACAGTTTCCGTACCGTTCGCGTTTGTTCTACGTGTTTGTCTTTCAGAATACGGCCCATAGTATGAGAGAGAATGAGAGAGAGAGAGAGAGAGAGTGCATGCATGAAAAGGATAAATAAGAATAAATGAGTGGGGAATGTGATAGAGTATGAGAGTGAGGGAAGAACTGAATTATAGGCGAAAACGTGAGAGTATAAGAGAGGAAAAAGAAAAATTAGTGAGAATTAGACAGAAATAGTTGGGTGCAAAAATAAGATTAAAGAGTAAGAGAAATAAACCATAATGGAGAGTTTCCAGAAAGCCGTTCTAAATAAATCACTAAAAGTATGATTATAAAATTAATCGAAACTTTTGTCTTAAATAGATTTTGAATATTTTTAAACTCATCTTGGTTTTTTTTCCTTTTTGCAGTCTTTTGACCATCTGATGGCAGGTATAGAAGACATTATTGGACAGCATATGGGCAACCATCATCTGAGAGACAAGTAAAAATTGTTAAATGAGTCAAATTGATTGAATATTGTATGTGTTTGTATAGTTTTTAATTAGAGATTTGCATCAAAATAGTTCATTTGAAGCATCAATTACTCTTTGTTTATGAAGAGATCAATTAAGTACGTTTACGCGATTAATCTATAAAAATAATCAAAAATGTCCCAATTCTAAAAAAATGGAATTGATTAGGTATCTAAGCAAAAATATACACTTAAATCATCGTTCATTTCGCTTTTTTTTATTTTAATATTTTGTTCTATTTATTTTTTAAAACATTAGCATCTTTTGCTGATAGGAAGTAGGATGTAAAACCCGTCTTATTTGGAACAAAGACTAAGAGATTAAACACTGTAGCTATTTAAAATGGCTACATTAACTATCAAATTTAATTTAGAATAACCATCCGGGTATTAAAGTAACATCAATCAGTGTAGTACCAATTTATTAAAAACGAATTTTAAAAAAATATTTTAAACAAAATAAACCTCTAAAAATAAAATTAGGATTTTTTTTTTGCCCCCTTTTTTATCATCAATGTAGGAGAATCGATATTGATCAGCAAAAGCCGGTACTGGGTAATGTCGTCGATATTTCATAGATGACCCTTTTAAAATACCAATATTGACCGGTGTTTTTGTGCTACCTTGGAACAGAAGAGGCATAAATAATTGAAACGATGAAGCGCCTCTATAAAAATAATATTGCTCCATTAAATTGCCACTAGCCATATATTTAAGAAACATACTGAACTAACTCTTTGAATTAGGTTCAAGTACTACAACAACAAGTACCTGCGGCCGATTCTGACGCGAGAGCACAACAACCGCGAGCCCAAGATCTTCGAGACGTACTCGAAGCTGAACGTGGCGGACGCTATGAATCTGGTCAAACAGAACTCCAACTTGATGCCGCTGCGCAACGAGCTGGGCACCTCGCTCTCTTCCATCTTCAGAACCTACACGCAGCTCAACATGGACAAGAGGTAACCACCATGGGATGTTCTATCAAAAGCCTTCTGAAAAATAACTGGGCAGGATCAAACTAAATGCTACTATAATAATAATCCAGTTTTTAGGGTTCTGTCTGACCTAAGTTATATTTCTCTAAAATTATAAGTAGTACAGTCCTGCACTTTTGCACTAACAGTGAAGGCAGTTTTTGGAGGAAATGTTTATTAGCACAGTACATACTGGCACTTGTTGCTTTACCATCATAAAAGATGGCTAATATAAGTTCTGGAAAGTACTCCATGAAAGGTTTTTTGGAGTAAGAAACTTCCCTCTCTTAATTTTCAAACAGATTTAGTTTAACTATAATACTGAACGATTGAAAAGATGAGTCCTAAAGTCTAGGTTTCGTAAAAGAATAAAAATTTTCACTGACAAAAATTATTTGCTCTGGCTACGCTATTAAAAATTTAACTTGATGAAAGTTGGACCTATCAGAGTTAAAGGTTCATTCTCTGAAATATTTCGTGAAATTCGTTACCCATACCGTGTAAATTACCTCCATTCCTAGCTGGGAAATTCCATATCAACGCCATACCCTCCAAAAAGATGTCCAGTCTATGGTCCTGATTACATAGCGACCGGTACTACTCACTAGACAGGCGTTTTCGAAGTCGTAAGTTGGGAAACCCCTGTTTTCTCAGCTGCACTGATGCGCACTATTGAGTAATTTATCTAACGTTTTCGTCTCTCTTTTTAGGAGACTAATTAACTTTTCAAATGGCGAGTGTAGGAGAGTACTATGTGGGGGTTTTAAAATTGGTTATCTCATTAAAAATCTCTATACACTTGTTTTTTATTGTAAAAAAAACTATTGTAATACGTCTTTAATCTAAAGAAAGGATAATTTGCTGCATGCTTAAAGAAACTAGCTATTCGGGCGATAATAACTTTTCCATACTGACGAAGCAATTTGTTGTGGCAGCCCGACGGACGAGAAGGGCAACAGGCTGACGACGGACATCCCCCACAATGGCTCCAGCTTCCTGAACGTGGACATCGCAGAGCTGGAGTACTCGCCTTCCAACAAGGACCTGGCTGACGCACAGCTACACCACATCCTCTCCGACGCCATGTTCAAGCCCCCCAGGAGGGTAAGCACTTACTCCTTAAAAAGTTAACGCAAAAGCTATTGTTCGACTGAGGGTACTTTTCCGTTTTATCCATCTCGTTATAAAACGCAAAAATATTTTACACGCCAAAAATTCAACTATAGCTTCAAATTTTTAAAATTGTTAACATAACTGCCTACTATGGCAATATTTCTAATCTTAGGTGTTCAAAACAGCTTGAAAATTTTCATGGAATACAAATAGATAACGGAAATAGGCTAACCAGAGGCCATCTAACCGAGACATATGCCTTGCGTTCCAGGGCCTTCAGTCGAGAATATGGGGATTGTAATAAGCCCCTTTGGGCTGTTGCCCCAATGTGTTTAATTTAATTAACGGGAAAGTACCATAAAAATTTTCCCGCGTTTTATGATGATGAACCGATCTCCTTAGGCATTACTAGTTTAAGTCTATCGAACTAAATTTTGAGTAATTGAATGTTTTCTGTGACGGTCCCTATACAGAAGGCATTTTCCTTTTCGGGTCAATTATTTAACTTCGGCAACAACCGCACTAAATACGCTTATTTCAATTTTGTAGTCTTGGCCTAATCGAAACTTAATTATATATCTCTATGCAATACTTAAATTATTCATAATTAGGGAAAGGAGTTTCTATTATTAATTACACTTGACCCATCAATACTCTGTTTGAAGTATCCTCCCCTTTCTATTCTAGCGCTACATCAAGCCCAGCCTGTACGACCGCAGCGCGGAGCCCACTCCGGAGCCGCAGCAGACGCGGCTGCAGATCCGCCACCTGATCGACGAGCGCATCCCCCACCGCCGCCTGCACGGGTACCCTGTGGGCCGCAGCAGGGGCAACCCCCCGCAGCAACAGGGCGCAGAGAGCAACTCGGAGCACTCGGAGAGGAGCCTCTGCTCCACCTCTTCCGACAACAACACCAACGGACTCATCACGGGACACAAGAGTGAGTTAATATACAGTGATTAATAATACAGCCTGGCTACTTATACATGAAAAGAAAATCCAAGTCTAACTTGGCCGCGTACAATTACAATTATATCAAATAGTTTTAATGACTGGGTCAAAATAACAAATGAGATGAGCTGGGATAAGAGTAAGGGACCATTTCCACTTATCTGGTTGCTGAACGCCAATCCAATTGGACGAATCGTAGTGAGTCAGCTCAAAATGACGTCACGTTGGTTTGTAAAATGATGTCACGGGAACAAATCATGACGAGTGAAAATACTCCTTAAGAAAAAACACAAAACGCAGCTGCAGGATAAAACGTCTGTTCTGGCTAACATACCTCTAAAATCCCAAGTCCCGAAACTTCAGATGCTTGAATGTCACTACGATTGATTGCCTTATTGCACATCACATAGACTAATAAGATACTCTTTTCCTTCAGAGTGCCCGCCGCCGCCCCCTCAGCTCAAGTTCAGCTCCGCGGACGACGACGAGGAAGAGTGGTCGATGCCTCCTTGCCCCATGCCCACCCAGACGGCCCCCGAGCCCCTGTCCGGCTACAGCTCTCTGCTGGACGTCTCGTCGACGCAGGACGACGACGGTATCGTCTTCACAGTGCACGACCCGCCGCCCAACGGACGAAGGAAAGCTTCCGACGCCAAGGGTGAGACACCTTTCTTAAGCATCCAATTTTACCTTTGCTATATCTATGTCTGTCCGAGTAGACCCTTTTTTAAAGGGAACAAAACAAGACTTAAAAAATCATAGAGTCAGATTATTCAATTGGAGCATTGGAGCATAATACCGAATAAATTTTTGAGTCGTAGGACCTTTCGGATCGGTATCTCCCCGTGGCTCGCACCTGCCACAAACTTACAGGATTTGGGCGGAATTGCAATCAAACTTTTTATAAAAAGAAGTTAATAAAAATTTATAAGGCTTTATCTAAAACCTGAAACTTTTGTTATCCTCTTGAGCTTCATATATCGAAGACCTTTTAAGACTCTGCGCTGCGATGACTACTCTCACTAGTCAAATAGACATCAACTCTATCTACTGGCAAATGATTCTATGCACCTTATAATTCCTGGAGAGTTTCTTAAACTGTGAGCTGCATCATGCATTGTTCAGAATTTGCTAAAATATGGGCTCTTCTAAAATATTCTTGTAACTTAACTCTTGTAAAATTAAGTTTGCGGCAATGAATGAAAGTAAACTAAATGTCGGAAATAGTTTTTCAGCTGTCAAACATAACTTTTAAAATTCAAATAAACGAGTGCCACAAAAAAGTTTGGTAGCTAGGTTTTGATTAGATTTTGTTAAACAATCTCGTGCAAAATTTGATTAAATGAAGAGAACTGACTCCATATTGCTTCTTAAAAGTGTCCGTGTGAGAACTACATATTTTCCGGATTTAAGTCATAACATCACAGGATAATATAGCATAGCTAGCCTTACACTTTTGAAGTAGTTTAACAAAATATATTAGTGACTATTGGATAAAACAGACACTAAATTGAGAGTAAATCCGTCCAATACTTTAGTCATCCTCCCTTTTGTTAAAATGACACAGCTAAACTAGGAGTGAAAAAAAACTTTTTGGAAACAAAACTTTTGTGAAAGACTAGAAAGTAGAACAAATTTTATTTGTGACATTTTCATGGTCAAAATGTCATGCACTGTGTGTCAAAAACTAATAATAAGCATTACCAAATGCCTTTTCCTCGACTTGTTTACGCACACGTCATCTTTTAGAGAGGAAATAAAAATTGAAAACCTTTCCCCAGCTTATAGGGTAGAAGCACCAGTTACAGACAGGGTACCCAGTTACAGACAGTCTTGCTTTTAAATTTAAATAATAAGCCTTCTAGTGGTGCTAGCGATCAAAATTTTTTTTCAGCCTGAAGGGATAAATGTTTTACTCATGACCATGCAGAAAAAGTTCGTAAAAAAGAGTTTTAAAATAGTTAGAATACAATTTTTAAAAAGTTTGTAGCGGATCGGCGTGATTCATGGCGGTCGCTTAGCTGTTTTGATAAGGTTCAATTTTTAATTTTCTGCGATTTCTACTTATATAACTGGTTTTTCTGGGAAAAAATTTCTACATTTGCATTTTTAGGTCTTGGCAATCCTATTTTTGTTTTTGATTTTTTTTAAAAGTCTCATTCCGAAGGATTTTAGGGGGGTGTCTGTTACTCATACCAAAAAACGTTAATATACCAGTTACAGACACCCATGTCTGTAATTGGGTCAATGGATATTTTAACGTAGACCAGTATCAGACATGGGTGTCTGTAACTGGCCCAAAGGGTGTCTGACACTAGGACTTTGTGTTTATCCCTGTTTGCTTTCTAGCTATTTATGCTTTATTAAATTATTTAATTAAAGTTTTAATAATTTATAAATTAATAAAAATAAAAGTTTCATGAATTAAATATATCTAATATTCATTAAGTAATTTAAAGGGAAATTTAATTTAATGATAGATTTAGGTCAATTTTGCAAATTGCATAGGTTTTGTTCTTAATTATGTGTTTTAATTTACTTTTGTTCTTGTTCTTTTTATGATTAATTTTTAGTTTTGTTTTAACATTTAATTATTGTTTGATCTTTTGATAACTTGTTCTTGCATTATTTTTTTTACCGCTGTTTATTTTACCAAGTATATCAGTATGATTATGGACGGATAATTTTCTTTTTACTCTATAAAAGGTGAATGCATATTCTTAAGAACATTAAAAATATTCTAATGAGATTAATTTTATAACTATAGTTATAAAATTAATCTCATTAGAATATTTTTAATGTTCTTAAGAATAAGAATATTATTTTAATGCTATTCATACCTTTTAAATATTTAATTCTTTATTCATATTGTATAATAGAACTCTGTGGGTGTATAGTGTACATTTTTATGTGTATGTTTGTCTTTTTAAAAAATCCCCAGTTTTCTTCCATTAGCACGAAATTTGGTTCATATAAGTAAAAGAATCAAGAAACAACATAGGCTATATTTAAGTCTTTAAAAGTTCTATGTGGGTCTTCTTTTAAAAACATTAGCATTCAATTTATTAAAATTACTTTGATAATCCTTTTAGTTCTATAAAATGTTTTGCTTTCCTTAATAGAAATTGTTATAATAAAAGTGAATTTATTGAATAAATTTATCTGAAAATTAATTAAGCTCTTAATTTTAGAAAAAAAATGTACAAACATTAAATCGCTCAAGCATCACGAAAGAGAGCATAGAAAATTGGTTTAATGAAATTCACCTTTATCTAGAGAATTGCAATTATGATAAAATTTTGGATATCACCACATCGCGTTTTCAATTGCGATGAGAGTGCCTTCTTCCTTAATCCTAAAGGAAATATGGTTTTGGCAATCAAAGGCGAAAAAACGTTTATCAGGTTGTTAATTCAAATGAAAAGGAATGTTTGACCGTTTTGGTAACTGGGAGTGCTTCGGGGCAATTAGCTCCCCCTCTTATTGTCTTTAAATATAAAAGGATTCTTGATGATGTTGGTAAGAGTGTACCAGATGCAGACAAGTCGTTTTTGCGATCAAAATCAATTCTTTTTTATATTTGTTCAGTTACCTACATCAAACTTAAAAAAGTAAATTTACTGATATTTTTTTATTATAAATGTTCTAAAAAAATAATTCAGTTAAAAGTAAGGGAACTAAGAAAGAATTTTGTCTAGATTTCTTGAAACAGAAATGTATTGAAAGTGTTCATAGAAGTAAAAAATGTCTTTAAGTAAATATTTGTTTGAAAATACAGAAATAGTTTTAGTAGAAAACATTTTTGTCTGAAGTTTTTTACAAATTCTTATGATTGCTAAAAGAATAGATTTAGATTTATCTATTCTTTTGGAGGAGGGCCTTCCTTAGAAGTAGTACTCATATATCCTTCTCCAGGTTATAATTTAAGATTCCACTTAATTTTTCCAAGTAAAACAAAAAGACTGTGTGATAAAACTTTTCTTATTGATTCATGTAAAACCCTTATACGTAGAAAAATGTACATCAATATAGTATATAAATTATGTTCCACAAGTTGAAAACAAGTTTTATACAAAAAGTAAGTGATAAAATGTAATGATTTTTTTGTAATATTAAAAAATTTCGTCTTTTTCTCAAACGTGTCTGTAACTGGGCCTACTACCTGTCTGTAACTAGTGATTTCAATTTTTGGTATGTCTGTAACTAGTGCAAAAAAAGCCTTTCGGAAAAACAAAATTAAAGTTTAAAAAAATTAAATTTAAAAATTTTTAAAATATGAGAAATTTAAAATACATCCAGGAGTTGTTTAAGGTCCTTTAATAAATTTCTTAACTCTTAATTAGTGGCCAGAAGATGGAAAAAACTAAAAAAAATCCTTAGACCTGTCTGTAACTAGTGCTTTTACCCTAAAAGCTTTGGATTTCTGATGGTTATTGTGCATTCATTCAAAGTGAATTTCATTTCTTTTTGATACATTTATAACTTTTTTGCGAACGCATTTCCCCTATTTCATCCAGTAAGCATTTTCTTCCAGACATCCGTTAGAAATGAATTGGAGGGAAGTTAATATTCTTTCAAGCAAAAAGGAGAAAAGCTTCTCCCTTTCTAAACTAAATCCTTTTCCGTGAAAAAAAGATGGGAATAAAAGATTGATATTCCCTTTATCATACCCGAATTGTTTTACTAGCGAGACTGGATAAATTGGTTTCGTCCCTTTTTCAATGGCCACTGAGTTTTGAGAATTCTGTGGCCTCGAAAATAATCTCAGAAGGGTTTGTTTCTCCAATTTATGAGTGAATTGAAATAGGAGTAAGGCGCGTTTTTATCAAATATGTATTGAATTCAGTTTGATACTTCAAATGCCATACTTCAAACAGGGACGACGAGTACCTATAAGCTGAGCTAGAAATCAGTCGGCCAAGGTCAAGCCCTTTACAGGAGGTGTAACAAGTAGTAGGCCAGCCCCACTCACTTACAAAGTAAAATGTAATTATTTTCCTATAGATTTAAATCCGCTTCAGAGTCTTCGTATCAAATAGAGCCTTATTAGTACCAAACTAAACAGTAGTGGTACTACTTCTTTCGAGTCCCTCAGGACAGGGAAAAGGGGTAAATGTATTCACTTTAGGTCTTAGAATAAGGAGATATTGTAGGAGAGGGAGCATGGGCAGATTTAATAGGGACATTGCTCTCTAACATTTTCAGGATTTTTTTTTTTAATGGTAAATGTTTCCAAAGTCATCCGGGTAAACTGTGGAGTATTCAGAAAAAAATTCGGAATGGTCAGTAAAAGGAAAACTTTTGTAATCAGGGGATATATCCTCAAAGTTCATCCAACTATTTAACCCCAACTATCATACAAAACGCAATTCCACGTATTACAGACCAAATAGCATATGCTTGCATAACCCCTTCAGCTACACACACACTTGAAGCAATTTTGTTGCAATTTTCTCCTTTTGCAGCGGGCACGTCGGACTCGGACGACGACACCGCCTCCCAACATTCCATCCCCACCAAGACCGTCACCGAGACGACCCTGCCCTGGAAGCGGGACCTGGTGGGCGACCCCGAAGCCCTCCCTCAGCAGGACTTCCCCTCCTGGGTGGACAACGAGGACTACCACATCTTCGGCAGCCCCTCCAACACCCTCCTGGGCAGACTGGGCAACAAGCGGTCCAGCGCACCCCCTTCCGTCTTCGACGTCTTTCCAAAAGGGGAGGACGTGGTCATCGAGATCAACCATCGGGAGGACGACCAGGCCACCCGGCTGTGATGATGTGACCACCCCCTTCTGTCGTTGTTGTGTCGTTTTGTGTGTAGTAGTGTCAAGAGTGCCGCTAAGTCAAAATTTTCTCCGGGTGGTGACAGGCGGTGGTTTAAGAGACTCCTGGTATGGTGGACTGGCGCATAAGCAGAACTTTCAGTCCTGATGGCCACCCCAAATACTCAATAGGGTTTAACGGAAATCTTAGGCGGTCCAGGATTCAAAGTGTTAGAGTTACTAGATAGGCCACATCTTGGTGGACCGGAATGGATGGAGATTTGGCATATTCATAGAGTAAGCTTGCTAAAATCAAGGAAGCAAGAGAAAGGAAAAATCGTAACTTATTGATTGTTTCCCACATATGTGGACGTGGAGGGTTACTTGAACGAATTAAAATGATTGGGTAAATCACAAACATGGCTTAGACAAAGACTACTAATACCATAAGGTGGTTTATGAAACAAAGTAGTAGTAAGTTCCTGCAAGTACTCACAGTCAACTTCTGCTTATGTGCCATGATTGGCTAAACACTGTGCCAAAGATATAATTCCCGACTCATAACTTGTTTAGAGGGGTTAGGTCTAAAACCATCAGGATTCTCCTCAGTTTTAGGTTAAAAGAGGCAGATCCTCCATTATCCTTACAAATGCACTTCCTGTATTAAACTATGCATTAAGTGAGGTAAAACCGCTTTAGTTAAATGTTCTTAAAAATTAAGGCAGTCCAACTGATCACTTATTCTTACTAAAGAAAATCAGTAAATGATGTGTACTATAGAGAGTTGAAATTATACCATACCTTAAATCTAAATAAGGTTCGTCATAACTTTATTAACAACTCAACTATTTGAGTGTACCAAGTCCATCCATTTTCAGAAGTTAATATGATATAATGCCAGATAGTTAAAAATCATAAGAGTCTAGGTTTTTACTAGAAATTACATTGTAGTAAAAACCTGCCATATGATCTTAGCTGGTTTTTACTACATACAATTTAGTTTCACTTTGAAGAAATTTTCATGCATTGCATACAAGCCCATATTTTAACTAAGCTATTTTATAAGCATTAGCTAAGTTAATTGTATTAAATGATAGCCAAATCCCCATACTAGGAGTTATTACCTGAAAACATTACTCATCCTACCATGAGTAAAAAACAATTAAAAATGCATTGGTCAACTCATAATGAGAAAACAAAGACCAAATGCAATTACCTGATTATTTGACTTGCTTATGGGACATTGAAAAGATTTTAAGGAGAAAACCACCCATGTTTAAAATGCTTGGTAAAACTTACAAACATTATGGTTACTTGAAAAGATAGTTACAGTAACCAAAGACTTTATAAAAAAATAAATTTCATTTGGTTAGTTTTCCACCAATGCATGTTTGAGTTATGAAATGAGGAGCTTAAACTTTGGATGAGAATAATTAAAAATGCTTAAGATCGAGCTTTAATTTCCTTTAAAGGATTGAATGCCTGAAATACTTTTTTACAGTTAAAGTACAATTTTTAAACTAAAGTTTCTTAAATGCAAATAGATTAAATATTACAGTATTTGCAACATATATTTTTACTTGCCAATTTACGAGTAATCCTACAGTGAGATAAAAGTTATTAGAATGGAAGATTTCTTAAATTAATAAATACAACATGGTAAGTTGAGCTGCAAAAAGCTAAAAAGAATTAAACCTGTACAACTTTCATTTTTCATACATGACAGTGCTTACTTTACTTCGAGATATGCTATATTTAAATTCGTGAAATTATTCTCATAAATAAAAAATAGATAATGTGATTTGAAAGTGGGAACAAATCATTTCAAGATAAACAGGTGCTATTTCAAATTCTGACTAAGCTTTACACAAGACTGATGGTATTTTTTGAGAATATAAAATGATTAAAAGTCCATTTGCAACTGAGTTGTGATAAATATATTTATGATGCCGTGCTGAGAGAAATTGTGTGTGCCTCGTGACTAAGACAGTTTTCATATATTTGAACAGATAATTTATTTTTTGGTTGAAGGAAAACCGATTACTTTAAGAGAGAGAAAAATGAGAGAAAAAAGACTGTAAATAGGTTTACACTTGCATTTTTATGGAGGAAAATGGATATTTTTCAAGAGGAAAGGTTGGTGATTTAAAATGCATAGGTGTAAAATTGTTAACTTTTAGATGAAAGCAGTTAAAGAAGAAGCGAAATAACATATTTTTTTTTTTAACTTTCAAAAGGATGATTTTGTCAATACTGATTTTGAGTAAACAATATATTATACATAGGAAAATAAGAACTCATCTACATATAACCACCATGAAAATATGGTCAGAGCACTCAAACATCAGTAGGCCTCTGGGCATGTTAGTTTTTGCTTTGTGTCTTTCTGTTTTCCAAGCATGCTCAAAAGCATGTGGTGAAACATTTGAGAAAAACCAGCATGCTTACAAGCCTATAGATATAATTTCTATAACTTTAGTGCTCTGGCGACTTAAACTTAGGTGGTCACAATAGCACATTTGCATAGTCTAATAGCTGCTTTTGAGAATAGGAAATATTTGCTATTTTAGTAGCTAAGGAAGGAATGATTTAGTTCACCTATATATATATTAGTATTGTTTGACACAAAAGATTAGTACTTTTTGTATTTTAAACACAAATTTAGATGAAATTATCATATCTATTTAGCAAATAATTATTCCTTCAAGCTTCTAAATACAATATAAAAACTAATAAATTTGTCAAGCCTCTATTTTTTACTCCATATAAAATTAATTCCTTTCACAAAATAAATTTCCTTCATCTTACCCATAGATTTCAATACCAAAGGAAGTGAGAGTAGTAATTCAATGCAAGAAAATGATTGTTCCTAGATATAATTATCTAAGTGTGTCTAATATGCCATCATGTACTAATGAAACCAACACCGTCCTTGTTCTACATTGAACGGAAACTTCCTTTCTGTGTAGTGTATATACTTTGCATTCTCTTTTTGTGTGGCTGTACATATTTTTGCTCGTGCCTTTGAAACTGTACATTTATTAAAATACAATGACATGGTTATGCATATTTGAATGTATATATCTAAATACCAAATTGTAGAGTTAAGGTTCAGTTGTTGCCATATCAGCAGTTTAAGTACTTCAATCTGTAAACTGCATATGAACATTGTTATGTGCTCTGTAGAGAGGCTACTAGAGCTGTAGAATCTATTTTTACCATTCCAATAATATAATAAAGACTTTAAAAGGAAAATGCTCAGTTTTCATCATTCTATAGGATTATGTTAAAGATCTTCCTTACAAAATAGCAATGGACCTGGCTCTGGCTAATACATTAATTAGATATATCTGATTTATGTAGAAAATATTAGTTACATTATTTATACCAAAGGCAAACAAATTAAGGCAAATTTAAAAACATAAGTTTTAAGTTAATTTGGTTTTTATTGATATAACTGAACAGTTATTAATATTACTGAACTGTTTAATCCATGACTTTGAAATTATTTAGCAATATTTCAAATTTTTGGTACATGAGAGCTTGGCGGTATTTAGTAGGGCTGTTAACGGAATTGAGCCGTTAATTTTTATAAGTATGTATGTATTGGCAATTATGTATATAGAAAAAATATTTGCAATAATTTTTATTTCACATTATAAACAACATAAAAAGCAAGTAACAAAAACATTTATCACAGTAAAAACATGTATCAAAAATAAATATATATGTGTATGGAAATTTTTATGTGAAAAGGCATATCACAAGTGAACCAGTACAAGAACTTTCAGAATAACAAACTTACCAAAATTATTTATGATTATGTTTAAACCTTTAGAAGCCAGTATCAAGGAAATGTTGATCTGACAGTCCCTGCAATAATGCAGCAAGACACAATAAAGAACTTAAATGAAAATTAAATGCCAAAAATTGAATGGAAAATCTTTTATATTATGAGGTAAAAAAGAGCCAATATTTCTATTATTGGAAATTTTGAAATGGACTTACTATTGATGTTTGTTGTGCTGAAATTTCATTATATATCTTTTTCTACAAAAAAGCTTCTTTTATCTTTGGTACAATGCCACATTGAAAAATAAAACAGTTTAGTGTATGAGTTGTAGGTTACTAAAACATAAATTTGTAAAAATTAGTTGAGAATTAATTATTCATTCAACACATTCATAATGTGAATATCATATCTTTCTGAAAATGAACTATGATTAGAATAAAAAATACTAATATTGTTAAAATTAATTAAAATCTACAAAATTATAAAACTGAAATAAGGGATGGAAATAAAAGTACTGATTGTTTTATCACTATAAGGTTATTTGTTATAACAGTCCTTTGATTATAACAATGTTGTTGGTCCCTAAATAGATTGCTTTATCTAAGCTCTACTAAACAAAAAATCAACTTTTCTGTTTAGCAATATTAGCTTAGTCATTTTTCAAAATCAGTACTAATGTAATTTTTCCTATATTTTATAACTCAAAGTAAGAAAATTCTGGTCAATAGTACTTTTCTCTCCAAAGTAATTACATGTGATATAATATGTAAAAACTACTGCATTTTTGGAGTAGTATCATAAGAAATTAAGCAAAATTAAGGAAGAAAGCTTCAATGGCCTTCAACCAGAACACTAATAAAAAATGCAAAAATAGTTTTAGAAACAAAACCTCAAACACAATTTATAATGGAACTGCTTTAAGAAGTTTAAAAAAAATTAATGTAAATAAGTTGATGAAAATACTAATTTTATGCATTGCATTTTGCTTAACTCATTGTTAGAGTTAACAATGTAAGTTAAGCTAAGTAAAAATAAATAATATTTGCAGTGGGATGATAAAAGAATTGAATAAAATATGTAAGGATCCTTAGTTATAATAAATACTGCTATAATAAATTATAAAAAACTATCAAAAGGTACGTATCATTCCTCTATCAAGGGCATCACAAACACGATTTATCAATGTATTAAACTCTTGGGGTTTGTCAGCATACACATGATATCCAGCACCTTCAATAACCTGAAACGAAAGAAATGTGTAATTTGTTTACAGATCAAAGCACAGTACCAATAAACCTACAAGATTCTGGTAAGCTCAGAAAGTAAAATATTATTGAATGATGCAATTCTCATTATCACACAAACATTACTTCTAATATAGTTATTACTAACATTTTCTTGTAACAAAATAGAGAGATAATTATTATTTTAAAACTACAGGATGTAGAGAAATTTTAGGTGTATTTTCTGGCTCTAAACCTAATAAAGCTAAAGAAATTAAATACATTCACTTCATTCAACAGGTTTCATAGAATTTGCACTATTTAAAAACCCTCAATGTTCAAAATATTTTATAGTTAAAACTGTTGGACCTAATAAATTTAAAATCTAAATTTCACAAGTCTTGTAAAGATGTAAAGTTTTGATGGTTGTAAGAAGAATATGTATTCTAAGGTCATAATTTCATGAAGGTGATAGGACTAGACTGATTTGAAATTTAAGTTCATTTTTTTTTGTTGAGTAATACTTACTTGAACATCCACAAAGGAGTTAAGTCTTGAATACTTTATTTGTAGCCCAGGCTGCCTGTTTAGCCATGACCGTGAGCCATACACAAAGGTTATGGGGACATTCCAATCCAGGCTGTTCAGTCTGTACATCATGGGGTTTTTAGCCCATCCAAAAGCATCAGTCATGGCTTTAAAAGCTGCTTCCCCACTGAAACCATGCAATGAAACAGTCTTTATTACAATAAAAAACAAAAGGAAAAGAGTTCTAGAATTTTAATAAAAATTTATGTATCAATTAAAAGATTAATTTTCATTGTAAGCAGAATGAAAGTTATTAAATCAAATAAAGGCATGTTGTTGAAATATCCCATTGTCACAAAAACATATGCGCTTGTATTGTGTACAACACGAGTTGGGAGATTGTTTTTTTTTTTCAGTAGGTATGAGATTATAGATATATTGATTTTTTTTCCATATGTGCATCTGTCCTGTGAAGCCCATGAATAAACTTCTCAAATTTAAGAAAAAAAAGTCACAGTTCCCTAGCTAAGAAAAAAAGAACCACATGACAGTAACAAGCAGAAACCTTATGGACACAAAGAAAAATGCATGCTATCTCCCCAACAAATTTGTTTCATAATATCTGCATCACTATACATATACAAGCCATCATGTTAACAATAAAAGTGACACCAACATTGAGAGACTCTGTATGAACATTAGTATGATGATTTTAAAAAGATATAAAAAAAATGTCAGGCTTACAGCTTACTGGTTAATCTGTAAAAAAATTTAATCCATTACCTGGCCTTTCACAAACAAGAAAATCATTTTTGTAAACAATGAACCTTTAATTTGTCTGGGTTTTTAATTATGCATTTAAACAGACAAGTTATCAACTTTTACCAATATCTAAATAACCAACTGAATAATGAACAAATAACAGTAATTATGCAAGAACATAAGTTGCATAAATATAAAAAATAATAATAAACTGAATTCTCTGAAACAAGTAATATAACTAACAAATGAACAAAAATTTGAATTCAAGAAAATAGTTTTATAATATTCAACTAATTTCTTAATACTAATATAAAATAATGCTAAAATTGAAAATCTCCTAAACCTAAAATACACAAATTAGCAATAGAACTGTTAAAAAAACACTTTCTATTATCATAATTAGAAAGTAAAGAATATGTAGAATTATTTCATTGCTCATTGCTTTATAACAAATGTATTTCAATAAGATACCAAAAAAGGCTTTATGTGTCACATTACCTGGGTTCTTGGACATTACAGTGATAAATGTAATCCATTATCGTTTGAGTATCTGACATAAATTGACCATACTTCTTTTCCAAATCTTTTCGACAGTATTTCACAAGTATAGGTCCTGGATAATAAAAACAGTTAAGTTAGGACCTTACTTCATCATAAAAAATCCAGACATATATTTTGTTTTATTTTGTGTTGAATAAGAAGTAACTGGACCAGATTCAACCAAAATACAAATTTTCAATATAAATGAGGTTTTTAAAGTAAGAGTAGACCAAATGAAAACAGCAGATTACTGTCAAAATAAAACCACTATTTTTCAATTGTTTTTCAGTTTCCATTATTCTGATGCCATGTTTCATGCAAAATCAAATTAATGGATGAAAAAAACTACCAGAAAATATCTTAGATCTTTCTCCTAAACCTACTTTAGACTTTGATAAATGATACACAGATGCAAATTGAATAAATTCTGTTTTTTTTCTACTTTTTGAGTAAATTTTCCTTTTATCAAAGTCTATTACACAATGGTTTTTTTCTCAATAAGTATCCTTAACTTCCTCAAACATTTTCTGTTAAGGATCAAAGGCCTCAATAGCAAGCTCTGAATGCAATAATGGGTCATAGCTTTAAATGTGCTTTGATCTTTCTTTCAGTAAGACTATCAATATAAAAAAGGGATATTGATATATTAATTTAAGAAAACTACAATAAAAAGCTTAAGAGGGTTTTAATTAGTAGTAGAAAATAATGCCTCCCAAGAAGCCTAAAGGTTATTTAGATAAACAATTTCTTTGCATCTATGTATTAAATAATTTGCATTCAAAGCTGTTACAGAAGAGCACTGTTGAATCTGAATATAAGTTTGATTTCCTTAAAATCATTTTGAAAAGAATTATGATCTCAATCACAAAAAATGCCTGTTTTCCCAATCAAAATTTCTTTAACTGCAATCTTTTTTATTGTTTTACAATTAGATTTATAGTCTTATATCAACATACAATAGAACTTGACTTGTGACATGTAGAAAAAAGATTAATTAAAATATAATAGTTAATGATAGTTAAAAAATATCACATTTAGTTTAGTTTAGTTTAAATCCTGTTTTGAAATATTTAGTCTTTGGATTAGTAATCTTTAAGTCACTTTTATCAAGAATTTTCAATTTGCTGATGGAGATCTGAATCCAACTTTTTCAGTTAATCAAGGTTCTACTGAGTATATTTAGAGTCACATTATCATCTAGTCTTTAACCAGTCCATAAAAACCAGTAATAACCAGTCCATAATATGGGCAGCGGCTTTAACCAGGATCAAGTTGAAAAAAGAATGTACGAGGGTTGGTTTTTTTCAACTTCCGTTTTCCTCCTGAAAAAAATGTAGTAGGAATTTCGAAATAATTTTGGTACTGGTAGTTAGGTACATCCTTCAGCATCAATTTGCATCTTTACTGCATAAAAATCGGGCATTTTTTCTATTAGTTATCGAATTTACAAGAGCGCTCCTTGAACTTTTTCCCCGCCAACCCATAGAGAATTTCGCTTTCTTCTTCGCGCTACCGCTCCGTTCGCCCAGCATTTAACATTAAACAATGGGTGAGCAGGTGAAAATTGCAGGAGGGGAAAGCGAAATTCTCTATGGGCTGGCGGGAAATAAGTTCGAGGAGCGCGCTTGTAAGTTCGATAACTAACAGAAAAAATGTCCGATTTTTATGCAGTAAAGATACAAATTGATGCTGAAGGATGTACCTAACTACTAGTACCAAAATTATTTCGAAATTACTACTACATTTTTTTCAGGAGGAAAACGGAAGCTGAAAAAAAACCAACCCTCGTATATTATGCATGTATAACATTGGTTCAATCCATAATTATCTAAAATAATAGTTGATTGGGCAAGACTTGTGGCATACTATATTTTGCTTCTACTTTTCACAAGGTGTGGTTGCTACAACACTCTAAATTTAGAATAGCTTAATTTCATGGAACTTGATTTCTCAATAGGATCAAAGGGTTATGGGTTTAGAATTCAATTGTTTTTCTAAAGCAAAATTTGAGATCAAATAAGTAACTACAGATGCTTACGAGCGTTAACTGGTCTAAATCAGACGTTAATTAAGCAAGAAGTGAAATCTTGCATTTTATATTTTTTCAGTTAAGTTCTGAAGTCAAAAAATAAAACATAAAGGAAGTTATAAAATTCCTTTTGGAATTTTTCCAATATTAGCTATAACGCATTACCACTCTAGTATTAAACTCACCCAAGGACCCAGCAGCCCTGATGGTGGCAAGGAAGTTGAATCCATCTAAGAAACTCTTAATGAATTTCACCCACCAGTCCATAGTGTAGCTGTGGAGATTTGTAATGGGTTTCTCGGGCAGACCCCAAGGATCCACAAGAATCAGCATGGACACACGTTCTGGATAGTGCAGAGCATAAGAGGCAGCAATATAGCCACCCATGCTATGGCCAAGGAGGATGAATTTCTTAAGGCCAACAGCTCTACGCCATTTTTCTAGGGCTGGGAAAGAAAACAGAGCATATTCAGAAATTGAATATCCACCTGAAATTTTTGATATACTGTTTTTTCTATCAAAATTCAGCAGCACACACAGAGCAGTCGTTTTCAGCGCCACTCAAAAGATCTCAAATGAGTTAAAAAAATTAATTTTAAGGGTCAAATTTCAAGAAAAAAATTCTGAGAGAGGATATCCCAGATTTTTGGATGAAACTCAATAATCTAGAAAATTTTAACAATAAAGTACACTAAGATTCAAATTCTACTAATTAAGCTAAATTTAACCTTTTAAAGTATGCATTATGCCTTAGAAACAATTTTGAGCCAACCTCCCAAAAACAAATGTAGTCAAGATCCTGGTTTGTGTGTATTGAAAATTATACTATATATTAAATGTGTTTTGTACATCATTAAGTTCAAGGAATTCAATTAAAATTAAGTTGATTAAGCTCTAAACAAATTCAAATTAGGTGTTTTTATCGTCTTTATCATCTTAGTGGAATTCTTACAATATTTACTCACACAGAAAAAACTGCATTTCTGCTTCTAAGGAATCATCGCTGAAAGGAGACCTTGAGCTCCTCCCAAATCCTAAAATGTCAATGGCGTAAACTGGCCTGGAACTCGAAAGGCTGTCTAAGTTCATAGCCCATACTCCAATTCCACAAGCAAAGCCATGAAGCAAGACTAGAGGTGTTTTATCCGAATCTTTATTGAGAAAAATGGTCCTTATGAAACTGTTGGAGTTACCAGAGCATTTTCCAATGTTAACAAGCTCAGCTTCAAATGGGCTCTTAAGATCTGAAAATAATTTAAAGATAGCAAGAGTTAAGGTAAAAAATGTTTTTGTTTATTGAAAGAAGAATATATCTTCTCCTTGAAGGAAGAAATTATAAATGAATAGCACATATCCTTAATAATTAAGAAAATGTAATCTTATCTATTCAAAAATTTGGAAGGAAGATTAGCCGGGTGCAAATCTCTCTAATCAGATTATATTGGCACCGTTTTACTATTTACACATAAAAATGTAACAAAAACTGAAAGGAACACTGCTAATTGTGAAATTTTTAAGGGGTTTTAAGTATTTTGATTACACTGAAATACTATAATGTATAGCGTATAGCTAATAGTATTAACTTACCCGATAAAACAGCTTTTTCAGCCTCTTCCAACTTTTCTTCTGATGTGGGACACCATTGGATCCATCGATACACAAAATTTGGACAAATCTTAGAGAAAGTCAAGGGAATGAGCTTCACAATACATGCCAGCAAGTATCCAAATAATTCTGCTTTGGAGAACGAGATGGTTGGACGAGGAAATCTAAAATAAAGTGTTTTATGGTGATAAATCCATAGTTGTATATTAGCAAATTAAAGTAAAAAAAAATTGTTTAAATATTATTTTGTTTTTTAGACACTTGATTTAGTATACTTGTGGATTAGCTAGGCGGAAGTGTTCAGATAAAATGACATTAAAAATCGATAATAAATTCTGACACCGTTAAAAATCACCAACCTGGTTTGGGCACTAAATTACAGGAATGTCACCAAAAATTGCTTCCAACGTATTAAAATACAGTAAAGCCTTGATTATCTGAGTTTTAGCTTTAACCAAGGTGTCAAATATTTCTAAAATCCTGCTTTCCTTTCTACAGTGGCAGTTTATAATAGACCTTAGGTCATAGCGCTATGACTCCTATAGCCACCCCACCAAAAATCATTTATTAGAAAGTTTAAAAACATAAAAACATTCTACAGAAAAACACCAAGATAACGAAAACACATACAAAATTAAGGACATATTATAAAGTAAATGAACTCTAATCAATGAAACAATATGAATATCATGTAGTGTATCTGTAGAACTTTTGTACTTGTAACATAGTACATTTAAACAGACAGATATCAATCTGCATATCTCAGCTAGTTGGTTGTTTTAAATTACATATTGCTCTATTTGTTTGTGTAATACCACTACACTATATTTTCCCCTTCGTTTTTCCTGAATCCAAAATAAAAATACTCACTTGAACAGATATTCCATTAAAAATGTGTATGTTTACAATAAACTACCAACAACCTATTGCACTCACCTGACCCATCTAGGTCTAATGAGTCTGTTCAAAGTACCTCCAGATTGTGTGCTGGGATAACCATCAGGGGGTAATTCTCTGAAATGACTATTAGCCATGATGTTAGTGATTGCGGGCTATTAGAAAGTGAAGAAAGTTTTCCTCTTGAATATTACGCAATTTAAGTCACGTGAAATCAGACGCAGTAAATACTAACATGCAAACGAGAAATTGAATCTAACCTTATAAACATAATTCCGCATTCAAAATAGCAATTAGGAAACTTGGAATAGTATGTTTGAAGATCTCAGTGCGTGTTATAACGGAATGAAAATAACAGGGAAAAGGAAATAGTTGACACTGATAATGATAACAACAATAACAAAATTTC
The DNA here is from genome assembly GCA_963680715.1 of Tetragnatha montana. Lineage (NCBI taxonomy): Eukaryota > Metazoa > Arthropoda > Arachnida > Araneae > Tetragnathidae > Tetragnatha > Tetragnatha montana. The sequence continues at coordinate 18,172,641 of OY796683.1, forward strand.
AATTTCAAAACAAACAATGACGCAATGGAACAGTTAAGAATGTTTTCACTGTTTACATGTTTACATTTTCATGATTGGCCAACACGGCCAACACCAAAGGCCAACACTAATTTTTTGCAAGTTTATGTTTTTTGAACGAAAAAGAAAGTGAAACTGAAATAAATTTTATTCCGTAGAATATCTTTGTACTCGTATGATGTTTAAAGTGTTAAAGAGAAGATGATTCATAAAGTTTCTGTCAATCGATAATCGAGGGGTAGAAAAAACGAAAGTTTTAATACATTGAAATCTAGAATTACAAGATAAGAATTTTTGGCCCGAAAACTTTCCAACAAATCCCTCAAATCAGTTTTTTGCTAATTAGAGTTTATTGTCAACGCCTCACAAGATATCATGCGAAAGCTCGTTGTCTTCTTCTCCCGAAATATTTGTGTTTTTATGAAAAACAATATGGAGAACCCCGCGCACGTTTACACAACGGGGATTCCAATGTCAAAGAAAGGGAAATTTGCTCATATTAAGAATGGCTGCTCTCTCGATGAGACGTTGGACAGTGATTCTGTTGGTAAAATTGTGCACAATGGTAATCTTAATGATTCTTTCCTAAATATTAGTAATTCTACCATCGAGAATGGAGATTACATCAATTCAATTCAAGATGGCTTCCAACAGTCTGAGATAATGTGTGGTTTTACGTGCGATGCCGGTTTGCAACCAGGGGATCTTCCTATGGCGAATTCATCGCTGGAAGTGGAGTCGATTCCGGAATCAGACGTACATATTAAGTTCCCAGACTCTCCTGGATCATCATTCTCGTGCAAAATAGAACCATTTTCGTCCATAGAAGCTATGGTACCAACTTTCGAAGCACACCTACTAGACAGTTACTTGTCTGGCTTCCACAAGGTAAACAAATCACAATCAGATGAGGGTGGGGAGGGGGATGATCACAGAAATGTGACTGATACCATCTCAGCAATTGCAGAGAGCTTTGGTCTTGAGGATTTACTTCCAGGCAACTATCAAACACATGACAACAAAGACTTGCCCATCACTGTCATAGGTGATAGTTTATGTGATGGTGCTGACAACATAAGTGATATACCTCTTGTTGACTTCGAGAAGTGTTCTACCATTCATTCTCCAGGATCTTCCCTTGATCTTGGTGAACAACTGCATGATGATTCTCACGGGTTTGGTTTGGATATGCTGGTATCTCCTACTCAATCTCAGATCAAAATTGAAGAGCCCTCTTCTAAACAATCTAGTCCGGTAAAAGGGGGTGAAAAGATATTTATTAGTTCTACAGATATTTGTAACTATAAAGTTGGGAACAATGCTTTGGTGGTATCAGATGATAAAGTTACATGTGAACTTTCTTTTGGTGACAGTCTTGTTAAGGCTGAGAATGATAACTCTAAACTGCAGTCTTCTTGTGAGTTTATCCAATCTAATTTTTCATCTGAATCGAGTGATATTGTTAAAGGGAGCGAAGAACTAGAACAAGATATTCCTACTGTAAGGATAACTGATATGCAGTCTCTGAACTCTGCTGAAGGAGATAATTGTTCCTCTACAGGTACTGTACTCATTACATGTGATAAAGCTTCTAAAAAAATGCAAATTGTGCTAACTCTAGAACAAGGCCAACAAATTTTTGATATTGACACGGGAAGCATAGATGCAAGTGAACAATCTATGGATTTAGGCATACAAACTGTGATGAATGAAGAGCAAATTCAAGAAGAAGAACAAAATGGTGTAGAGCTTATTTCCAGTATGAATTCAGAACTAGAACAATATACAGAAGACATGGAGGCTGGCAATCATATCAGTCTGCCTGATGATGAGGATACAACCTTTGACCCATCTAATTTTGTAGAGCTTGTTGCTGATTTTAATCCCATTACAGTGAAAAAGCGGAGGGGAAGGTCCTTTATCTGTCCAACTGAAGGTTGTGGTCAAGTTCTGGACAAAGAGTGTAAGTTGCGAGTACACATGCTAGGGCACAAATTGGTCACCAGGCCATTTAAATGTGATTTTGAAGGTTGTGATTGGGCATTCACAACCCCTTATAGGCTGAGGCGACATGCTGAGACTCATTTAGGCTCTAAAGATTTTATCTGTGATTTTGAAGGGTGTAACAGGAAGTTTACCACTGTGTATAATTTAAAAACTCACATCAAACGTCACAAATGGGCCAATACCTTAAATTGCCCTTCAAAGGATTGCAATATGAGCTTTTCGAATCGTAGGAGACTTGAGCTGCATTTACGTGTTCATAAAGATGTGGAGGCCCCGTATAAATGCACCATTTGTAGTAAGCAGTACTATTCTGCCAACTGCATTGCTTCTCATGTTAGAACTCACCAGTATAGTGAAGATGACTTTAAGTGTCCGTTCCAAGACTGTGGAAAGGTGTATGACAAAATATGCAGGTTGAGGCAACACATACGTTACCACACAGGGGACCGACCTTATGCATGTCCTGCTGAAGGGTGTCACTGGAGCTTTATGAGTGCGAGTAAACTGACCCGACACATGCGTAAGCACACTGGGGAACGAAAGTTCACATGCACTGAACCCGGATGTGGCAAGTCCTTCATGAGACCTGAGCACCTCAAAGGGCACATTGTGATACACTCAGGTGATAAACCCTTTCATTGCCCTCATGAAAACTGTGATGCAAGGTTCACTGCCAAATCTAGTCTTTATGTTCATCTTAAAAAGCATTGTCCTAGTGTTTTGAAAGTTGTGTTTTATTGTCCTGTTGTTACCTGTAACAAAAAATACAATACTAAGTCAGCCTTGAAGCAACATCTGCAGAAGCACCATCCTGAAATAGTTGATGAGTGGACTGAAATGAACATCTCAGAAAAGTTAGCTGTGAAAATCCCTGAATCTCCCCTTACAACAAATGAAGCACTCAACTTGGAATTTGATGAGAGCTTTGTGGATGATCCTGATGATCCTCGAAATCTTAAAGTGAGCATACTACAATCTGATGATCCCAATACTCCAGCTATCCTATCTTTGGTCCCAATCGGTGCTACTGTTTCGTCCTCCTCTGACCCTGTTGACATCAAACCTGTAGTGGCAGCAAAAGCAACTAAAAATGTGCCAAAAGCAACCAAGAGCCGGTCTGGGCAGAATCGGTCCAGCAGTAGCAAAAGTGCTAAAGTGACCAAAATCAGTGATAAATTGGTGCAGGAAAATCACAGCGGATGTGCCAGGACTGACTATGTCTGCAGGCTGACCCAAAAAGCGATACCAGAACAAATTCCCCAACCACCCTCAATGAGCTTTGTTTCCTCCTTCAATCAGAACAGTATAGACTCGAGCAGTTTCTTGACAGTCCCCATTACAGAGATCAAATCACCAGACATCATGCTCACGTCGTACCAATGTGACCAGAGTTCGGACCAACTGCTACTGAAGGGTAGTAGCAGCTTCCTAACCGGGGACGAGTCCTCGAACCATGAAAGCCTTTATCACCATGACGATGTTGGTATTTTGTCCGAGACCTTTGAGGATGCTAGGCTCATTTCAGCTTCTCTGTTGTCAGACAGCGAAGAGTCTGAGCTCAATCATTCGACTGGGGTGAATGACTTTTCAGAACAAAATAGTGTGGATGCCTTTGCAGAATCTATTCACCTGCATGGGTTGGATTGATGTGGTGGGATCAGTAATGTGTGGGGTTTTGGCTAGGGATGGCAATATAAATAATTGTTAGGTATATGTTGATATTTGACCTAGGTATTTTAACTGAAAGGTTTGTAATTTTTACTGTCAGAGAAATTCAATTTCATTTCATCCTCTTGAATGAATTAAGTTTGATGAAAAACTTTTCATTTAAATGAATTTTTCTAGGAATCAGGAAATAAGTTACAATTCAGTTATATGTCCTGTTAAAAATTGTCAAATATTGTAATACCTAGAAGATATTAGAGTGTATTTAAAGTTTGCCAAATTTTGTTTTTATAAATATGGCTGTATATTAATTGGTCAGCTTACTGTTTTTGGTGATATTTCTATTTTTAATGAGACAAATAACATACCAATGAAATCAGAAGGAATATTTTGTTCTTGATGTTTAATAATCAATATCTTGCTAAACGTCAAAAATAATATTAGACAAAATTAGATGTTTTAGTTGAAAAGCATGTTACTTTACCAAAAAAGAATTGGTAAATTGTCATTGTTAAAGAATTCCTTTGAATTTCTACTTTCCATTCATTCTACTTACTCTTTTAAACTTGCATTGTTTTAAAACTTATCTACAGTCATGAATTAACTTTGTTGATGAATTACAACTTGTTTGGTATTGAAGGTGTTGGTGGCCAGGATAACTTGTAATTCCTAACAAACAGTCAAAAAATTGCTTAAGAAATTTTTTCAGGTGCAGTAATTTTTTTTCACCTCTTGGCAGTCTTTTTAGCTATCTTTTCTTGAAAAATAAAGGTCATCTTAAGAAAAAACTTAACTATTGTTATTGGGTTTGTTGCAAAATAATTTCTTGCAAATGCTGCTAAATTCTATATTCATGTGTTCTGAGAGGAAAATATATTTTAAGTCAAACAGCTTTGATTTTTAAAATTCATAATTACTGTTAGAGTTCTAACACTTTTCTTGACATCAAAATAATTTTGGTATTTTTTTAAAATTGAAAACTCAATATAAGATAAAATTATTTGAACTTAATGAAGATTGCAAGAATTGCTTTGATAGTTAAATGACTTATTGTAGTGAAATAAGAATATTTCTCAGTTTTTTCATCATGAGTAATATATTACTGGAAACATCTGACAATGAATTCCTAACAAAGCCTTAATTTCCTTCATCTTCTTACATTAAAAGGATAATTATCAGCATTTTATTTATACAAGTACTCCTACTTATTTTATGTTACTGAATGATGCATAACATTTAAGGTATACTTTTTCTATTCCATCCATGAAAAAACTTGAAAAGAAAAAAGGTAGTACTATGGGTTCTAAGATTGAAATACTGCCTAATTGTTTTTTGATGAATATTTCTCCTAAGCATCAAAAATATGAATAACAGAAAATATGCACAGTTTATATAAAACTTTGGTCATAAATTCAAGCCCTCTGTTGAGCCAAATAAGAATTGTTTTGGTAGCCAGTGACCTGTGGTAGAATGATTTTTAAAACTGAGCAAAATATTTCAAAATGAATTGAAGGTAAATTTTTGAAGCATTTAATATGACGTTGCCATCCTTAGTCATGTGTTGGAACTTCCCAGGGCTGTATTATACTCTGCTCATTTTGTTTAACTATCAATATATGCTCTACATTATGTCAATGCCCATCTGTTGGCTACTGATTTCTTTAAAACATTTCAATTTTACAAATTTTATGTTAAAAAAAAAGGTTCTGTTATTTATTAAGAACTTTTGAAATACATATTTAAAAACTTCTTTGTTAATGCTCGTGTTAAACAATTTATGGTACATATTTAATTATTTTACATCAAATTTTTTATCAAGGGGATGTCTGAGTTTTTTAATTCACTCCTGTATCAGTGTTAAATTGATAATGGATTTTATATATTGTTATTTCAGTTTTGATAGCAACTTTCTATTTCAACCTTGGTTTAAATTATCTTTTGAATGGTCTTGATATTCATAGTTTTCAAGATTAAAATGTTTTTATACATGCTTATGAAGTTTTTATTTAATTTGGCATCATGCCTATGCTGACAAAAAATTTTTAAGTAAGAACAAATAATACTTACATAAAATCCTAATTAATGAGAATGGGTACATGCAAAATCTACAGATGAGCTAACAAAACTACATTCATCCTCTGGGGACAAATTTCCCCTATATTTTTTTAAATCGACTTTTTTTTTAAGGTGGACACAAATTAGAGCCGAGCGCCCGAAGCGAATAGCCGCGAACACGCGCAGCTCGTGGGCGCTAAGAGCGGCGCTTGCGCAGAGCGTGTTCGCTTACAGCGCTCGGCTCTAATTTGTGTCCACGTGTACTTACAGGGATCCCAAAAAAGACACATTTTAAAAATTAATAACTAAAAAAGATAAAAATACGCAGTTGCTTGCATCCTACTCTGATGACCAAAGAATTTTATGGCACAAATTTTTGTAAATCATTCCCAAATTCACCGACAGGGAATAAAAGGATTAATCTTCCCTTTGAAATGATGGGAAAATAGTGCTGCCACCTATCGAGGGAACTACGATTACGAAAATTTGTGTCAAAAAAAATTCTTTGGTCTTTAGAGTATAATCCAAGAAACTGCGCATTTTTATCTTTTTGAGTTATTGACCTGTAAGTTGTATCAATTCTGTGCCTTATGGCGGCTTTACACCACATGATTTGCGGCGAAAGCGGGAGCCGCAGAAACTCAACGACCTCTCAAAAGAGGGCGCTGAGTTTCTGCTGCAATAGCGACAGTTTTCGAGGCTTCCCATTGGTTCTTTCGAATCGCGGTTGTCGAAATTTGTCGCAAATCGCGTGGTGTAAAGCCGAAAAAATTAGAAATTCTAGGGATATAGACATCCTGCATGCCAAGCATAGAAAATCTATCAAATCTTGATAAATATTGTTCACAGAAAAATATAAACTACAACGAATTAACAAATTTTAATCTCAAATACATATAGTATTTGAATATCTAATCATTGGCAGTTTCACTAGCAAGAATAGGATGCCTGATACTTACAACACCACATTACGACTTTCTTGCTGTTCTAATGGCGGCATTACACCACGCGATTTGCGACAGAAAAGAACGAATAGGAAGCCTCAGTAGCGGATTTCTAAATAGGCTAGCTAGGCTGAAGCCTACGGCGGTAAATTTTTGACGGTGGAATTTTTTTCCGCAAAAAAAAAAAAGAAGAGAAAGGAAACACAAGCACTGGAAAGACGAAGATCGCTCTTTTCAGATAACCAAAATCCCAACCCCCACCCAGAAGTTTTGAATAGTTTGATTCAGCAAAGTAACAAATCTATTATTCAATGATTTGTTCGCGGAACATATAAAAAATTGTCTTGGAGAAGAGTCAAAAGAAAGACTTCAAAAAGTCTCAATAGGACTTAACACTATTTTGAGGATCAAATTTCAAAATTTTTTTTGAGGGAGAACCCCCAAACCCTCTCCACAATTTGGAAGTCTGTTACATAGTGTTTTTCCTTTGGAAATTCTGCCGCTTACAAGAAACGGTTCCCTTTGCGTGTTCCCCAAAGTCGTTTTAAATGAGATAAAACACTAGTTAAAAAGGGGAAAATTCAAATATTTTCTTGGGGGAGGACCCCCAGCCCCCTCGAAATTTTGATGTCCCTTGAAAATTGTGCGGTTTACAAGGAACCGTTCTCTTCAAATGTTACCCAAAGGGTCTCAAAATCAACTAAATCACTACTTTTATAAGCCAATTTTTAAAAAAATCTGGAGCTGACCCACAGACCCCCATTTTTACTTGCAGCTAAGATTGTAAAATTTTGACATTATGTGCACACTGTAAAAAAATCCCGTAAAATTTGCGATTTTTAACTGGCAGCTGGGTTGGTTGTGGAAAACCGTAAAAATTACGAAGTAAACCCATAAAAACAACGATATGTTACCTTGTAAAACAAAAAACATGGATTAAAATGGTAAAACACCATTGTTTTTATGGATTTACTTCGTAATTTTTACGGTTTTCCCTAACCAACCCAATGACCCCCCCCCCAGCTGCCAGTTTAAAACCGTGAATTTTACGGGAATTTTTTACAGTGTATAGGCGGCAATTTTTGGTTCAGCCTATAGGCGGCACTGGGAAGCCTCGAAAACTCGGAGTTTCTGTAGCAGTCGCATATCGCGTGGTGTAAAGCCGCCATAAGGACTTGACTTGAAACCAATATTGCACAGTTTTGACATGGGAGGAGGTTCTGGACAGTTGCAGCAGCGGATCTTGGGGTTCTTCCCCAGAAAAATTTTGAAAATTTGACCCTATAAAAACCGATTTTAGGTTGTCTACAGGGCCGTACAACCAGACTTCAATTTTTCGGGAAGGGTTCACTCATAGTTTTGACTCCCAATTTCTTTCCTTTGGTCTCTCCACCCGAGTATATTGCATTCAAATGCGAACTTTTGTGCAAAAATATCATGTTTTATTGAGGATGCTCGTATGACGCCCCAGGGGAGAAAGGTCTAGGGGTCCACCCACTCAGAAATTTTTTAAAATTAGACCTTAAATGATGAGCCCATAGATGAGCGGTCATCTCTAGTCTCTGGTCATACATTTTTAGGTAGTACTAGGGCAGGGGTCGGCAACCTTTTAAAGCGGAAGAGCCAAAAGTTACAATTTACAAAATTTCCCAGTTTTTAAAGAGCCGCACTAAAAATTTTCCTTTCCCAATTATATAGTATTTGCTTATAAATATATTTGATTTTTGATTTAAAATAAACGGCTTTAAATACGTAATAATATAAATTATATAAAAAGTAGTAAATAATATTCTTACAAACACAAAAGGGGGGTCTGGGGGGTTCTCCCCCATAAAAAATTTTGAAATTTGACCTGTAAAAGTAGGGTTTTAACTCATTTTGAGTACTTTTTGGAACTTTTTTTCGTACTTATGAGTAATTTTTTGGGTCCAAGGGGGCACTTTCTAGAATGCCATCCCCCTGGATCCACCACTGATTTGAAGCGATCCAGCATCCATTCCAAATGGCTCAATGTTGATCTCATTTGTATTGGTGTTGAGAGGATTTACTATGAACGCGAAAGAACTTTTGTTTGTTTTGAATTGCTTGAATCTCTCTGCGAATCCATCCTTCATGTTTTTAAAAGCTATATGCGGAAGAAATTTGTGTCAATAGTTGCATTGTGTGGTCTCATCACAATATTGATTCAGATTTTTAAAATTAAGTAATTTATCCCTCTCCATATCTTACACGAAATTTTTTTTCTTTTTCCAAATAAACTACTTCTTCAAGCAAGGCGTAGGCTAGGCCCTTTCCTAGCAGTTTTAGATTTAGTTAATTTGTTTCATTGTGGTGTCTACCATGAAGTTGAATTTTTGCAGCCATTTGTCTTCCAATTCTGGATAATCAGTGCTTTTTTCATTGTGGAATGTTTTTATTTCACACAAGCAATTTGTAATTAAAGATTATGGAAATAAAAGCTATTGGAAAAATTAGGTACTTGAAAATATATTTTCTTATTTTTAAGGGTTTTGATAGTAAATTATTAATTTTTTCGTATAGAACTGGAGAGCCGCAACTTTACATCAAAAGAGCCGCATGCGGCTCGTGAGCCGCAGGTTGCCGACCCCGGTACTAGGGGGATGCCGCCCCCTGCTCGCGCGTTCGGATCGCTCCGCGATCCTTACAAACCCCAGTACGCTGCGCTTACTTACCTAACAGACAACAAATTAACTTTGTGGAAACTATCGCTAATCCTTTGTTGTCAAAACAAAGTTCCGGAGAGACTGTGTTGAGATGATTTCATTGGTTGCTGTGACACCTACTCTGTGATGACACCTTTTCTTTTTTCGATGATTTCATTGGCTGCGTCGACACGGCATTTGATTTTTAGGTATAGTTAGATTCATCTTTAAGAAAATATAAATAGTAGTAAATAATATTGTTACAAACACAAAAGGGGGGGCTGGGGGACCTCCCCCAGGAAATTTGACTCAAAAAGCAGGGTTTTAACTCGTTTTGGTCCGAGCCCAAGGGGGGGGGGGGCAATCGACCCGTTGCCCCCCCCCACAGAGGACTAAAAAATACTCGGCTTAAAATGGGTCAAATTTCAAAAAAATTCCTGGGGGAGAACCCCACATCTCCCTCCAAAACTTTGACGTCTGTTAACTGTTTGTATTTTTTTTTGTTAGTGAGTAGTGACTATCATTTTTCAAAATGAAATTTATATCATCCATAGTGAAGAAGAATAAGTAATAGTTTTTTTGAGGGTATCACATGGCTTCTCAGTTAGGGGTCTTGATCATGGCCGTAATTTTGACATCAATTTTTATACTGTTTTTCCCTTGAAAATTCTGGAACTTATAAGGAGAGATCCTCTTCGGGTGCAAACCAAAGGGTCTCAAAAAGAGTAAAAAAAAAAAAACAATACTTTTTAAGGTCAAATTTCAAAAATTTTCCTGTGGGAGAACACCCAGACCCCCCACCAAATCTTACACGTCTGTTAACAAGTGGTTTTCCCTAGAAAATTTTGCCACTTGCAAGAAGCAGTTCCCTTTGGACAGCGTTCGAAATTGCGGTGGATTGCTGGTCCGGGACAATTAAAAAACGGCTCGGACCAGTGATTTCTCGAGTACGTGTAAAAATATTTAGACATGTTTTTCAGTGATAGCGGTATTTTAAGTGCGTTTAATGATTGCATTTGGTGAAGCTAGTACATATTTTTGACAGAACCCGAAATGTGGCGATATGGGATAGGATAGGGGAGCTCCCGGCGAAAAAGAAAAAATATTATTAAATATGTATTGATTTTTAACATTACTATTTGGTACTCACATTCAGTGCAATAATTACATTATAATAATATTTAAACCGGTTCCTTTTAATTTGTCGAACCAGTGATTTTTGTTGAGGACCAGTATAAGATTGGCAAAGCACTGGTCCGCAGGACCACTGTATTTTTTTCCCCCAATTTCTAACACTGCCTTTGGGTGTTTCCCAGAGATTCCAAATGATATAAAAACACTAGTTTAAAGGGGAATATTTTCAAAATTTTGGGGGGAGGACCCCCCCCCCCTAGAAATTTAGACGTCAATTTAATATTTTTTCCTTGAAAACTATGTTGTTTACAAGGAGTTCTTCTCTTTCTATGTAACCCAAAGGGTCTCAAAATGAGTTGAAACACTACTTTTAGGTAAAATTTTTCTATTCTCCCAGAACCCCTATTTTTACTTGGAGCCTTACACTATTGGGTGCAACTCAATCCAATATACAAATCAGTGGCGGATCCAGGATTAGGTTTTTTTTTCGGGAGGGGGGGGGGGCTAAATTTTTGTGAATTGAATTGAATTATCTTGATGATTTTATGTTAAAAAAAATTATTATTTCGAAATTTAACTCTAAAAATAGGGTTTTAACACTTTTTGGATACCTAATTCGAATTTCGGATATACGTTTTAAGGACTTAATGTATTTTTTGGTAAGGTTTTCATTTCGATGAACTTATTATAAAAAAAAAAGTTGTAAATAATTGAGTTCAAAGTACCAAGGGGGGGTCTGGGGGTCCTCCCACAGAAAATTTATGAAATGTTGACCCTAAAAACAGGGTTTTTACCATAGAGGTTTTTACTCGTTTTGGTACATTTACTTAGTCCGAATTTCGGAGGGAAGCCCGTGCCCCTCCCCTCTTTCTCACTATCAGTTCTAGAAAAATTCGAAGGAGTATGTTCGTAGTTTCTCCCAGGGTGCGTGTTTTTATGACATGGCGAAAATAAAGGGTCGAAGACGAGACGAAGATTTCGAGTGCCCTATTAGGGGCACTTTGTTTGAGGTCCTGCCAAACCGTGTCATGAGCGAAGTGAGGGTACTCAAATTAAAAGGAATTGAAAGAAGCGCGGCTTAATGTGAAAAAATATCTACATTTCTCACGGGGATTTCTCTTGGACCGCCGGTCCTCATTTTTCCCTCCAGCCCTCCCACTTTTTGAATTTATTTTTGAAGTATCCAAATTTTGATTTCGGTCCCCTTTTTCAAAAGGCCCCCGCTTGGGTGGCGATTGACACCCGGGCCAGTCCGGCCCTCTGAAACCCATCCATTTTGGGTTTGGTGTTCTGTACAAGAGGTTCTAACGAGAGAAATTTCTGCATTAAATTTTTACTTCGAGTAGTTCTAATGATATACTTCGGCAATATTTCGATAATTAAAAGAGAAAAATCTAAATTAAATTAATTTAAATTAGTGGACATTGAAGTTTTAAAATGAGTACGAACGAAACTCCATGTTAAAACGCACGCATAGAGCGCACGTGCCAGATATTGTGGTTAGTTTGCATTGCGCCATCTATCAGTACTTTGAGTATCCATATTCTGTTAGGTAAATTTCTATTTAAGTAGTAAAAACCTCCATTCCCTTGTCTTGTATCCTTGGATGAATGTAAACAGTAAACAACAAACAGCTGAGTTAATTTTATAGACAAATTGAATCGTAGTTTATGCTTTGATTTTTATTTGAAGTTTTACTTTGTAAAAAAGGCACTAGAAGTGTGAAACGGTCGTAAAAGCTGTTCATTTTTCAAAGAATAATTCCCTTTCCAGTTACGTAGCGGAATTTTTGTGCTCAGACATACATCTCATCATTGCATCAGCCATTTGAATTCTAGAAGAATGGCTAACAAAGTTCTATTCTGTGCAAGGACATTGTCTGTCAATTTTTTAAGAAGCCATACGAAATTTCGTAGCTGTGTTCTTTCTCGAAATCTTGCCAGTAACACTGTTTCAGATCGAAGGACGGAGCAGGAAAACTTCGATACATTAGGCACATGGGACAACAGAATTGATCTTCCTCTGTTGTTACAGGCTAGTATAAAGCATGGCAAACCTATTCCCAAAATCTCTGTTGACAATGTTGGCATAAATACTGTGATCGGCCGGAGAACAACTAATGAAGATAGATACACGTAAGTAAGTTTTTGAAAGATAATAGCTTTGATCTCAGTTAAGAATCTACTACCTGTTGTCTGAGTTCTTTAAAAATATCAGATTTATAATATATAGATATAGTTTATAATACTAATTTCCCAAAATAACTGAAGATGGGCACTTCTTAGGGGAATTGCATTCCTTTTTTGATTCTAAAGTTAATTTGAACAACCCAATCAATTCTAATATCCCATTAAAATTTAATGATAACTCATGATAAATTTATTGTGCATGTTTAAATACTATTCATAACTTTCATTGATAAAATATTTTGACTTACCTATTACTTTAGCTCTCAAAAAGTCACTTAGTAAAAATGTTTCTTTTTTTTCAAACAATATGTAGCCCATTTTTTATAGGATTTTGAAGTTACAGTAAAACTTCGTTGAGTTATTTCTTTCTAAGGACCATCTCCTCTTTCCAGACCATCTTTTAGGAAGGCACTAGGCCCAGATTTGTTTCTTACTTTTAGAAATAACTTAATGTTTCAAAGCTCATAACAGGGATAAAGCAAGAGATGGTCTTTCATGAGACATTTTACTGTGTGTTTTAAATTTTTATGGGAACATATTAAAAAGCCCTCAGGGTGTATAAATATAGTTTTAATTTTTTTTTTTGAAAGACAGCTTTTAATGTTATATTGTATTTTTAAAGCAAAGTAGAGACTTATTTAGCATCTGTATGGTATTGTGTGACATCCTGAATAACTTTGTGTGGAACCATGGCTTACTAGATACTTATACAGGCTAGCCGAGTTTTAAACAATAAAAACCATTTGACAACTTTTCCCGCTTGGAGCGCTACAAGACCTACCTATATCACCCACCACCTTCAACACTGTGAATATGCTTTGCCGGTTTGTCCAATAATGCCATCTGAATTTGCAATGATTTCCGTACTCGGCTAGCCTGTATAAGTATCTAGTAAGCCGTAGTGGAACCATCTGTTATAATTTATTCTACCTTATAAAGGTGGCGCGGAATGTCCGATATAGGGACCTTGCACCATAAAACCCAAAACAACCAATCAACCATCTACCTTATAAAGGATAAGAGAAGGAGTGATTCTCCCCACACAGGATTCATACTTAAGTTCATGTAAAACATATAGTTATTTCTTCGGTAAGCAGTTTTATCCAGTGCCCCACTTAATTTTAGTAAAACAAATATGAATCTCTTTATTGTTACATATTGATTCTGATTTTCTTTCCTCTATCGAAAATAGCTTGAAAGTATAGGAGGGTAATCCAAAAAACTGGGCCTGGTGCCAAAAATTGCGATAAATCAGAGGATTTTGGCCACCAAGTTCTATAGAAGTTGAATTACATTACTTACAAATGAACGGCATTGGCAACACCAAATTTCACCCAGGCCCGGTTTCTTTGGATTTACACTACAAGACTTTGAATCGTAATTGTTTTAATTAGTTTTCAAAGAGCATTGGATTATTACTTGTTGAAATTAAAATATTCTAAATTTCATATCAAATATCAGCTCTGTAGATTTCAATCATTAGAGCTTGTAACATTTTCCACTATACTGTTTTAAATTTATAAAACGACTGTATGTATTGTACTGAAAGTAATCACCTAATTGATTTCTAGGGTTAAAGAGTTGCAGCCTGAGCTGTTGTACTTTGCGGTATATGATGGCCATGGAGGCTCTGAGTGTGCTGATTTTTGTTCTGAACAAATGGAGCATTTTATTTTGTACTGGTTAGCCAGAGGAGAAAAAGACCTGGAAACCATATTACAGTATTCATTTCAAGATGTGAATAACGTGTTTGCTAGGCATGTCACCTTCAACTGTCCAAGTAAGTTTCAATCAAGAAATGAATGCTTTCATATTGAGTTGTTCACCATTGTGTCAAAACAGTTACCAAAAGGTGACCCAAGAACCATTACATAACAAACACAGTAGATGATCCATAAAAATATTTAACAAGTGGGGAAGGTATAGTACAGTACCAAAAAAATTCATGGGAAAATCGGTTCTGTGTCATCTGTGCTATGTAGAAGCATATGATTAAAAGAGTTGTAAATGCAACATTTTGTTTATGAAGAAAATTTTATGAACCAAGCAAGTTTAAGATTTTTTTGGCAGCATCATGAAGAAACAAACCAAAACTGAATAAATACTTTGACATTTTGTAATTTAATGAATGATTAAAGTAGTAAAATGTTGATTTTAAAAGTTTAGTAACTCATGTTTATTGTATTTGACTTAAAACTAATAACATAAACCTTAATCTTGTTACGAAAAGGCTTAGAATCATGTGGTGAACATGTTCAGTGAGCTGGCGAGAGTAGTTAAGGGTTAAAGAAAACAAATCTCCATCTTCAACACAATTATAGCTGACTCTTAGCACTCTTTAGTTTTAGTGAAGTCAAGAGTATTTAATTTTGACAATAACATTACTTTTTGTGATGACATGATTTGCTTGATGTACTAACTACTTTAAGACTGATTAAGCAAAATGTTTTAACATTGCTATAGCTTATTGCATAAAAATTGTTTATAATTTATTACATCTAATTAATGATTCAAATCCATTATCAGTAGCATAACGATTTCAATTTAGTTGCATACAAGCATTTTGGTTGTTTAAACCTATTGTTTTGCTTTTTTTTTTATAAGTAATTGTTTTAAGTTTGTGAAACTAAAGGTAATTTAAAACTAAAAGCTTTCTTTAGAAATTTTAAAACTGTTTAATCTTGCAGGAAAAGATGCATCCACATCTGGGACTACTGCTACTGTGTGCCTATTGAGGAACAGTGTAGAATTGGTTATAGGGCATGTAGGGGACAGTAGAGCGCTGCTGTGTAGAAATGGAGAAACCAGAAAACTAACGACTGATCATACAGCAGAACTCAAATCTGAAAAGGTAAGGTTTGTTTGTTTCCTGATTTTGTGGATGTTTCACAAAGAAAAATATCTCAATTTTAATTAGCTGGCTACTTTAGATATTTCTTTAATGTCAAACATAAAAGTGCCTGATAAAATTTCCTGATGGTTTGTTGAAAATGTTTTGGATGACTTTAAGCTAATGAAAATAGTTACTTTTTTACTGGCTTCATGCCATGGAATTCAGTACAGATAAGCATGCCTTATAAAATTTTTTAAACTAGAATTAAAATAAGGTTTAAAAAATAACTAATACATTTAAAACATGATCTTAATTTTGTATAGCTAATGTTTTTAACATACAGTTTACCTTGTTGCTTGTTCAATGAAAACTTTTCTAACCTTCTAGAAATTTATGGTGAGAAAATTTTAGGTATGACTTGTGTATATTATTTTTTTTATTTATATAGGAAAGAATTATAAAATCAAGTGGCACCATTACTGTAGATAACTTAGGGAGACACTTAGTCAATGACCGTCTAGCAATGACCCGGAGCTTGGGTGATATAGATTTGAAGCCTTATGGAGTCACAGCTCAACCTGATACTCGATCTATAGAAGTAGGTTCTTTGTTTCTAGTTCAATAGAAATCTATAACTCAAAATAATATATACAGTTTTTAAAAATTGAAGTTGCAATATTGTAAATTCTTGAAAAATGATATGATTAATCTGATTTTGATTAAGTTTAACTAGTCATTGAAGCTTGTGTGAAAGGTACACTAAATTTACCTGAGTTATTGGTATTTAAAGCTAAATAAGCAAAATGAGCTTCTATTTATCATTTGATAAGTATAAAAAGATGTTAAAATGGTATCGTAAGAAGGGGTTCCTTGCAATTAGTTGCATTAGTGTAATTTATAAAAACATCTTACTTTGACTTAATGACTTAAGAAAATTAGTTTTAATCACAAGCACAAAATTATATGCTGTACCTCTTATACTATTGATTAACATTGTGCAGGTGAAACATGGCAGAGATGCATTTGTCATATTGACAACAGATGGTGTGAATTTTGCCATGAATGACCAAGAAATCTGTGATGCTGTGAACATATGTCATGATCCTTCAGAGGCGGCAGGGTTTGTGACAGACCAAGCCTTGCAATTTGGATCGGAAGACAATGCAACAGCAGTTATTGTGCCATTTGGAGCATGGGGAAAATACCAGAATAGGAAAAAAGTTGCTCTTAACTTTGGTCGTAGTTTACTTCGAAGTAATCGTTACTAAAATAGTTATTTCATGCTAAGACATTCAATGTAAAAAGAAATTATTTATAGGTTATCCTAACTCAAGATGCCATGTGATAAAGCTTTAGTATCATTGTGTGCAATGTTCTTTACTCCAGCTATTATTTGTACTATATATGTATTTTAATTCTATTGTGTAGAATTTTAGAATACAGAGAATCTCTAAGCTGTTCAAGATAAATACTAGCAAATTTTAAGTATGCTTCCTATTATATGTAGGGTTATAAATTAAATAGTTTGGAAATAAGTTTTTTAAATACAAGTTTTATTAGGTAAGAAAAAATAGTTTAATGAACACAAAACAAAGAGAAAGTGTTAAAATTTTTGTTTTATTTTATTTTTAGCACTTGTTAAGAAATTATTTTCATACGACAAATTCCTGATAATTTGTTTCTTTAAATGAAACTACTTTTAAATCCTACACAATATTTTAAAGCTTTCATGTTTAAGTTTTTATGATAAATAACTTAAAATAATTATCGAGAAAAAGGGTAAATTCAATTTAACTTCTGATAAAAATAATTTGGAATTAGCAAAGTTCTGATAAATGAAATTGTTAGAATTCACGAGCAATAAATGGATCAATAAACTACTAGTTGAATCAACTTTTAAATTCTATACTGGTATATTTACGCTGAACTTGAGGTTTTCTGAGGTTCTACCTACGCCAATGTTCCTTATTCCTTGACAAAAGGATATTATGTTTAGAATGTTAAATATTTATTAAACAAAAGCATATCAAACCCATTGTTAAATATTTTTCTCTCTTCATATTCATCTGTAAGTTGTGAATACATGTTAAACAAATAAGATACCTATTAAAATCTTTTTATATGCAATTTTAAAAGTGTGATTTATTTTCTTATTTTAGGTGACCCTTCAGTTTTAAAGGCATTATTAATTTTGTTTTTATTTTAAGTGAATTTTAGAAGAAAATTCATATACAAATGTCATTGGAAATATTGTTTTAATTGAAACTTGGAAAGATATCCATCTGCCTTAGTGTTGCACATTTGTTACCAAGGAATTGATTCAAGAGATCTTAAAATTACTGAGCTTAAGAGATGTTTTCCTTTTTAAAGAAATCTTGTTAAAATCTTGAAAAGAAGACTTGTTTATACACATGTGAGGAAACCAAAGGCAGCAAAAATGAATAATTCCTTTAGTAATAGAGAATACTTTTCTACTTAAAAATCTACATTTATTGAAATAACTTAAAAGTATGGAAAATAATGTACAACTAATCTCACTCATAGCAGTTTTTTAAGACATATCACATTTCTTTTTCAGACTCAAGTTGTTGCTGCCACATATTTGCATATATCCCTCTTTTCTCTAGTAAATCAGTGTGTCTAATGGAAGAAAGGTAAAAATAAACATTGTTTACATCACACTGATTAGAATCACAAGAAAAAAAAATAACTACCAATTGTTCAATTGATGACAAGTAAAATCTTAAAAAAGAAAACATTTAGTGCTAATGATACAACTTCTCTGAAAAACTATCTGTTAGCCTGTTAAGTTCACATACACCTTCTTTACACCATTTATTTTGAAATAAAAACAAAATTTAATCTTATTTTTTAAGAGTAATAAATCAGAATAAAAGAAAATTACGAATGGTTATAATGGTCACTTTAAATACACGAAATATTTCAATCAGTAATTTCAACTAATCAGTAACCAGAAAGTTATTGAAATTTGAGAAGGTTTTAAAAAGGTTTCAAGAATGATAAAAGGCAGCTAGGATATTAGACTTTCTTAAACAAGTACATTCTTCCTTGAATAAAATACAGAAATGGTATTAATCTACTTACGTTCCTCTTTCAACAATTCTACCTTCATTCAAAACTAGAATTTCATCTGCATGAATAATAGTAGATAACCTAAGACCAATTAGAAAAATTTAAAACAAGGTATATGAGAGATTTTTTAAAAGATATAAGATAATAGGTTTGATATTAATTGCATAAAACATCCGAATGAATTTTTTTTTTAAGTAGTGATTAAATTATCAATGGAACCAAAAATTAAAAAGGGACTCTTCCTAGTAAAATGCACTTAAAATAAAAATGATAAAATACCTACCTATGGGCTATGATTATTGTAGTTCTATTTCTGCAAATACTGGCAAGAGATTGCTGAATATTTCTCTCTGTCTGTGTGTCAAGAGAAGAAGTTGCCTAAAAATTAAATGTAGAATATTATTAATATTTGGTTTAACTACCATATAAATATATTGTGATGGCAACAGTGACTTTATTCTGTGACATTCATTCTGTACAGAACTGAAAATATATTCAGGTTCATTCAACTGTGATTCTGATTGACTTTTACTTAACTGTTACTAATGTTTACTAATAAAGTTGTTGTTTATTATAACGAGTTGTTTACTCATCACTACAAAATATTCATTACATAACTAGAAATGTTCAGATAAAGTAAATTACAAACTAGAAAAAGAAATGATTTTATATAGAGGGTAGGAGTAAATACTCCAAAATTGCTGTTTAAACAGATAAAACTATTTGAGTAGCACCCACAAATAGTATTTTATAGTTACCTCATCTAAGATAACAAAAGAAGGAGCCTTTAGGATTGTTCTAGCGATTGCTACACGCTGCTTTTCTCCACCACTTAGTTTAAGTCCTCGCTCACCAACAACTGTATCGTAACCTGTAGAATAGAATATAAAAAGAATGTAAGAGGGAAAAATATATATCAAACAATCGAACAAACTGCATACATGATTTATAAAAGAATTTCAAAAAAAATATTTTATTAAAGGTACAAGAAAATTAAATGAAGGGTGGAGAACATATTTTATACATTTTCATTTGAAAAGAAACTGAAAAAAAAAGGTACACAGTTATTAATATTATCTAAAGTTTTAAAAATAATATGTATAAGGATATATCTGGAATTTCCAAAATTAACCATGTCCCGGTACAATGGAAACATATCACTAAGGAAAAATTTACCATCAGGGAATGTAAGTATTTGATTGTGCATTTCTGCAGCTATAGCAGCTTCTTCTATCTCTTCATCTGAAGCCGCTGGCCTGCCATACCCAATGTTATATCTGAAAACAGTTATAAAGATCATATGAAGAAATCAATTAAATAATATCCCTCATATGTATCATTCAGTTTCATTCTCAAGTAACTTTTGCATGAAATATTTTCTTAAAATAGGCATATTTATTGAAACCAATATTTTAAAAGTTAGTTGATATTTTCATATGTTCAATAAGAAAAGGAATTAATGCTTTTGAATTAAAGTAAGTAAAGGAGAATAGTTAAAAAAAATCGTAAGTTTTTATGATTTGAAGTTGACAAAAAACTTTTAATGAGAAAATTTGGCTACACTAAGCTAATAAAAATACAAAAGTTTTTCGGTCTTTATTTTCTTTAAGTAAAACTTAAGTTCAAACTACAAAACGAAAAACTAAAAATTAGAGTATACCTGATAGATTTGTTGAAAAGAACTGTATCTTGAGGAACTACACCAACACTTTGCCTTAAGGAATCTTGAGTAACCTTGTTTAATGAGATGAAATAAATTAAATACCATAAGAAGAAATAGCAGATTATTTGCACTTATCAATTTATAGTTATCAAAACCCTTCAAGCATGGGGATTTACTTGTATTTGAGAGGCCATAAAATGGTTCTTCAGTAGGTTAATCCAATTTCGGAATGTAAGTATTTTAATACCCGATTCAAATCTGAATTAAATAAACTTTTGTAGCATTTTTTAAAAGAAAAACTATCTAAGGTACTTTTCAAAAGGAGTTCATAAAGCTGTATCAATGACTTCTATATATGATTCTGACATTTTAAGCTATTTCATTGAATTCAGCATGGTCACTTGAGGTAAACATTACTTCCTTGACTAAACAAGTCATAGTTTTAAATATAAAGGTGGAAAAGCCTGAAAAGACTTTTTTTACTTCTCTGTATTTGAATGAACACTTAAGACAGCTTATTCAGTTACAAAAACTTTGAATGAGATTTGAATCAAAATATCACAGTACATCCATCTATACACCATTGTAGCCCAAAAATAACATTAAGTACACAATGTAAAACACTGAGTATACATTTTGAACATTGAGAAAAAAAGTTTTTCTGACCACCATCTTTACCGGAGAAAATAGGAAAGTTGAAAATAATATATACCTGGGCAATGTCTTGATCATCTATTAGTATTGAACCAGACTGAATATCATAAAACCGAAACAAAAGTCTGGTAATTGTGCTTTTTCCAGCACCAGTAGGTCCAACCTTAAAAATACAAATTATGAAATTTAGCAACAATTTCAGAAATATCCCATTCATTTTGACAGTTTAAGGGCGAGCGCGCACGGGCGACTTTTGTCACGGTGACAAAGACAAAATTGTTGCTTTGGCTATTGAAACACTTGAAGAGTGCGCGCACTAGGCGACATGACAGTAGGCCGATTGCCAAGAATTTCTTCATAGAGATCCATTGTTTTCTAGTGATATTTTTGATACTAGTAATCCTGGTCGCCGTGACTTTAGTCACCCGTGCGCGCCCAGCCTAAGAGTACACTACTTTGATAGCAGAAATGAATAGTTTTATGTTAAAAAGAAAGGTTGTAACCAGGGTCTAAAGAACAGAAATCTTTTACTAGTGATATGTTTTCAAGAGTGAGATTGTTGCTTGTATTTTATTGTCTCGCACTTAAGTTGTTCTGGCTGGTTTTTTTTTTAAATGTTTTAAGTGGAGTTCCAAATTATGAATAAAGTATGTTGGGTCTCTTTTACTGTGGACTGGAGTTTATATATTGTGTGACAGAAGTATTTGTTGTTAATGTAAATCTTTAATCATGGGATCTTTTGGAATGAGTATGAAGAGATATTATCAATGGAGCTTTTAATACCCTTAATTTGTAGAAAAGGTAAATTTTACATGTCATATTTTTACTTATTAAAAATTTTGTATGAGTTTCAGCAGGAAAAAAAAGTTAGTATCTTAATTTTTAGAGGGCAGTTTAATAAAAAGAAAGGTATGCTAATTAAATTTTTTTTTGAAAGTAGAATTTAAAACTTACCAAAGCAAGGGTATGTCCTGGATTAACAACAAAGGATACATTGTGAAGGATTTGTCTCCTGTGAAAAGAGAAAATGTTTTAGATAAAATATTCATAGATTATGATTTAAAAAACTGAACTAAAAGTCTGTTTCCCTAATTATTTCCTTCTAACACATCCAATTTCTATATTGCATAAAAAGTAATAAATTTCATAACTTAAGTTTCAATTCCATGGTAAGTCTATTTGAGAACATGCATGAAATTTGATAGTTAAGCTGCCCTCAAAAATTGAAAAATTTTTACCACCATTTATGCATACTTCTGGTTGGTTTCTAGTGGTATAAGTCATGAATTTTCACTGAATTTTTGCTTTTAAAATCTTTGTAAGTTTTGCAGATATTGAAATGAATTTTTTTTTGTTTATTTAGAAATGAAAAAGGAAAACTCTTTTTAAAGGAGAAATTTTTATCTATAGGGGTTGTCACAAAAAATAGAGTATTTTTTCAATAAGACAAACAATAGGCCTATTTTTGAATAACCCTATATACTGATAGTACTATAAATTCTGCCAAATGGTTTTAAGTATTTCAAACAACAACAAAACTACTTACTCTGGAACATATGAAAAGTTAACATTCCTAAATTCAATGCGCCCATCCCCAACCTTTAGTCGACGAGCATTAGGGGCATCTACAATCTGTCAAAGACAATAAAAAAATAATTACACGGGAAATATACCTTTTTGTACTGACAATTCAGAATTGTACATTTTGACAAGTACCTAGTAGCTTAAAATACATGTGAAACAAGGAAATTAACAATTGCCCAAACTAACAGGCTAAATGCCTTTCAGAATAAATGTTTGAAAACTATCATGAAGACATTTTGGCCTAATATCATAACAAATAAGGTACTATTGAAAGAAACAAAGATGGAATCCCTTGACAAAGAAATAAAAATCAGAAGATGGCATTTTCATGTAATGAGAATGAACGGAGATCAAATTCCCAGTGTTGCCCTAGACTGGGCACTAGAGGGAATGCGTGTGATTGGTCGCCCCAACTAACATGGGGTAGAATGATGGAGAAGGGGAGGCTGGATGGTTGACAGGAGACGAGAGTGGCTGCAGCAGACAGAGCAAAATGGAAGGCAAGACTTGAGGTCTTTTGTGCCACTGGGCATCACAAGAAATAATGATAAAAACAAACATGTAGTTAAAATCTAATGGTTTTACTAAAGTTTAAATGTATTAGAAACAACAGAATTACCTCTGGCTCAGTGTCCAATAAAGCAAACATATTTTCCATGTCAACAAAGGCTGTTTGAACCATTCTAGAAATTGGAAATAAGAAAGTATAAGAATGCTTATCATAAAGATATCATAATTTGATCAAGGGCAAAATAGATAATGTTTTTTTTTTTAAATTTCTAAATTTGAAATGTTTTTTAACTTAATTTCAGCATATATTTAAAGACAACATATATATACAAGAATTAAATATCTATAATACAAAAGGAAAAATATGCTAGTAAACATTTTCAGCATTGATGAATGCTTTGAAGTTACAGAGTTTAATTGACCAATATGCTTAAGTTTTCACTCTACCTCAATCCACAAAAGCCACCAAGAGATTAACAAACCTGTAATATGTTCCAAAGAAATTAAGGGGAGTATAGAGTTGCAAAATGTATGTGCTAAACAGCACATAGTCTCCAGAAGTCAGATTTCCTTCCACTACATAGTGAGCACATAGCAGAGCACCAGCCATAACTCCAATGCTTATGATTGTGTTCTGCACAGTATTGAGTAAATTCAAAGTTGCTGTTCCTATCCATTCAGCCTCCTGAAAATTAACACACACACAAAATATAATTTAACTACGAAATAAATATGGTAACCAAGATTATAATTTTAAGTAACTTACATTAAATTAGAAACTGAATCTAAAATAAGTAATTGAGATTTTACTACATAAAGCACCATCCAATGAATATGTATAATCAATTTCAATTTCCCAAGATCTGGTGCAACACAAATATTCAGAAATAATACTTTAATTAGTCAAGTTTTTCTTAATTTTCAAACAATCAATGAGTGCCTCACAGGGGGTTGCTCTAACAAGGTTCTAATGGTTTTTTTTCAAGTTTAATCAAAAGATTAAATTTTTACAGTATTTAAATTTAGCCACAGTTTGTAAGTCATTCCTTCAAAAAATGTCTCTTCCTTTTTATCATCAGCTTCTGCTAACAAAAGAAAGTATTGGAAGTTTATGACAGAGAAAAACTGAGCATTATAAGATAATATAAATTAATTTTGCCAAATATATTTAATAGAAAAACATCTAGCCAAATTTTTTTTGCAAAATAGGCAAAAAATGAAAAATACCTGATAATTTGTAATAGCCTTATTGTAATTTTCAAGTTCATACTTATCCGCATTATAATACTTTACCTAAAAATAAAAAACAACATTGAAGGAGAAGGCTAAGAAAATATATTGATAAGTACAGAGTAATATGTGATTAGATTATAAATAAGAACTTTTAATTTTAAGTAATAAAATACAACATTAAAACATTACAGTTTCAAAGTTCAGAAGAGAATCAACACATTGAGCTTCCACTTCATTGTCTAATTTGTTGATTTGTCTCCTATACTTCGTTCTCCACTCAGTTAAAACAATAGTAGAAGCTGTTGAAAAAAAATAACATTTTTTAATACAGACAAGCTACGTTAGCCTGTAAAAATTCAGTTATTAAATCAGTCAAAGGTTAAATAGTTTATACGAATGGAGATGCATTTTAAATTCTGGCATTAATAAAAGCATTAAAGCATATGCAGCATTAATAAAAATCAGAATGGAAATCTTACCTAAGTAGATGGTCATTGTAACAAACACAATCAAGCCAAACCACACATTGAAAGCCACAGCAAAATATATCACAGCTATGAATATATCAGCAAAAGTTGGCAAAATGTTGAAGATGATGTATCTGTAAATGTAAAATCCATTAGACCATTATATTGATATTCTTACTGAAATTCCATATTTGTTTTTTAACTGAAAACTGAAAGATATTAAACTTGATTATGTTATAACAATAGACTTAAGATATGAATTGTAAATACACAATCGTGATCAAGGTATACATTAAAATTTTTATACATAAAGTTATAATTTTTATGAATATATTACTTACCCTAAAAGACTGCTAATACTGGCAGTTCCTCGATCCATCACTCTCAGTACTTCTCCTATCTTACGATTCAGATGCCATTTTAGAGATAGACTAAAAGACAAAAAAAGTTTTGAGATTTCATAGAAATACAGTCTTTTTTTTACCATTGTGGTCTGGATGGATCATTTAATTAATTGATTTTTCCTCTCATTGCACCAAAAACAAAAATTCTTGGACAATTAAACTTTTCAACAAATGCTGTATAATTTTTTAAAAAAATATTTCCGTTTTGATTCCCAGCCAGAATATTGAATGAAATTGGAGGTTGTGTTAAAAAAAAGGAAGCATGATGCATTTCATGTGAAGAAGGCTTCTTGAGGGAAAATATTTCAAAATAGTTTTTCCCTCAATGCCTGTACCAATGCTGTGCACACACTAACAAATATGGTAAGTTGGAAAAGAAAAAATGTTTTTGCTTACCTATGCAAGTGCTGATATATATCCAGCTCAACTTCTTTCACAGTATACTGTTGAACTCTGATCCATAAAAATTGGCGTATGTTATTCAGGAAACTGTTGTTTCCTAAATATAAGATGGATAAGAAGAAAAATTAACTAATGAGATCAGCCTCAATAAATTTCAGATTTTTTTTTTCTGTAATATGCATGCAAAACAGATAAAATTAAAAATCTTTAGCTAAAAAATAAACTTTTCAACTTTAAAAAGATGTAAAAATATTAACTAGGGGTCATTTTAAATGTCATTGTATGGTCTTTGGTATGATTGTGCCTCAGCAAAATTTTTTAATGTAGTCAAACTCAACTATGGTGGATAAAACCTGGGAGATACTAAACTTTTTCTGATCCCAACTGTACACTTAAAAATCTTTAGTGGAATAAAGGTTGATCTGGTGTTTTGATAATTTTTAAAGCAGATATACCGAGTGTGAAAACATCCCTAGAGCACCTGCATGCAATCTTACAACTCTACTCTTTTAAACTGAGTACTTTAATTCAAAGAGATATTTAGAGATGATACAGCACTCTTACCAAGGATACAATAGAGGAGTACAGGTAAAAATAAATTGTAGTTGTATACAGGGTTGTTACGTTTAAAACACTTTGTTTAAAACACTTGTTTTAAACACGTTTAAAACAAAGCAAAAAAAACATTGTTTAAAACACATGTACTTTTTTAGTAATTCTTTTTTCTATGAACAGATGGCATTAGTATATAAAACTTAGTATTTACTTTCTTAGTATTTACTAACTGTTTTATTTCATTTTTTTCTAGAAAGTTATTTAATAAAAAATACAAATAAAATTGTTTAAAAATCATATTTTTTTATAATTGACCTGTTCTTTATGTTTTATTTTAATATTTTAAACGATCAATGCTGCTAATGTAATGTGTAAATACCTAATATTTAATAATACCTATACTAATGTGTAAATACCCAATGAACTGAAAAACACTGAAATGAATATGAATATAATAACTTATAAATGTTTAGCTCATATCTTAAACCTTTTAGCAAAATATATTTACATTTCTGATGTTAAAGCTGAAGTTGTTGACATGGTATCATATTTCCAAAACAATCATTTTACTTCAGCCAAGCTCAAAGAAACAGGTGCTAAAAAGCTCAAGATGCCATTTGATGTCAGGGGTAGCTTTGTTAAACCATTTTCAATTTTAAAACTTAATTTAATTTTTTAAAATCATGGTTTTTTCTTAGAATTTCTGTGTCGTGGGTAAAAAAAACAAATAAAACGTTTTAAACAAAAAAAACACGTTTAAAACAAATAAAACATGTTTTTTGTTTTTTTTAGAAAAAAACATGTTTTTTTTCCAACCCTGGTGTATACTTCACCAGTCATTCATAACAAACAATTTTAACAAAAATTATATTGATTATTGTTGAAAATTATGTTTCTCAAAGTGAAAGTATAATTTAAAAATAAGAAATAAAGTATGTTAGTAAAATTATTGAGTTATTTTATATATAACTTATAAGCAATTTATAAAATATTTATGTCTAATAACTTATTTATTGTTTGCGTACAGTTAATTCCAAACAAACCCTAAATTGTTAATTGGTCCCACAACAGTTCCCTATAGCATGGTTTGAATGATCTAAAAATTTAAAGGTCACTGACAGTGGTGTATTCAGAGTTGGCACGGGGGATAGTGCCCCCCAGAAGGATAAAAATTCACAAGATAAAATATCTGAAGAGAATTTATCAACATATGAATTAATTCCCAATAAAATTTCTCAAAAGCTAAGAAATGGTTAAATGTGTATCTTTAAGGCTGTAAAAGTACATTTTCTTTCAATATTCACAAAAGTACAGCAGTTTCTATCCCACAGTGTTATACAATATTTTGTGTAATTTTTACTTTTAAATAGGTTTTGAATTCTGGTTGCCCCCCAAAAAGTTAAACCTGGATGTTTAACCCTGGTAACCAGGCCCCTGGTCACTGATTTCATTTTCAACCTAAAATATGTCAATAAATATAGGTTTTCTTGAGTGAGAATAAGCTTAATTTTGTAATCAAATTTAAAATATAGTGTTTAAGATCGATACAGAGATTAATTCCTTTTTAATTTAAAAAAATCAGCAATGTAAAGTTATGGAAGAATATTCTAACATAATAAAAAAGAAAAGATAAAATCAGCTTACCTTGCCCTTGTAAAAACCAAAGTGCTACATAGACCAATATATAGTCCCATCTGAAAACCAGTTTTCCAGTTCCAGTCAAACTATTAACTAAAAAAACACATTACTCTGATTTTCTTTTTCAAAGAGATTAAAAAATAATTTAAAATCACATTGACAACTGATTAATAGATATGTTCATGGTATTATTTAGTAAGTATTCCTAATCTTTTAGGGAACCTTACCTAGATAAAAATAAAAGGGATTCCCAATTATAATTAACCTACTGTAAATAAATTTTTATTCCAACCATTAAATAACAATTAGAGAATTTACCATGAAACATGCAAAACATAAAGTGTATTAATATGGCAAAAAATAATTATAGTTTGTTTTTAACTTAAACATTAACCCTTTCAAACCTAGACTGCCTGGTATTTTATTAAAAAATTGTAACTTAGAACTAGTATTTTAGTATGGTAAATTTATCTTTCAGACAAGGCCTGAAAGGGTAAATTTAATTTATATCTTTGGATGCAATAGCTTTGAATTTTAAGAAAACTGTAGTTATAAATATATTAGGCACAAAAATAGGTTTTATGCAGAGAATTACAGGCTCAATATATACAATAATAATAATACAGCCTCTACTTACTTATGAACTTATTATATTGGGGAACAAATACTGTTATGACTCTTCCCAGAATCAGAAGGAAGAAACAGAATATTACTCGCAGTTGCAGTCGAATACTTTTTTTTGGCCACAGAAATGGTATTAACTTTTTGCACTTTTTCCCAAAGTCAGCAAATGCAGAACGGTTATTTCTTGCTTCAGACCTAGCATCACCACTTTCAAGCATAGACTGAAAATGTAATAATTAGTTTTAGAGTGGTTAAAAGGAACTTTCAGGCTTTTTACTTTTAAAGATACTTTTAGATGTATTTAGAAAAATCAGGAGGTCCTTTGGTACAAGAAAACTAAAAAATGACTATGAAGCGAATACTTTTTCTGATTCATTTGACCAGTCCAAAAATTAGAGCTTTCTGTTTTTTTTTTATATTGCTTGTAATGTAACTTTTACAAAATTGTTTAAACTGGGGCTAAATTTATAACAACATTTACAACACAAATAAATGCAAAAACATGAACATGACATGTTATGACAGTATTTTGTGTCTTATTGGCCGTGAAACCAAAAAGATTAGAATAACGGGATATAAGCTATCATCATGGACAGCCATAATTTAGTAGTTATCTTATGATAAACCAGTTAACTAGGATTTCCCCAAAAGCTTCTAATTTAAAAGACTTAAGCCTACATTATCTTTAATAACTACACAAATAATAAACCTAAGTGTTCTATCTAAGGGTTTGACATTATTTTAAAAATGTTTTGTAATTCCTTTTTTATAAAGGTACAAGAAACATTGAAATTTCTACATGCAAAAAACGGAAAATCCCAAAGAAAATATGAAAGTCATTCACAAAAAGCTTATCACCACAATAAATCACTTATAAGATAAGATAACTTAATCCTTACAGCTGATTCTTCTTGTAAGTGAAGCTGCCTATAAAGAAAATAATCTTGGGCACTAGGGATTCCAGGTGCTTTTAAACCTAATGAAAATAGCAAGATTCCACAGCAATAGCGTAGCACAAATAATCCAAATTCGATCTTGTCTGATAAACTGAAAATAAGCAATAGAGAATTAAAAATTGCCAAAAACATGAGAGTCAATTTTAAAAAGTTGCAATAAATGTTTTATAACTGATTGAGTTGCAAGATCAAACTGCTTAAGCAATCAGTAACACATTCAAGACATGCAAGCAAACAATAATTACTTAACTAATACAAAATAATAAAGGGAACAGAACAAATAAAGAATCCTATT
Organism: Tetragnatha montana; assembly: GCA_963680715.1. Taxonomy (NCBI): domain Eukaryota; kingdom Metazoa; phylum Arthropoda; class Arachnida; order Araneae; family Tetragnathidae; genus Tetragnatha; species Tetragnatha montana. Next base: position 18,202,227 of record OY796683.1, read on the forward strand.
GTTAACTTATAGCCATTTTTAATGTTATTTTTGACACTTACATATTATCCCACTGACCATGCCGTTGAATTTGAAGATCATTACCAAGTCTTAAAGACTGGCACCGAATCTTACAGTCACTGAATGATTGACGTGATAAAATACAACCAGATTATTGCTCATAAACTTATAATTTTAAAACTAAATATATCTCTGTCTAAAAATATATTAGGTTCTTACGTATTATTCCGTCGACCGTGCTGCTTAATCCGAAAACGTTATCAAATCCCATTCACTTATTGGGATAATATCTAAGTACCATATATTCATTATTAATTCTTTTAATGTTTCTAATTTCTCCAAAATTGAAAACTTTTAAATATTTATTCCTATAAGTAATAGATTCCACTCTCTAAGAAACTAGGTTTAAACTTATATTTGGGTTTAATTTCCAAGCGCACAGTAGTGGAGTGATTGGTTCCTAACCCTAAGGATACCTTATTACACATTCTATGGATGGTTGTAATCAAAATTGTTTTGAAACCCTAGGTTGCTTGTTTTTGGTGGTTATTGAAAGGAGTGTAAGTAGTTATAGAAATTTTAACTACTTTAATTTGAAATTTAGAATAATAATAATTTTTTGGTTGTTCCTTCAGCTTTGAATAATCGAAATCCTTTGTAAAAATCTTCCAGTGCAATTTTTTTTTTACGATGTTACGTGACACATTGTTACATGATGTTTTGGTTGAATTTCGTGTTGGTATGTGAAATCAGATTATTTAAATATTTAATGAATGATTTTTTTTTTTTTAAATAATGAGGTGGTTAATTTTTTCTACCCCTCGAATTTATGATAATGATGTGTAAATTTGAAAAGAATTGACTTAATATTTCAAACAGAACGTCTTAACTCCTGCATTCTCTGTAAATGCTGTTACCATTTACCATGTAGTTTAAAATGGGAATTTTGGACTTTTTCCTCTTGAAAATCATATTTTAGGAGGTAAAAGGGCAATTCCACGGTGTCGGACGTAAAGTTTGCACAAAATTTTCCAATTAAAGTTTGAATTTCTTACAGATAAAATATTTTAAATGGGCCAATTTTTTTTCTCTGTACTTACCAACATATGAACAAATAAAAAACCACATTTAGAAAGTCTTTAAAAAATTTAAACATTAAAAACAAAATTAAAACTTTTTGGTGTCGGACGTAAATGAAAGGGGAACAGCAGTTTCACTTGTATTGCATAAACCTTAAGTTCAGCCCAATGGGCTGTTTTTCATTTTTGTAAACACTCAAATATTGAAGATCAAAGATGAAATAAGAATAATATGCCCTTTTTTATCAAATTAATAAAAAATTAATTACCTAAATAGCAATTTTTTCATTGGTGTCGGACGTAAAATTTTGGTGTCGGACGTAAATTGTGCAGATTTCTTGGTGTCGGACGTAAATTAAGTATTCAAATCCCTCATAATTTTTCTTTTTTAATCCTTGAATAATATTAATACATGAAACTTGAATATATTAATATAGTTTTGAATACAAAAATCTTGAATAGTATAAAATTGGAGGACTAAAAACTTATAAATAATGATACAAAAGCAGTTTTTTTTAAATATCTTCCATGAATGAATATTAGCCTCTGTTTCCAACAGGGATTGTTGCAGAAATTTTTTTAACAATATTTTCAAATGAATAAAAAATCCTGTCTTCATCTTTTGACCATTTAAAATGTCCTTCTGCCTTTCGAAAAAAAATTACTGTAAAAATACTTTTTTTTCTCGGTTTTCTGCAAGTTTTACTAATAACTGTTTTTCCAGTGAAGAGTGAGGAAGTAAAACTCATTCAAAATCAAAAACGTGCATTAATACATTGCATTAAAATGAGGTTGACCAGTTTTTTTACTGTGAAGTAGCTTATTATTCTCGAATCTAAAGGAAAAGGATACCAGTATTTCAATTTTGTTACATTCAAAATATAATAGGTACTTATTACCCTAATGCAGCTCAAAACTCATTTTAATAATTAGGACCTAAGGTGACTTAGTTTTAAAGACAAAAGTGGCGTAATTGGGACGATATTTACAAAAGATTCAGAAAACGGTATATTTCCATTGGTTCACAGTTGTTAAAAAAACTAAAATAAAAATTATTGTGTGTACAGGGGCTTAAACTAACATATATTTGAGATTGTATGACAAACTATTAATTTCTTCAATGCTTGACTGGATATGGGTTAATTTTTACATATTTGAGAACTTCTATTTAATTCAACGTTTTAAGCAATCTATTAAAAAATTTCTTTATTTTTAATTAAAATAAATTACTTTGTCAGCTATTTTGGGATAATAACAAGTAATCAAAGTTTAGTTTTAGTTAAAATCAAGACTTTTTTTGTGTATAAAATAGTATTTAGCCATAAAATTTTGGTGTCGGACGTAAATGGTGTCGGACGTAAAAAAATTTTTACGTCCGACACCATTAATTAAGACTAAAATAATTTAAAGAAATTAAATTTGAATGATAATGTTTAATCCTCTAAGGAATCATGATTTGCACACAAATTTTTTTGAAAAAATTTCCAGTCTGTTCTTCAGTACATAAACTTTTATAGAATTTGGTGTCGGACGTAAATTTGTCAAAGTACCTAGCAAAAAAGGCTAATAAATGTTATAATTTTAAATTAATCTCAATTATTTTTGTACTTTATTCTTTTAAATATATGTATCAAACATATATTTCACAGATTAGTTGAAAAAATAAACAAATTAAACTCCAAACAGGCATTTTAAAGTTATTCAAAAAAGTTACTCATAAAAACATGACCATAATTACCTAATTTAAAGTCCTAAAACCACACTTTATTTTATTTTATTTAATGTTTTTTTGCAATTTTCATACACTTTATACAATTACCTTTCTATTGATACCTCATATGTGAGGAAAAAATAAATTTTAAAATCTGTCACATTTGCCCCTTTTCTGTGGAATTGCCCAAAACTTTATTGAGTAAATCTGGCTGGTAGCGTGCTAAAACACAATTCGCCGGCATGTATGATAAATACCATCTTAAGCAAGAATGATGCACATATTGGTTAGCCATAACTACATGTCATGCTTAATCATGCCCACAGAAAGCTACTGAGAAAAGCTGTGATTTTTGCAAAGGTCATATTCTGCATGTATATCACCAGGGATGTAAAACTCCTTCCCCAATCGAGTAGTATGATTTATGAAAGTTGTTGACTAAATGTCACCAAGAGAAGGCTGTGAGTAAAATAACAGCATTAGATGAGAATTTGAGTATACAAAATTATAGTGTACTGCTGTAAAACAAAAACTCAATACTTCTTACAACCTGGTAAACTCATTCACAAAGAATACAGCTGTTAGTAGTTGGGGGTTGCCATGGAAGACCTGTTTCAAATATCTTCTTGTTTTAAGTTAAAATTTAAAACCAAATCCAAATTGGCAACAAAACTTGTTGTCAACCCAGAACTTTGTTGGCATTCTCTATTCTGCAATAAATGCATGGAAAATTAAGCAGAAGTAATAAAATTTTCTTCTTAATGACCAGCTTGGAAAAACATTTACAAAGGTGATTGGGTTCTGTAAAATAAGTATAAAAATTACACAACCAATTTGAACACTAAAGCAAACTTACTTGTTCAAATTAAACCACCAAGATTCATTTTGTATATTCAGTAAAGTGAGATTTTCAGTAATAAAGACAGCAGACCAAAACACAAGAAGTATCAGTCCATGACCTCGGGTAGGCATACTGGGTAAAGCTTTGTGCCTTTCTAAATATATCAGATACAATGCACAAGGAAATACAGCCACGTAGAACAGGCTACTCAAAATCATATACCCATATATGACTCGGTTGTAAAGAACTGTAAGCTGTAAGACCAAACGAACAAATGCAAGAAAAGGAAAGAGATAATGGCAACATATCTGCAGTTTATACAGAGCTGACTTCGGAAAAAGGCGAGGATCTAAGTCCGTAGAATATTTTAAATACATTCGTATTTGAACGCCGCCACAAATGTAAATGAACAACATTATGAATGTAGAAGATACTGTATCAGCAAAACAATGAGAAAGACCATGATTAAACCATGGTCTTAAAAAAGTAACATTTGCCGGGCAAAATAACATTTTTCTAGTCAATGAAAATGTTTCCCAATTTCAGATGCAGAGAATTACAAGTTTTAACTTCTGGAAAAAATAAAAGAATGAAATTTCAGCTGAACTGTAGGATGATACAATAGTGACAAAATTTAGAAACTAAACAGTTGACTACTAAAAGTAGTATTGACATTGAATGATTATATCATGTGACGATTATGAAGCTTTTGTTTATATTTACTAATTTCAATCAACACGGTTACAGTTTTCAGTAGTTGCGTTTCGGTTTTGAATATTACTCGTTTTCGGCAATGTAATGAAATCTAAATTCCTTATGCTCACTGTATTTCAGTTATTCCAGTCATTATTAATTAATTGTTAAAAGTGAAGATTTTAATGTCATAAATCAGGGACAACTCCACAGAGGACAACTCTTCTCTCTCATCATAAACTCAACTTCCTCAACTCTTCTTTTGAAACCCAAATATCCACAACAAAGCATATTCTCGGATATTCTAAATTTTACTGCCCGCCTTGAGACGTAAAATGGGAATTTTTATAATCTTTGTGTTGTAAAATTTCCTATCAAATAGCAGTTGATTCTAAAACTTCATTTATGTTGCATAATATATTTCCTTGAATAGCACAATAGGTATGTAAAGCGCTAAAGTTAATATAGTGTCATCATCCTTAACTTATCCGTTAGAATGTCAATGTGATATATTTAATTTATTTGGGGGCACAGCCATGTGTTAATACAGTGTGTGTAAAATCTATTGTTTGTTTTGTATTCAGAATTAACACGTGAAATAATGTTTGTACATGAGAGTAGTCCACGATTACCATTCAGCCTTAACTTTCACCAATATGTTTCTTATATTTTGTTTTTTGTCTCTGAACTAATGTTTGTGTCCGTTTAAGTGAAAAAAATCTTGGCTATGGCAATCTTTTTGGCAAAGTTTTTTTTTCAGCCAATATGTATGGTTCAAGTAGGGTCACTTGGGGTAAGTGGGTCTTGGGTCACCCCCCTCAAACTAAACTATCTAAAGGACATTTCACACTTATTCACATTGATCATGTTACATTTTGTCACACTGATGGGTTTTGGGCTAAGATTCCATAATCGGGAACCATCGCCAACTTGGCGATATTTTTTAATAACTCTTTTTAATATTTTTTTTAATAATAAATATATATTTAATAATAATATTTTTTAATAACACCAAGTTTGGCGACTTTCCTTGGCGATGGTTCCCGATTACGGAACATTAACCGGGTTTTGCATATATTAGAGTTTTGTGTCATTTCTTTGTAAGATTAAAAAAAAATTCCATAATTTTTTTTGGAGAGTTCAAGATGCATTTTTCCAAGAAGTGTTTCCAGGAAAGTTTTCACTATATTTTAATGTTTTTTCAACTGCTGTGCCAGGTTTGACTAAAATACATACTGCAATTTGAATTTTCACAAAATCTCTTATTTAAAAATTTTTAAGAGCTACTTTAGGAGCTTCCCACTTACCCCGTAATTTACGCATAGTAGGGGTAAGTGGGTCCCCTCATTATGGGGTAAGTGGGACACCCTAGAGCAATCAAATAGAGAACTACTGATCATTTCTCTAAGCATTGGTATTTTGTAATCGCGGTGAGTGCGATGGTTCTCAGGCGGATGAATCGCGATACAGTTCCATCTCATCCTTGATAGCTTTGGTTGGTTTTAGTTTATTATTCTTATGAAGTGTTGATATCTGTCCCGATAAGTTAGTCCGGTTTATATTTGCATCCTCATGCTGGGGTCTTAAAACTGAGGCCAGAATAAGCTAGGGATTTTCGATCTTCATCATTTTCTTCAAAAGTATTTCGATTTCGTAATTTATGGAAATATCGTTTCTCCGGAAAATTTTGCAGACCAGCCAACTCTCTTGCTTTTGGCCAGAGTACTATTGGACTTTTTTGTTGAATCTCGAGCATCTGGCTTTTTTATCCATCAGTGCAATATCCGCGCAGCGCGGTTGCCTGTTGTAAAGTTAGCTTCTCTTGCTTTTCAGGAAAACAGATAGCGTTATTCTGGTGGGCTCACATTTCATGTTGATGCTTATGACTAATTGGGTTTATTTAAGGAATTAGTTACCATTGGTAGTTCAATCAAAATATTTATTTTATGAAAATAAAAATAGGTAGGTACTTTTAAAAAGAATATAAATGGATTTCAAAGTCTTTTTATTCAATTTTATAACTTCAAATTGCAGTACCTAAAACTATTTTTACTAATTCTAAATTGCTGATTTTTTTTTAGAAAATCACCATTTTATTTATTAAATTTGGTTTTTATTACTTCAATAATATTTTTTTTATTAAAATTGCAAAAGATTTGATCTTTCAAAAGCTGGCAAAAAGAAGATAAATGATATAGTTTTTAGTTTTTACATTATGTAATAAGTTCATGTAATTTTCTAATTCTATCACTCGTAGCTATATTAGACTTTATTTATGAGAATTAATTTTAGTATGGTATTATTTGAGACTTGCTAATCACCATGAGAATTGTGTTAAAGGAATAATTGTACAATTATTTATCAACATTTTTTATTAATCTTCTTTGAAATGCATATTTACCATATCATTATTTGAAAACACTAAATTAAAAAAAATCTTTATTAATTTGATAAATTACTTAAAAAAATAAAGCATGTTTTATGTAAACATATTAAAACCAATATAAGTTTATCAATATAATTAATTTAATATTTGAGTGGTTAAAATCATAATGATAATTTCATAATCAAATTAATTTAAATAATCTAACTATAATATTAGTTCTCAATATTCTTAAATATTAGAATATATTTTTTATATTGCTTTATTTGCTTAGAAAAATTGGCTAAAATAAAAATTCGCTCTCAATTAAAATCATTATGAATGAATTTTTAAAAGTACCTGATATAAATCTTTATAGTTTTGTTAATTATAATCAAATATTTAAAACCTTATTATTTATCCATTTAATTGCCAGTAAAAAAGTAAACTTGATGAAATTTCCCCCTTAATTTGAAGGCAGTTTTATGCAGTATAGTATCTTAAATATAACTCTTCCTTTTCTAACAGAGATGGGAAAATTATGGTAATTAAATTTTTCTATTAAGTTATTTAAATCATGATTAAAATCACAATTTAAATCACTCAGTCCACTCCCTGTTTAAGAACACAGCAAAATCTAAGTAAAGATATTGTTGTTATTTATTTTAAAACTGTTCATTCAAAGATGGGGTTGTCTGCCCCTGGTCTACCATTTAATAATTTAATCTGAAATGTCTTGAAATTAGTTGAATAATAAGGACCTTGTATGTTATAATACCCCCAAAAAATACAGTTTTACTTTGAAATGTTTCTCAAAATTTTGAGATTTATGCATGATACATTGAGAAGATGAGTAATGTGAATATAGAATGTTAAGAACTAATTTGAAACAGGTTTTTCATGGTGACTGCCAGCAAGAGCCAGTTACCAACTTGGCAAAACCATAGTTGGATGAAACAAAAAACTCTCTGCGCACAAAAATTCCATCAAATATTATCTACAAACTAATTAGTGACCCTATAGTCGTTTGAATTTTGACTTAAAAAATGACAGTCTCATTGTTTACCTAAATATTGTAATAATGCTTCATAAGCTAGAACAGCATGAAAATATCAATTTAAGTACCAAAAATTTAAATTATTTGAACAGTTTTTCTGCAAAATTCTAAAACTAGCTGCACTTGGCATGTGCGTGTGCTTCTAATTCTATATTATCCAAGTATGGGCATAACTGCTTTATAGCAGCGGCCCTTCTGTCAGTCTCCAGTTCTTGGTGACCCATCACCCTTTTTGACATCTAAGACTTCAAATCTGTACAGAATGATTTTATATATTCACCTTTTTTAGGTAATATAAACTTATACACTTGTGGCAAGCTTACTCACCACTATAAGAATAAGATTAATCAAATGGGTTATAAATACCGACTGAAGTATACTTTTGAGTATGACCTTCAGATCAGTATCTCCCTGTGGCTCGCATCTTGCCACACACTTGTTCTGTGAGCCTCAAAGTATACTTTATTATCCTCTTCGATGGATAAATGCGTGGGTTAATGTTTTATTATTAATTGGAAATTTGTTATTTACTTTTTTAAAATTCAGTTTGTGTTTGGATGGGATTTGAATGGATGGGTTTTGAATTAGAATTATATTAATTGGAACACTTGCAATAACTGAAAGTCTTTGAATATTATTTAGAAATTGAGTTGGCTCGTCTTCAAACATTAGCCCCATTGGTAAAAATTTTCAGTCAAGAGACATAAGTCCATCTTTGCAATTGCATCAGGCCAGAAACAACACAAACACATAGGTATTTGGTTGATATAAAAACATTTTTTTTAGTCCTAGACTAAAACCTATTCCGTTCTGGAAAATGTTCTAACTTTTATCCATGTTAGTGTCATAAATAAAAATAGTCCACCCAGTTATGGATATAAATAAGTTATAATACATTCAAGAAGAATCAATGCATTAAAAAGTCAATTGTAATATGTAATGTTTTCTAAACCTTTATAAATTTGCCCTTTTAGCTGATCAAATAAAGACATGAAGTTCTATGAAGTCCTTGGTGTGAGTCAAAAAGCTTCGGATGCTGAAATTAAGAAAGCATACAAAGTATTAGCCTTGAAATACCACCCTGATAAAAACAAGTCTCCAGAAGCAGAAGAAAAGTTTAGAGCTATATCTGAAGCCTATGGAGTTCTCAGTGATGCAGACAAACGTCGAAAGTATGATGTATCAAGTAGCAATCCTGTTTCCTTCACTCAAGGACCCTTCCAAGAATCTTTCCCAGGAGCCAAGTTTTCTCATTTTCCAGATCCAAATAATCACTTCTGTATGTATTATTATACTCTTAAATGTAATAATGTATCATTAGCTTGTTATTAATAGCAAAACATTTAAGCATTAATACTACTTAAATATAATATAATATAATAATTAATCTACTACTTCTATGATATTTTTTTATTTTGTAAGTAGAATGATACTAGATAGTGAGGAAGTTGCATGATTTAAAAAAAAAAACAATTTTATCCTATTACAACATTAAATCCTTTCCATCCTTGACTGCCTGAAGTTTCTATTGAAATTTAATAGAAAATTTGGTGTGGTCAAGACTGAAAGGGCTATAACATACACTTTTTCAGCAAGGTTGAGCTATTTTTATTTAATTTGTGATGGATGACATTTTGAAAGTCATTTTTTAAATTTCAAAGCGACAAAAATGTGCATAGCGCTGCCTATGTGCATAGTAGGGTGGTCCAAAAAATTTTTTTTTGAAAAGTTGAACTCTCACCCCCCAGTTTGGTGACATTATGTGAGTTAATGCCTCTGTTAAAATATTAGATCATTTAAAGGTTATTTAGAGGTAGCTCAATCGCTTCGAAGTTTCAGCATTTGGGCAATTCCATGAAACATGGGACACAGAGTTGAAATCCTTTTTTAAAGGAAAAAACCTCATGTTAACCCTATATATTTTAAAATATGGTTACATTTAATTGAAAAAGGTTTTGGAATATTATTACACACAGTTCTGCAACAGTAAAAAATTATTTTTTGTTTTATGAGAAAAAATCTTCCAAAATGCATGGTTTTTCTAATTTTTTCAGCAAGAATTTAGTGCAATTCAAAGCTCTGTGTAACTTTAAGTATTAGAATATGTTTAATTTTTATACTTGCATTCTAAAGAGTTTTCAATAAATAAACAGATAACATAATTTATTTTACAGATTGTTTTATAAAAAAAATTTAGTAGAGCTTTTACAGAAGGTAGTTCAGAGATGTAACGTGAGTCACAAAACTAGGTAACGTGAGTCACACGTTTAATTGCAACTTATGTTAATTATAATCATATTAGATTTGTTATATTGATGGTTTTTGAAAGCCTCAAATGTTCTGAATATTTTGATGTATTTATTAATTTTTATAATATTTTATAAGGGGAGAAAATTGAGCTTTTTCAACAATTCAAAAAAACGATGTCCTTTTTTAGGTAACGTGAGTCACGCTGTTAAAAACACTGCTGTGCTTTTTATTATCAATTTTTTTAACTGATGGAAGATTTATTTTGTTTTATAGGGCTGATTTATTTAATAATATGGCTTTTTAATGACAAAAATTGAATATTTTCATTACTTAAATAGCAATTAGAAAATCAAAATATGTGTCTGAACGTAACGTGAGTCACATGGAATTGCCCATTTACCGTTTATGGAAAACAGCATGTTTTCTGTATAAGAATTTACATTTCAATTGGTATAACAAAATATGTGTTTATAAAATTTATATTTGTTTTAGTGATAACAAGTTTTGTATAATTTAAGTTTCTGACAAGGATTAGTCTTTGTCTGGAATTCACATAACGTCTCAAATAATAACTTATAATCCAACTCTATAATTTCTACTCCATGCAACTTATGTTATTGCAACCCCGCGATGACTACAGAGAATCTGATGACATTATGTGAGTTAATGCCCCTGTTAAAATATTAGATCATTTAAAGGTTATTTAGAGGTAGCTCAAAGGCTTCGAAGTTAGCTAATTTTTGTGTCAACCTTCATATTATAAAACTAGTCAATACAGTAAATAAATATCAATAAATCAAAGGTAATAACTAATATGAACAAGTTTTTTTAATGAACAGTAGCTTAGTTTTATTACATTTAATCATGAAACAATACATATAAAAATACAACTAAGATAATATCAAATAATGTTATCCATCAATAAAATTAAGAAACTGAACAAATTCAAATGCACATTAGGATTACAAATTCATTGCTTTGGGCTTAGGAAGTACTGGTACTGGCAATCTGCATGTTAGCACTCATCTTCATCAGTGTAGTTTTTTTAGAATTTTTGAATTGCTTCTTATGGGTCTCAACAACTTGCAAGAGATATTGTTTCTGCTCTTCATTTTTAGTTAACTTGTCATTGAACTGAGTAGGATAAGAGCGACACCTCTTTCACCACAGTCATTTACTACCCTTGCACTATATCTCTAGATTTCTTATAAGAATCTAATTCCTTCCATTCTGAGGGATCTACTTCTAAGAATGAAGTATCAAGTTGCATTGAATTGAAGAGTGTCAGAGATTTCACCGTCACAAAATCTTCTAAAGATTTTAGGTGGAAATCTTTTGTTTTGTCATCAAGTCGTTTCAATTGCTTTTGTGTGGATTCTTTTTTTAAACCTTGAACCATGCTCACTTTTGTTTCTGCTGACACATTATTAGAAAACAAACCGAGCCCAACCAGTTCTTCTCCTAGGTACTAGGTACCTGTTGTTGCCTTGCTTGCAATGTTTTTGTTGAATTCAGCATATTTGTGAAGTTTTACTAAAAACTGCAGATCATGAACAGGGAGCTTCAGTTGAGATAGTAGCAGTGAACCAGTGCTTCATATATAAAAATGCTTCAAACAGGTTGAACTCTATCAAAGCATTCTTTTCTCTTTGTGTTAGTTTAAACTGTTGATGAAACAGCCATACCTTCAAACAGTAAATAATCTTTGACATCCACCGTGCATGGTGGAAGGCACCTGGAGCTCTGAAGTGAATACCTTTAGGAGGAGTTTCACCCAAAAAGATCAGTACTAATTCAAGAAATTCTCTGTAGTCATCGCGGGGTTGCAATAACATAAGTTGCATGGAGTAGAAGTTATAGAGTTGGATTATAAGTTATTATTTGAGACGTTATGTGAATTCCAGACGAAGACTAATCCTTGTCAGGTCAGAAACTTAAATTATACAAAACTTGTTGTCACTAAAACAAATATAAATTTTATAAACACATATTTTGTTATACCAATTGAAATGTAAATTCTTATACAGAAAACATGCTGTTTTCCATGAACAGTAAATGCTGAAACTTCGAAGCGATTGTGCTACCTCTAAATAACCTTTAAATGATCTAATATTTTAACAGAGGCATTAACTCACATAATGTCACCAAACTGGGGGGTGACAGTTCAACTTTTCAAAAAAAAAATTTCTCCATAGGCAGATGGACCACCCTAGTGCATAGTGCACCCCAGGGCGCTGCAGCACCCTGGGGTGCTTTGAGCGTATGCCAAGGGTGCCGCGCTGCGAAAAAATTGCGAAATTTTGAAATATGGAACGAATATACCAAATCTTACTGTTCATGGGGTGAAAACATTGAATAATCCTACTTTTTTTTCTCATGTTTTTCCATTTTATCTTTTATTCAAAATTAGGGCTAGGAAGGCAAAATATCTGTTTTACAATTACACTAAAAAGCGATCAAATACACTTATTTCTTTTCCGTTTGGTTAAACTTTAGTTGCACAGAAGTAACAAAAAGATACGTATAGTGGAAAAGAGTATGGGCATCTCTAAAATCTTAAAATAACAAGAACAAAAAGTGACTTTGGAGTTTAAATTTCGTTCTATATTAAAGAAATGTAAGAAAATACATTTAGGTGTGTAAAATATTTAACATTTGACTTAAAAATCTAGTACTATAGGATCCGCCCATCCCTAAATCAAACTAATCTGTGGATAGCTGTAAGGGCCGAATCGAAGGGGGGTTTGGGGGTTCAAATCCCCCCCCCACCCACGAAATTTTGACATAGCTTTATCGACTGTTTTTTTCCTTGAAAATTTTGTGACCAAGATCTCAAAATGCATCAGAACCCTACTTTTAAGGGTAAAAATTCCAAAAAAATTCTGTCGCTTACAATGAGCAGGTCTCTTTGGGTGTAATCTAAATGGTCTGAAAATGAGCTAAAACACTATTTTGAGAGGCAAATTTCTAAAATTTTTCTGGGGGAGGAACACCCAGACCCCCCCCCCCAATTTTCCAAGGATTCATATTGTTTGGGGTGCCCCGAATTTTTTTAGCCTGCCAAGGGTGCCCTGTATCAACACAAATGGGACAATCTTGCAAAGAACTGTCCAACTACTCGCTTTTGCAGATGACATCGATATAATTGGAAGCACAAAACGCTCAGTTATCAACGCTTTTGTAGCTCTTGAGAGGGCGGCGAGAAATATGGGACTTGTTATAAATGCAGACAAAACAAAGTTTTTGATAGCGACAAACAAAACTCTTGATCCCTCTCCTCTCAAGATAATGACCTACTCTTTTGAAACTGTAACCCAGTTCAAGTATTTAGGAACCTTAATATCAAGTCGCAACAACCAAAAAATCGAAATAAATAGCAGAATTTTCATGGCTAATAGAAGCTTTTACGGCCTCAAAAACCTATTCAAATCTAAGTTCATCAGTGTGAAGACAAAGTTAAGCATATATAAAACTTTAATCAGGCCTATAGTTATGTATGGAAGCGAGTGTTGGACCCTCAATAAAACAGAGGAGGAAAAACTGCTGATCTTTGAAAGAAAAATATTGAGAAAAATATTTGGACCAATTCAAGAAAACAATGTGAGGAGGATTCTTTACAATCACGAAATTTACAAAAAATATGACAAATTTGGTGGGACCGACATTGTGAGAACTATCAGGGCGTCACGTATTAGGTGGCTGGGCCATCTCTTCAGATATCCCGATTCCGCCCCTGCCAAAAATGTGACTTTCTCCAGAATTGAAGGGATTAGACGAAGGGGAAGACCACCTACAAGATGGATGGATGATGTTGAGGGGGACCTCAAGCTACTGGGAATTAACCGATGGCGGGCTGTCGCACCAGACAGGGCCAGATGGAGGAGAATCTGCGAGTCAGCCTTGGCCTGTAAAAGGCTGTTGAGCTTTTGAAGAAGAAGAAGAAGGGTGCCCTGGCGGAAAAAATTTGAGAACCCCTGGCCCTAGGTGTGATTCTTGGTAGTGCAAAAATTAGGATAATATCCTTCAGCTAAACTGAAGCTTTAGTAACACTTTTCGACAGCTAGTTCAATATGTAGTATAAATAAGAAACCTTTCTTCTACAGGTATGATGGCTTTCAGCAGTTTTCCATCTCTATTTGGGGTTTTCTTGTTGACTTTTAAAAGTTGCCAAGTGGGTTTAGAAGCTTTAGAAAGTTGCCTTAATCATAGAAGAAAGCTGGTCCTAATAAATTTAAACTGAAACTTGGATTCCTTTTAAATTCTGTTTCAACGAGTTATGAAGTTTTACTTTTTATGGTGAAATTTTGAGTTTCTTATGGCTTCTCTTTCTCAATGGGATGACCCAATGAAACATGATTAAATTTATAGTTTGGTGCCATCGTAAAAAAAGGCACACATTGATGAGGATGTCCATTTGTCTAAATTGGTCCAAATCGTCCCATGGGCACTGAAAGGCAAATGTTGTGCATTTCTTTCAAAAATACACCAGACCATTAAAAATGACAGCTAAATCAACAACCTTAGCTCTTCCCTCACAGATACCACAACTCCTTTTTGTTGCATTTTAATTTACTTAAGAGTAATTTTGATTTGATTTTTATCACATAATGAATAAATTATTTTTAAACTTTCAGACTTCTATCAAAAAGTGTTCAATATGGCCAACTCCCAGCAGAACAAGACGCACGCTCGTCCACGCACTGCCCACCGCAGTCACACCCAGCGTTTCCCCCAGCAGCAGGCCCCTGCCCCTCAACCGCCTCCCAAAACGGCCCCTGTCAAGCGTCGCCAGGACCCGCCCATCGTGCATGACCTTTTTGTGACCTTGGAGGATGTGTACACCGGGTGCACTAAGAAGATGCGCATTGAGCGCAGCGTGATGGACGACAATGGAAACGCCGCTGAGGCCAGGAGAGAAGTTAAGGTGGTGACCATACAGGTGAAGCCTGGCTGGAAGGCTGGGACGAAGATCACATTCAAGGAGGAAGGCGATCAGATGCCTGGAAAGATCCCTGCCGATATTGTGTTTGTGATTAAGGACAAGGAACATGATACGTTCACGAGAGATGGGATGGATATACGTTATAATTGCCCAGTATCCCTCAAAAAGGTCAGTTATAAAGTTTTTTTTCTGTATTGGGTAACACTCATCAGATGATGACAATTTTTACCAAGTACTTTGTAAAATTAATATTTAGTAGCATTAGAAACAAAAATAATGATACATGTTCAAATGAGGGAATTGCACGTTTTTCGTTTTAATTTTATTATGATAGAGGATGAAAATCCATGAAAAATGATGTAAAAATTATTGAAATCAGAAAACTATCCCCCAAGATATTAATTTTTAAAATCTCGTTTCCTGTATTGGCGGGAAAAACAGTAATTTCGTTATGGCTGTTGTGTGACGTCACAGCGCTTGGACCCACTTGGTTTCGCCATGTTATTGTATGCTTAGCTTGCTTCATTCTGCTTTTCTTCATAAAGTTTTAACTAAAAAACTATGTTATTTTAAAGACACATACAAAAATTTTTTATAAAAAGATTGGCGTTTTGTTTTTCAAAAAATATTAATTGGTTTTGGAATTATTAGGATTCAAAGTTTTAATTTTTTCATTTTCTGGCCGTTCACTAGAGAAACAGACGAGTTTTATGCGTGTTTTGGTTTTATGATAAGTCTGATTTCTTTTATTTTCAACAATTCACTAGTTTCGACAGCGCTGTGACGTCAAATCCCGTTTTTTGATCACATGACTTTACTAGTGTTTTGGAAAAAATAAAATTGAATTTAAAGTTATTTACAACATATTTTTGAACTTTAAAATCTGATATTTGAGAGTTTTATACTATAACGTATCAAAAAAGTGTAAAATTTAGCAAATCCCTCACCTATGCAAATTCCTCATTCCTGAAATCTTGCGAAATTCCTGTGGAATTGTCCTGTTTTTGCAAAATGCACTGATTTTTGTTTGCCTAGGTTATGTAATTCTATGCACTTAATACAATACTAAACCCCTTTATTTTCCCCGTCAGTTTAAGGCTTTCAATTTGGTATACTAAAAAAAAGTGAAAATTTATTGGTTGTATCTAGAGTTTGTGTAATGACACCTTGCCTTCCACCTCTGGTAGCTGTTTTTCCCAAACACATTCACGAGTTTTTCATGGTGAAGATTTGATCTTGATCTAGCAGAATACTCAGTTTTGCTACTAAGCTTACCTTTATTAACCCACATTTCTCCCACATCTAATAACTAATTTGATATTAATCCAAAATTTTCAGATTTGAACTAGAAAAATACTGTTTTATTTGAAGTGAATACTAGTCTAAACTAAAGTATCACTACTTAAGATAACTTTTAATTACCCAGAGCATATTACACCAGAGCATTTGTTAAAAAATAGATAAAAAAACTGGCAATTTACTTTTAAAATAAAAAGATAGAAACAATAAGATTTGAAAATAAAAACTTCCAAACAATGTTAAATTCAATGTGACAAAGAAAATCAAAATTGCTGTTAAAATACATAACATCCTATACTAATTTGTTAGGATTCCTAATATCTGATTTCATAAAAATGAAATTTTACAATGTTATTGAAATTAGCTACTTTTTTGCTTGTTAGGTTATTATTGTGTTCCTTTATATGACCTATTACTTCCTCCTTTCCAGGCATTGTGTGGTGGGGAGGTTTCAATTCCTACCCTCTCTGGTGAAAATCTAACTCTTGAACTGGACAGTGTCATCTCCCCTGGAACCGTGCGCAGGTTGGAAGGCTACGGCCTTCCCTTACCCAAAGACAATTCTCAGAAAGGAGACTTGATTGTTACGTTTGACATTAAGTTCCCCAACTCTCTTTCTGTCGAGGGAAAGAACATTCTAAATGAGTGCATGCCTCCCTCCTGACGCCAGGATGCCTCCCACGAGAGTGGGAAGCGAAATTTAGAAGAGGTGAAAGCCCCTAAGGGACGTGCCAAGCGAAAGAAACGACATAGCTAGTCCTATGTTTCTGTAATTGATGTTATCATGAAAGACTGGTTTTTAGCTATCAACTTTTCATTTGTGTTATGATTTGTCTCAATAGTGGTTTTATCATTTGAAATATTTCATTGAAGCATTTTAATTAAGACCTCAAATGAAATGTTAATGTTATCTATAGCTTTTGGTATGAGTTGAAATTTATTTCATTGATTTTTTTTGGGTTGTTTCCCCTATGAATTTCCCTATGTATGGATAAACTTTAAGTCTAAAATGGTTAAATGAAATGAGGTTTCACTTTGTGGGGTATTTTTTTGTGGATGAAAAATTCTTATACAATCCTTACTGATACTTGGCACAGATTATGCAATAAAAATATAATTAATTTACACTTAGTAATAATACAATACCATATTATAGAGAAAATTTTTCTTTCAACAGGTACCTACATTTGTGATTTATAAGGCTACCTATGCACACCATCAAAGCATTTTTTTTAATGTTGACAGAGATGCTTTGATAATTTTTTTTGCAAAAATGATATGTGTTTGTTTTTAAAATAGTTGAACATGGTTCCAATTTCTCATTACTTTCAAAGTTATTTACTGGGCATTGTTCGCCTATTTCTGTCTTGAGACATAATTCACATAATCTATGAGTTAAACTTGGGGCTATATTAATGTTTTAATCCTCTGTGAAAATTCCCTGTACTGTTAATTGGACATGCCTTAGAAGCTGTTTTTAGATGTCTGCTAAGTTGAAGGGAACTATTTTCTGTACTATATTCATAGTATGGTAAAATATGTTCAAGAAAAGGAGAATCCTTGCTACCGAGCTTTTTTCCTATTCCTTTTAATCCTTATAGAGAATATGAAGCTTTAGCCTTTTAAGTTATCTATTTAACTTGCTTATACCTGTTTCATTGAGATATGTTTTAGTAATGTGTGTATAAAACAATTAGGAGAGTTAACTTAGGAAATTAAAATATCAAACTTTTTTAGATAACTTTTTTTACAACTTAATGTGATTATTGAATAATTATCAGATAATTTAAAATTTTGCTTGAGAGGGTTTGCGACATGAAAAGAACTGTTATTTGGAATGATTAGTAGATGGTCATTTGTTTTTTGTTATGTGCATTTTCCAAGCAACCAGTTTATACAATTTTATTAGCTAAAAATCTTTTTGAAACTTGTTAAGCTTTGCCAGCACATTCAAGATATACTTGAAGAGTTAAAACTCATTCTCTCCCAAGACTTAGGATTATAGGAAAACCATGGCAAGGTTCCTATTTTTCTTGAACAGAATGTTTTTTTAAATAGCAAGAAAGAAAGCAATGTTAAAAAATGTTATATGTAACTAAATTTGAAATCTTTTTTCAGTTTGTGCTCTCAATTGAGAAAATTTAGTTTATCATTAACAAAATTCTATGTCTAACAGCTGTATTTACCACTAACCTGACGGGTGGTTAACCGACAGTCAAACTTCTGATTGGCTAGAGTAGGAAAACTAGTTTTCCACCAATGCATGGCTCCCAGCTAACAGCTGGTCTGGTTAGCAGTGAATACAGCTGTTAGAAAGTCTTGTGAGACCTGGATTGTTAATTTGGTTTCCCCTGAAGTTTTGAGATGCTTCCATCTTTAAAAGTACAGTTCTCCCTTCTTTTAAGTACCTGCTACTTTTTTCTCAATGGAGATGGATCTGAGACATTCCATTTAAATTTATTGATCATAACATTTTAAAAAGTTTCCTAATATATACTGGTGTGAATATCTGTATAAAGTATGGTATTTCCTGTATTGTCATTGGATTCTCATTAAACCCAAAAACAAGTTGTATAGTTAATATTCTGGGAAGAAAAAGGATGAAGAATGATTGAATAAAACATTCCTTTTTTGGGCATGCCCGTAACTGATGTAGCACTTTCCTATACATTTTTAACCCCCCCCCATATGAAGAAGTGTCACACCTCACTAACACCATCAACCCTTATGTCACTTGTCAGTCACACTCTTCTTCCAACAATATGTCAAGCACTAAATTGACAAGAACCTTGAACCCCACATTATAATTTAAAAGTGAACTGTATTTTGATAATTAGTATAATTTTATAATAATGATGTTTATACCTCTATGTAAACTACTCTCCCCCAAAAAAGAATCGTTAAATTTTTTTATTTGATTCACAGTGTGTGGTGTCATGATTCTTGTAATCCCCCTTGTTATTGATAAACCTTCCAAGTGCTGCATCGTTTATGGACAGCCCCTTTGCTATTTTCCTTCTGTGGAAGACCAATTATATAATTGGTCATATTGTAATTATTGTGTCAGTGTTCAACTTTATTAACTTATGTATTGAAGTGTCTGTTTTCTTAGGTACCCAAATAAAAATTTCTCTTAATTTGATTTTAAATGAAAAATATTTTATCCATCAACATTTGGGTTTAAGGAAGAAAACTGTATCTCTTTGGAAAGGAACTCTTAATTTAAACTCTTAAGGTAGTTAAAAGAAAGCATTCACATTTTTCTTACTTGGGTAAGACTAAACAAAGTTTCACACAGGTTTATTTAATAACTTACCTCATGAGCTTCCTATATGTGTTAATTTGCCGTCAAATCTGCGATTGTTCTTGCATCAATATGGAAATTGTGTATTTATGTAAAAAGCTATTTTAAATAATAAAAGTTGCAATTGATGTTTTAGAAAATTCTTCCAACTCCATTTGCATGGTAAAACAGAGGACAACATATTGGTTTTGATTAAAAAAAAGTTAATATGATTCCCAGGTTTTGTGATACCTTTGTGGATTATTAAAAGATTGATCATTTTCTCAGACTGACTTTATCAAACTTGCTCACTTATTCTAAAATTGAAAAAACTTTTCCTCTTCAATTATTTTAAGTAACCTTATTATTTGTATTTGAGGATTGTAAAGAAATTCATAGTATATAATGTTTACTTTGAGAAACTATCTCAGTGTAATGATGGAATCATTTATATCCAATGAGAATTTTTTATTAAATGTCTTGCATTATTACCTTTCTTTTACTTTTTATTGTAACTTATTCAGGAAATCTAGGTTATCTATTCCATAGTTACCTTGTAAGTATTTTGTGCATACTAAGTAATTGTTTTGGAGATGTCTTTCAAAAGTACCATGCAATAAAACTTAGCTGAAAAGAAAATTTTTAGTGCAATTGATTGGAAATACTTTCAACGAGTGATTACTTACAAAAGAGTATAAGATGTGTGAAAGAACAGATTTCTCTTACCTATACTCATCCTGAAAGATAAACTTTGTCATTTGGTAGAATATGAGTGCTAAAAAGCATGAAATAGAGGAACTTTGAGGTTACACATCTCAAACTAAATAGGCCAAAGAAAGGGGCTTGAAAGGCAAGTTAATTTATTCAGCTCTGAATTGTGTAAAAAATACCTGTCCAAAATCTTTGTATGGTTATGTGGCAAAGAAGGAAAACTTGGATTTTTGGTTAGACACCACTTATTACACTTAATGTTTAAGCTATGTACTGTGGAATAAAACAATTTTCAGAAATATATTTTATGGGTAAATTTGCCTTGTAGCAGGCTCTCTGATTTGGTTGTACAATGCCTCAGCAAGCCTCTGGTTTTTAAGTTATATGAAAGTTAGCTCAATAAAATCATTTGCAGAATTTTATCCTTTATGTGGATAGCTTAAGTGGAATTTATTTTACTGTCCAGAATTAGTAATTATTATTTGTAAATAAATATTTTCTTTCGTTGGATAATAAAATAATCATAAAATAAATAAAGCTTTTCATTCTTTTAAAATTTGAAATTTAATTTCTGAAAAGTTTCTGTTTTTTCCTCTGTGAATCTTCAAGAACTTTGAAATGAACTAAATCTAAATGAAAAGTTTTGAATCATATAAACATACTCAAGAGATTTTTAAAACTTTTCATGAGTTAAATTTTCTTTTTCTATATTTTGAGGAGTGTTAAGGGACCAACTAAAGTTTTTTTGCTAAATTTTATTTTTCTTCTATGATTAAAGCTGATTTCAAGCTTGAAATGCATTAGAAATGTTTTTTAGAAGTTAGAAAGCAACAAAATTTTAAGTTTCAAAAAGAAAGATATATTTTCACTTTTTTAAAGTTTGTAAATTTTAAAAAAAAAGTAGGTTATGATCCACATCAATTTGAAGGGAATAAAATTTCAAATAAAATAACACCAATAGTCTCGGTTAATTAAATCTTAAGTTTTTAGTGTTAAAAAAATGCTGGAGAAACACATTTACGAGTACCTATCGTTTAAGGACGCTAAAAATTATTTCTCTCGTGCGAATTGTAATAAAAATAGGAAACCAAGCAAAGCACATATTTTAAGGCATAATAGGGTGATGTGCCAACTCGTCCGGTGTCAACTGATCCGGTTGTCAAAAATTGTGCCAACACATCCGGTGTGATGATTTATGATGGTTTGTTACTCCCAACTGATCCGGTGAGTTATTGTTTGGCGGTACAAACTAAGTTTGGTGTTAAAATAAATTTGTTGGCTCTTAGTCGGGTATACCACCCAATTTCGCTGAAAAAACTGTTCATCAAATACTTTTATTTTTAAGATTTTAACCTTTAGGTTCCTTAATTTTAAGTTTAATAAACTTATTTTACTGTTAAAAATAAAATCCTTGTCTCTGACTTTACAAATTTATGATTTTTTTGTAAGATAAATGTGCATATTTTTTGATTTGTACAATTGGCTACTACAATTGATATGTATTACAATTATAGAAACAACAATAATTTTTTTGTTTTTAGTTTTAAAATGTGTGTTAAGGTTTGGGCTAAGGGGGGGGTCTAGACCCCTTAAACCCCCCCCCCCTTATATACGTCCATGTGCGGATCCTTGTTTATAATTTCTAAAAATCCACATTTTTGGGGGGCTTAAAGGGAGATTAAATCGCCGTCGAACGCGCTTTTAAGCCAATTGGGGTAACTTGGGAACCCACCGGATGAGTTGACACAAGATAAGAATTCATATAACCCTCACCGGGTGAGTTGGGAGAATATTTCATTAACGGATCAGTTGAGAACGGATGAATCGGCACTAAACCCATAATAGTACATCATCTTGGAAAAATTATGAAATTTAAATGAAAATTTATCTCGGAAATTTTAGTTAATTTATTGAAAATTTTCATAAGTTTTGACTCACTTCCCCCGTGGGACATAATATTTTTTTATTCTGGTGAATGTAAGACCCCTGGATTTTTTTATGCCTTTTTAAAATTAAAAAAAAATCTTTTTGCGATATCCTAATGTGCATCCTTTGTTAAAATTTAAATTTCATGCAACACAAAGTAACATAGCTGGATGAAATTTTAAACAACTAAATTTTTAATCAAGTTGTGAATATCTTTTACAAATTTATTTTACTAAACGTACATAATTATTTTAAAACCACCTAAGGGGCTCCTTCTGGGTTTTGTGTACCTTTTTTAACATATAGAAACATAATAAATAACTTTCCCCTTTCAAGTTATTTAACTTTTCCCCCGAAATTTCCCCTTTTATAGTCTGTTCATTTAGAATTGGCGCCTGAAACAGGATCAAAAACGCTCAATAATAAACCACCTAAGGGGTTCCTTTTGGGTTTTGTGTACCTTTTTTAACAAATAGAAACATAATAAATAACTTTCCCCTTTCAAGTTATTTAACTTTTCCCCCGAAATTTCCCCTTTTATAGTTGTTCATTTAGAATTGGCGCCTGAAACAGGATCAAAAACGCTCAATAATGCTTCATAACAGTCATCACACAACTTCAGTGACCGATTTTTTTACAGTATTTTAACTACTTGTGTTTTGGCTGCCTTGTCATTGGAGAAGAAAATGCTTTCGATGATAATTACAACAGTAACTGCTTCTAATACATTTCGCCTCAGCAGGGGCGGGTCCAGGGGGGGGGCCCTGGGGGCCATGGCCCCCCCCCCCGAGAAACCCTAACAAATAGCTTAAAAAACACTTTCTTAATGTTAAAATTGAAAAAATTTTCTGGGGGAGAACCCCCAAACCCCCCTTTAACATTTTGGCATCCATAGGCGCCAACTTTTATAAAATATTGGGGGGGGGGCCAGTACAAGACCTTAAAAAACATAAAATTAAAAGAAACAACCATTAAGTTTACTTGCCTAATTACCTAATTTTGTATCAGATGTATAGATTAAATTTCGTTACATGTCCCTTTAAATATCGCCAAGGTGTAATATTTTGAGGTGCATTTAATGTAAAAGTTTTGTGTAATAATGCGAGCTCGAAATAAGATGGGGGTCTGGGCGATCTCTCCCAAAAAAATTTTAGAAATTTCTCTGGTAAAAGTAGCATTTCAGCTTAATTCCAAAGTTTGGGGGCTCTCCCCAAGAAACTTTTTAAAATTTGACCCTTAAAAGAAATTTTTAACACATTCTGAGACCTTTTGTGGGTTACCCTCTCCCCAAATAACCGCTCTTGAAGGGGATTCCAAACCAGAAAATATCCAAACATCACAAAATATTGGGGGGGGGCTTAGCCCCCCTTCAGCTAACATTGGATGGGGCTCAAGCCCTCTCAAACCGGTAATACTATAGTTTAAATGGGCGTATTTGCAAAAATTTTCAGAAGAGGACCCCCGGCCCTTTTCAAAATTGGGCATCTATTTATAATTTCATCCTTGAAAATTCTGTGGTTTACATGCTTTTAAAATGAGCTGAAACTTTATTTTTAGAGGCAAATTTTCAAAAATTTTCTAGGGGGCACCCCCCAGACCCCCTATTAATTTCTCATGGTTACTTATTTACTGTTTTCTCCTTGAACTTGTTTCTCTCCTCTCCTTTTAGGAGTACAAGAAGTTACCCTCTTTAGGTGTTATCCAATGGATACCAAATGTACAAAAATGAGTAGAAAAACTTCCATTTGAAGCCAAATTTCACAAAATTTTCTGGGGGTGGACCCCCAGACCCCACACGTTTGCTTTCGAGTCAACATTATCCTAAGAAACCTTTATAACTTTAACAAAGTTTCGCATTTCATTTATGTTATACTTGGAAATTTGGGAGCCAAACACCTCGCGAACACAAGTATTATTATGGCCTTACAAAAATGTTTCACCCCCCCCACTTTCTAAAACAATGGCACGGACCCTGGATATCCTCTAAGTTACTATAAACCCCTAAAAAGCTGCTTGAAAGCAAGCACTCTTCAAAAAATTTTCTGAGGCACTGAAAATTTCGAATGTAATACCCTCCGACTTTGACATGGCCCCCCCCGAAAATCTGGTCTGGAACCGCCCTTGCGCCTCAGGCGCCAGTTCTAAATGAACAGACTATAGGTTATTCCTGATATGCTACATGACGTTTTTTGGCAAGAAATTTGATACTTTTCTTGCTTTTCCACGGCTGGGAGCGGGAATAGCCCGATTTTTAGCGCTTCCTAGCGGACAATCTGTTTGACAGAAAAGTTCTACGTATTTGACTTTTTTCCCGGGTTGTTCCTGTAGTGTTACTTTTTTGTATTTAATTATAATTTACTAAAAAAACCCCGCCATATATTTTAAATTTTATTTGGGGAAAGAGATTTGGATTCAGCATCCTTATAACTATGAAATATGTTGTGTACAGTTTATAAAACCTTCTGTATTTTTTTCTCAGAAAAACACGATGTTTGGGATACTTTCGCATGAGACTCGAGTTTCTGATAGGGAAATAACTGATTATGAACAATTCCATTTAATTAATTTATCGTTGGTCGTTGGTGTAATAAAGAAACTAAATCGTGTGAAGTATTTAAACAATTTATATAATTAACCTAATGTAAAACAGGGTGGTTTACTAGATAAAAGTGCCAATTTTTGTATTTTCTCGCTGCTGCTAAGAGGGGTTGGAAATTACCAAATTTTCAACGCGCTCTAACAATCAAACCATTGCTCTGTCGGTAGAAAATTATGTTTAACATTATCTGAGGCTTGTTTTCCTTTATTTTTATTTTTGGTACCTACTGCTTTCAGCAAAAAAATTGTTTTACAAAGAAAGAACGACTAACTTTTGATATTTGTTTCAATTTTTTCCAGTGTGGCCGAACGAAATTTTGTACAGTTCGGATTTAGCCCTCCCAAAAAAATTTCCTCAACCATTCAAAGTTGTTTGATAACCATTCTTTTCGAAACACCTTATCTTTGCACCTGGTAATGGGTTACAGCTATACACAGTAATTCGGTAGCCCATTGATCTGGCTAGCTTTCCGTAACACAACCCGGTTAAGTAGAAACGTAGCCTGTATGGATTGAACACAACGCATCTCATTAAAATACGATTAAATTTAGGGCCGTATTCAAAATTACGAAAAGACGGGAAATGTTGATCTTTTTCAGTCGCCAAGCGTCTATCGTGACTTTTCCGGTATTCAAACCTCCACCAAGAAGTAGTGTTGGGTAAATGAGGTGTGAGGTACCTCACTTGAGTACCTCACCTCCTCGTTTTGTCATGACACCTCAGAACCAAACATTGTACCACCTCACACACCTCAAGCCACTCACACACCTCAAACCACTCACACACCTCAAGATACTCACACACTTCTTTTGGAGTAGTGGGACAAACTGAGGTGAAGGCGCCCTGTGTGACAAAACGTCCCATGGGACTGCGCACTGTCCCATGCGCAGTGCAATGAATACAATACCCTCCATGCCACTCACTCCATCGGCATCGGCCCGGAGTAGCAGGGAGGAGTGCGGAGTAGGCTAGGGTCATGTGATCTCCTTTCTCTTTTCGTCTCTCCCTCCTCCCTCCCATCCTGTGGCCGACCTACAGGGGAGGCATTCGGAATTTATTTTACGTTTCAGCAATCTTAATTAATCGTCGAAATTTGTAATGTGAGTTGTAACTTTTTTAGGCATAATTGAAAATAAAGGCTGTAAGAACATAAGTACAGTATGATTTTTAAAGTTAAAATATTAAAGAATTTTAATCAAATAATCCAACAGCAAATACATTGCTTATAATAGTACTAGAGGACTGGCGTTTCGATCCTCAAAACAGTTGAAAAGATACTTTTTAAATCCAAATCAATCGCTTCATTAATTATGCAAAACACTGATTAACCAATAAAATATAAATCTTAACAACATAAATTTTGCTTTAGATCAAGTATTTCATATTATCAACCAATATGTAACAATATAAAGCCCCCTCAAATCACGTACTTTCGATCCTGGCTACTCGTTAAACGAAATTCTCAGTATTGCAATCTTTTTTAATCGTCGAAATATTAATTAGAATTTCTGAATAATTTAGGTTTACTTGAAGCTTAGGATCCTAAGAATATAAAATCCCCATAATTTTTTAAGCATGTACACTACATTTTATTAGTCATCCATCATAAAAGTAATAATATAATGCCCCCTCAAATTGCGTACTTTCTATCCTGGCAGCTCGTTTAACGAAATTCTCATTATTGCAATCTTTTTTAATCGTCGAAATATTAATTTGAATTTCTGAATAATTTAGGTTAACTTGAAGCTAAGGATCTTAAGAATATAAAATCCCTATAATTTTTTAAGTATGTGCACTCCATCATAAAAATGAGATATGAACAAAAGATCCCGTGGGTCAGGACAGTACTTTGTTAGAACTAACAGAACTGAGACACACACTCTACTCAAAAATAAGCTCTGGGACGTCCCATTGGATTGGGACTGTTGGGACGAAAACACACACCGTGACGTGCGCGTGACATGACATTGTAGTTTGTTTGTATGGGACAAATTGAGGTGGTGGGACGAAAACACACACCGTGACGTAGTTTGTTTGTATGGGACAAATTGAGGTGTTGGGACGTAGTTTGTTTGTATGGGACAAATTGAGGTGGTACAACGTCACACCTCACTATGACAAAATGAGTACCTCACTCACCTCACTTAAAATTTCTGAGTTACCCATCACTACCAAGAAGAAAAAGTCCGAGAGAAAAAGACACATCCCGACAAGTCAAGTCCGCAGCCGACTCGTATCTTTTTTTCTCCTTCTTGTCGGGATCTGATTGGCCGAGCAGGTTGGATGACGTAACAGATTGAAGAGCGAGGAAAGAGACACAACAAAATGGCTGGTGCCTTCGGCGTTATGTGTGTGTACAAACACAAACCAAAGCTTCAACTATCTCAAGTATTTTAGTATCATTTTGTTTATTTTTATGATTATCAATTAGAACTATTCCATTTTAATGATTCATGCAGATCTTTATAAGTCGTTATTTAATTTTAGATGTTTATGTTGTGTGTTAGTGAATACGATTCATAGCTACTTCTTTTGACATTGCATTCTTATGATAGTCTTGATTTCTTTCAATCCCAAGTTTTATTTACGCGTTATTGTATTACTTAAAGGGGTTTTATGAATGTTTGAATTGATGGCGCGTTCGTGTCTTACTTGGGAACCTAGGTTTTTCTAAACTACCCAAACCGTATTCAATGGCTCACTCAAAACAAAACAGTATACAGTTTTATTTCGAACTACTCGAACAATATTAAGTAATAATTTATTAAATATATATTCCTAAAACATGAATTTGGATTGTATTATGATGTGATGATTAATAGTAGATTAAGTACAAATTTAGTTGAAATTATCCTATACAGCCCCTTTGTAGATCCCCTTTTGATCTGTAGGTACTTATTAAAATGTTATAATAATATTTACATGACCTTTTCTATTGTACTTTGTTATGGAATCCCATACCCTGCACTATTCCATTCATTTTCGAAATTTTTACTTGATGTTCAGTGTTATAAATCAAATTATTGCACGTGCACGCCTAGTATCGGGCAGTGCTATCTTCGTTTCATTAGCCTTCAGCTTGAGATGCTAATTGCTTCTAGCTTGTGTCAAAGCCCCGTAGCTATTCCATGCTGTACCTTTAATCAATTTTCCAAGCAAACTCATTAACATATTAGCTGTCACAGTATAACACAGAATACCCTTGTTCTTGTTTATCTCAAACTTTGATAAATAGTTCCGCTTTGAAAATAATAATGTTTATATTTTATTATTGTAATTCTTTTGTTGATAAATGATGAGTTTTCATCCTAAACCTTGACAACTCAAATTTTTTGAATCTCACAAATACTTTGAAAAAATTGAGCTTTTAGCTCTTTTGGGATTTAATAACAATTCAGTGTTTTTTATCCCTTTTGCTTTTTGTGTTCCCCCCCCCCCCTTGTAATTTGTTTCCCTACTGAAATTGTTCGTGTTATTGTATGTATTAAAAAAAATACTACTTGTTTTGAGAAAACGCTGTGTTTTATTTAAACTAGTCACACACATTCAATCACTTGCAATACAGTACCAGTCTTTGCTACCTTGCAAACATGAGGCAATGTTTTTTATTTTTTTAAAGTTACTTAATTACATACAACTTATAAATGAATGACTAAATAAATTGCCTACCTCTGTGATTCGCTGTTAAGAGTCTCGGAATCTCCCGTCCCAAATCAAAATTTTTTTCAAGTATTTTTTCTCTCCTACATTTAGTTTGAATGTTGAAAACTAATACATTTTTCTTTTCAGATTTTTTATGAAGATTTGATTGTGAAGTACTCATAATTTATTTTTTGTTATTAAATTTGCATGATAACTGAAAATTTTGAGAAAAGACCTTACAACTCTCAGGGTTTGTATTGAATCAAATTGTATATTTTTAAGTATAATAAAATATAAATTTTATTTCTTAATGCAGTGTACTGTTTTATGATTCATTCTTTTCATAGCTCAATAATTATTAATTTTATGATTATGGATGTTTTAAAACCTTGTAATAGTTAGAATTTATTGACAAAAAGGGTTTTATTTTGTGTCAAATAAGTTAATTGTTGAATTTTTGACCATTTCACAACTGTTGAAACTATAACTGAAAGTTGAATAGGCATGTAAACATAGAAACTATAACTGAAAGTTTAATAGGCATGTAAACATAATGCTAAAACAATTCATAACAGTTAAGATATTTGGGGAATGGTCAATTGCCCAATAGTTAAGTAAGTACCAATACATTTGTATAATAGATGCTAAATTATAAAATAGTTAAGCCAACCTGTATTTAAGTAATTCTTAGGTTTGAAATTCAAGGGTGTCTCATTTTACTGAAATCCACATTACCAACAAGCCAAATATGATGTTTCGCTAACAAGATCTTACACGGAATTCCATGGCCCTAATACCAACTGGATGTTTCACTGAATCAAATATTACTGTAATGGGCCATTCGGTGAAACGTCCTGTTGTCGAAAAGGACTTACTGTGATATGGCTTTCTGTTAATGTTGATTTGATGGCCACAATTAATGAATCCACTACTTCATCTGCATGTTATAAGCAGTTTATTTACAATATAAATCTTGAAATATATTTTTTTAAGAATTCTGAAAATTGGTCATTTTTCAAACTTTAACTTCCTTGAGCTAGCAGTAAATATCAATTGAAAATGATAAAATTGTACCAGAATTATTTTTATATATAATGGAACAAATTTAAAGGGTGAGAGCAATAAATTTAAAAACTTCAAAAATAAGGACCACCCTAGTGGAGGTGTTCTGAGGCTTTGTGAAGTCCCACAGTTAAACTTGCCCAAAAAATGAATTAAAGCAGTGTTTATTTAGTATAAGGATTTCGTGCCATTCAAATTTATTAAGCCCAATAAAAATCTATAGTTTAGGGTTTAGGTCCAGTGTACGTGAATTTTTTTTTCTTTGATTGTCAAAGGTAAGTTAAGTGTATATGTATAATGTTACGGTGATGTTATAACTCAGGACATTATTAATAATGCCTGCATATTTTAGGCAAAGTGATAAATACTCTTTGAATCTTTCACATTGCCCGCTTCACTTCTGGTGTTATTAATAATGCCCAGTTTAACACTTTTCCCATAATTATTACTTTTAGTTTTTGAAATATATTTTTCTATTCATAGATAATCCTAAAAAAATATCAAATAAGGTTTTTTGAAGTTTTTTTATTTTGGGAGTGTTTAACTGAAAAGAAAAATAAAGCGGCTAACTTGAAAATCATCCCATGTAAGAAGTTTACTGCACGCAGATAAAATTGTCAATGCTTAAGACTTATTTAATGAACTTAAGTTAGATATTCTGTTATAATTTATCACTTCTACTATTTAAAGAAACTTATAAAAAATACCCCCCTTAAATCAAAATAACTTACACCTTAACTTGCACCTTAGCAACTAAATCACATTGAAGTAATTCAGTCTTGCCCTGATACATGCACCCTTTTTAGACTCTAATCCATAAAAATAAAAATCCAAACTTTCTAGGCATAAAATTTTTAAATTGAGTAGTTGAAAAAGTTTTATAATTGAGTAGGTTAAGCTGTTAAAAAGATTATTTTTTGGGATGTTGTCATAATTAGTGTTGCTCTTATGTGTAATTAAAGCAAACATTTTTAATTTAAAAAAGGATGAAATAAAAAATTCATGTAACAGTTTAATTATGATTTAAAATCAATAGTTGAATTAAAACTAATGACAAGGTGTTAATAAATATGAGCCATTTTGTGTGTTACCAGACCACACTTTGTAAGAATCAATAGCTATTAATTTTTAACATTTCTTGGGGATTTTTTAAAAGAATCTAACAACTTATAATATCTGAAAACAAATAGTTGATGGTATTGTAGTGACCAGAATTCAGAATGCAATCTAGATAGTGCTCAATTAATAGTATAGTAAAGGGACTTTCATGGTTTGAAAATATTTTATCAGAAGTGAAAAACTAGAATTGGGCTAAAAAAATTCTCTAATTTAAGGTAAAGATCGCTAATTTTAAAAACGAAAGCAAAATAATGTAGTAAAACGCATGAAATCCATATTTTCATAGTTTCTCATTCAACGTTTTCATTTTTCAACGTTTGTTTACGTCTCACTGCGGTACAGGAGCACGTTTCCAGATCATAACATTGTCGAAAAGCAAAAGACATCCACAACAGTTAACGGTTACGATCAAGTTCAGCCTTGCAAGAGTATTTTTTGTAATTTTCAACCAAATATTGCCGAAAAGACGATGTAACCTTCCTTCTCATTGGTTATAATGGGAATTTCGGTGGACCATTCAGGTAGCGCGAATGCGTGACAGCCAAGACTTTCAGAAGCTCCTCCCCACAAGATATGCCGTTTGAATCGCTCGGACAAGTCAAAAGAAAAAAGATGATCGCGGGAAGACGAACTCGCCAAAGCATATCTTCTGAAGAAAAAGTCATAATTTTGAATACGGCCCTTAGTTTTTACTACTTATCTTATATATTAAAATAATTTGGTTTTTCTTTCGGCCGGCCGCCAGGCCGCACCCCCGTTCCGATTTGGACAAACTCGGTCTTGATCGAAAGCTTTCCACCCCTAGATGAGCCAATAATATATCACGTTCCTCCAAAATATTCCATTTTTAAATTATGCCGTTTTTTCGTTTTGCCCCCATGTTAACTCTATGGGGAGGTTCCGTTCGGCCGGCCGCCAGCCCGAACCCCTGAACCGATTTGGACAAACTCGGTCTTGATCGAAAGATTTCCAACCCTAGATGAGCCAATAATATGTCACGTTCCTTCAAAGCATTCCATTTTTAAATTATAAATTTATTTCAATTAGCCCCATTGTTTTCAGTTAATATTTTTACCAACACAGGCAAAACGTCTTTTAAAGAGGGTGAAGAAAATCTACTTTGAAATTATCAAACTTCAATTTTTTGACGTTTTACTAGATTTATCGCAGCAGGATACTAGGCATAGAGCATTTTCAATCACATGACTCGGACCTAACAACGGCCTTAGCAACAGAAAATGTTACAGTTTTTTGCCCTACAGAGGTTAACAGTTACAGAAAATGACTGGCCGTGGAATTCTTCTATTGGAGCATTTGCAATCACGTGACCCCATACCTAAAAACCGGCTTAGCAACAGTTAAAAGCCCTACAGAAGGTACACAGTTAAAAGAAAATAACCGGTTGTGACGTCACCTGAAAACACAAAACACTCTATATTGGATTTATAAAAAAAAAAATTACTGGTACAGGTTTAATTGAAGTATTACTTCTTTCTCTTCAGATGACGGATAAGAATAAATTAGTTGTGGTTAGAAAAACCTATAATCTGATTGAATATATTGAACAGTTTAGCGCTGACGATGCAGCTTAAAAAAAGTAATAAATTGTAAAAAATTTAACTGCGCTGCAAGCGTGTGGTAGTAACGAGCGAAGCTCGCATCAGCGCCAAAGGCGCGTAATCTAGCTGGTAAGACGCGGCTTTGCCGGGTCAAACCAGCTAGTTTGTATTTATAACAATGGACTCTAACCGACTGACGTCACACGGAACCAACACGTGACCTACTGAGCTTGCGATTGGTTACCACAGATACTACACTAGTAGATCTACTAGTGTAGTATCTGTGGTAACCAATCGCAAGCTCAGTTGTAGGTCACGTGTTGGTTCCGTGAAGTCTCGAACCAGATAGGCGGTTAGAGTCCATTGGAACCTCCAATTTCCTACTTCCTAGTTTGTAAGAGCCAAACCAACCTGTTTCTTTATAATTTTTGTGTGTACAATTTCAAAGAATAACGTTACATATAAATTACTAAGTTAATATAATAAAAGGTTACTATAAATAATAAAACATTCCATATGCGATACATTTTGGATTACATTGAAAGACCACTTTGAGTGCATAAATATTTCTTTAAAATGGGATTCAATCTGAGTAATATTACTATATTAATTAGTTTTAGACAAAAAATATTTTTTCTTGATTCCAGAAAGGATTAGAATGTAATAAAACGGAATACAAGTTTTTCACAAGCATAGAAATTATGGCCAAGCCTGGCAATAATTTCTCTGGAAAATATTCCCTGGAAAATACTTTGTCATTTCCCGGGAATAGTTTTTAAAAGAAAATTTAATATTTTTTCCGGGAATGCATTTATAATATTTATTAATCCACATTTCACATGTTTCTTAATACTAAATAAATTAATCCGTGATAACAGGTAGCTAGTAATATAAAAAAAAGAAGATATTCAACTTCATAAACCTCAAAAATAAACTAAAGAAATTATACCCGTGTAAGGCCGGGTAGATCAGCTAGTATGCTTTAATTAAGAAGTGTAATTATAGAATATTTTAAGTAAAACAACTGAGTTATGATTCATTTCTGTGATTAAATTCTTGTTTGAAGTTTCAGGTGTTATAAAAAAACTTGTATCAAAAGAAACCAAATAAACGCCACGAAAGGAACAAAAAACGAGAAAAATAAAACAAAATTTTGACAAATTTTACCGAAGCATATTCTTTAATGTAAAAAAATGATAATTCTTTACCATTTAAGGTACTTTTACACTATTAATATATCCATAGGCACGTTTTCGCATGGAGTCTATTAGACCCCACGAGGGGGAATATGTTACTATTTTTTGAAAGGGTTGGAAGGGTAAAAAAATAAAATTTAAACCTTGATCATAATTTTTTTTCTTTTCCCGGGAAATAAGATTATTTCCCGGGATTACAAAATGTAGAAAAATTTAGCTATTTCCCTAACCCCCTATGGGAAAGAAACCCTATATTGCCGACCCCTGTTCTATGACGTATGTTAAAATCTACTTAAATGGCTTCCTACATAAATCGTGAAGAAAATGATAATCCAGATTTATACCCATCAGCTTGTTTTTTTATGTGTAGCACTTACAAGAATCTCGACCATGCGGATATGATAAAGAAAACGGAAGTAAAAGGCTTGCCTTTCTGTCGACTATCAAACACAAGGGATTTTATATTTTACTATGGTATTTAAACTGTCACTTTTTACAGCACACAGTTCTGTATTACGTGTATCAGTGTGTTTTACAAATTTTAAAACTTAATGAAGATGATGATATGGGGTTGGATTTCTTGTTGAGCCTTTTCTATCAACATAAAAATAATTATTTTACTAAAATCAAGCTATATTAGGTACTTATCGCTGTAAATGGAGAACCTAATACAGATTTTGATGGAAGTTTAATTAGGAAAATGATGGAATAGAAAAGTAAGTACATAATGGGAAAACTTTATAGAGGTTTTAAATCCTTAAAAAACTAGAAATTTTTCGAAGCGAATTTGAATTTATCACATTTGTTAATTAAATCAGCATCAATAGAGTAAAACACATAACTTATCACCTTAATTTTGCTATATTTAAACTGTGCAGATATTAAGGGATACCTACTTATAATAGCATATTAAGACATGCAAATAAGTTTAAATGTATAATTTCATGCATTTTAATGAAATATTTATCCCATTTGACGTACCTTCAAAATATCGAGATCCTTTAAGGATGAATCACAGTTTTACAGGATGACGAATTTCAACAGTTATGATTTTCGAATAACTTCAAAGACTATAGTAGGTGTGTAAATATGCTTCCGGGTATAAAAAAAGAGTTTCAAAAACATTTCGTAGTGAAGTATGAAAAAGAACCCCTTGTGAAACTCAACAAATTTGTGACCAATGGAAGTCTGGAGATAAGATGTTTTTTCAACGTGATTATTTCTATGTGTTGGTATTGTATTCGTGCTTAAATGACCGGAAATTATTCACTTACAACTAGTATCCTCAAGGCTCTGAAGTCCAGTATGTCCTTTGAAAATTTCTATTCGCCGTCACTTCTAGCACCAGACAAAATAATTCGTTCTGTATTTCTCTGTGTAAAATCATAGTAACGCAATCTATATTTCCACGCACACTAAAATATGACCACATATAGACTTCCACACCATCACAAGAGAAGCTCAAAATATAACATGACATGTATACACAGGGTTGAAATTTGGGAAAGGTAAAACTAAATGGTAGAAACTTGTATGCACCCAACAGAGATATTTCTTCTATAATTAACATTTAATTTAATACAGTAGATTTCAGCATACTTAAAAAAAGTATAAAATTTACAAACCTTGTATATTATCTGGGAAATGAGATTGATCCTAGTAAAAGTAACAAGTTTTTTAATAACTTTTTTTGGGTTTAGAAAATGTAATAAACTAGTTTTTTTTTACTTTCTGGGGGAGTTATTAATAATTCCTAGAGGGGGAGCCTGAGTTATAAGATTTTGTAATTGATTTTGATAATGAAAGTCTAGAAATTTGAGAAGATGGTTTCATAACATAAATAAACTTTTATAGTAGAGAAGTAATGAAATTTTTAACTTTCACCTTTCTTTACTTAAAGATTGGTTTATGCTTGAAATGCTTTTGGTGTAATTAAGTGATATTATTTATTCAAACAACTGTATACAAATTTTAAAACTAAGTGTGTTTTTAAATTGGTTCTACACAGAAAATATTTTTTTAGACTTTCCATTTTTGTGGACTAGTTAATATTGCTGAAAACAAATGGGAGAAGTATTATACTCAACATTTAATACTTTAATTTTTCCAATTTTAACAGAATTAATGGCTACTTTATCACTCTGAAGCATATAGTTCATTTGATATATAATACTTTACCTTGTGTCTATGGATAGGTACAAATAATACAAATTAAAGAAGAAGTTCAGAAAGTTTCATCTTGTTGGTTCTTAAGAAATTCAACAAAACAATTCAAATTGAACAATTTCCTCCTGGGGAGTGTTTGGAAACTCTAGCTCTAAGTAGTCTTAAACTTGCTCAGCTTCTACAATAAATATTAGAAGATCTGCTTCAAAAGACCTACAATAAAGCATCAAGTTATAACCGAGTTTTTTAAGGAGGATTTCAGGATAAAACATTAAAAATACATACAAGGTTTCCTGTTTTAGAAAGGAAATACTTTTTTTTGAGAAAAGCCTAATTTTACAAATAACACCCAGGAAATTTTTTGCCTTGTTATCTTTGTAGTTATGCATTGATGAGAAATAATCAGTATATCAGTATAACATATTTCTTATAGGAACCTGATTATAAAACATATCATAGGGATATAAAAGGAACATTATTGACTTATTCAGAAGATTAAATATCCTTAAAGAATTCAAATGTTTTCTCTTTATGGTTTTTAGAAAAATTAAATACCTTAGGTTTAGGTGTTGCCACAGGTTAAAAGAATTAAAATAGGTAGTTTATGAGAAAAATATTAACACAGTTAAGAATTAGATGATCACCATTCTAAATAATTACATATTTCCCTAATAGTTTGTTAACCTTTTACAGGCCAAATTCAGATTCAGGTGTATTTCAATTAATTTTTTGCATAATGTACCTTCTAATGCTTCAATTAAGAGAAATTATTAATATGAAGGCGGTAAAAAAATTATATGTGATTTTCACCATGTTCCCAATTAGGAACATTGGCCACTTCTGACTATACTTCTACAAGGGAAACAAGAATAGACTTTAGTAATAAATATATCAAATTAAAAACCCAAACTATATGGAATAACTAACAAATTTAACCTTAAATGCAATTTATTTTTTGGTTTAAGCACACACACAGCAAACTTAAATAAATTTCATATTTTTTTTTTAAAATTCATTGTCAATTTCACGTTACACATAAGCAAAATACCAAAATTTTATATCATTATGCTTGTAAGTTTTATACACTAGCCTGAAAAATACAATATAGGAATGAAGGAATGTAAAAACAACTAAAAGAAATGTTTTTTAATTATATAAGAAAATTCAAATTAATTAATAAGTTCGTTAATTACACACAATATTGAAAATATCATACATGTATGAAAGGATTTAAAAATAGATTATGATAATTAGTACTAAAGTAATGATTAAAAATCTGAGTAAGGAATGAAATAGTTGATTTTTTGAATGTAAAATTTATAAATTCAAACAAAAATTTCATTCCCATTAATGGAAAAAAAATCTGAAAAATTTTGTGCTTTTATTTCCTGATATATAGGAAAGCATTTTAGATTCAATGTTATTTATTTCTTTATGAGTAATAAATAATACATTCTGAGATGTATGAATGAATATACTAACTTTTTGTTGTTTGTGCAAGAAAAATCTCTGTGTTAAGTTATAAAAGATCCTAGTTTATACTACACAGCACAACCTTCATTTCTCAAAACGAAATATTATGGATTCAAATAAAAAAACGATTAATCAATAAAAACATATTCAAACCAGCTACTTCTTTTCTAAAAGGGGATTCCCCTTTAAGCAATTATGTAACCTTTTTATTCTTTAATGAAAGTGTACAGTCTTCTAAGTGTAAACTCCGACACTCAAGCGTCATCTCCAGCCATGGACCGGTTTCGTCCTTGTTAGGACTCATCAGCACGGGATAGGAAGGCAACGCAAGAGAGCCGAGGCCAAAAACTAGTCTCTAGCCGACTATAATGGAAAAGGTGACCATTGATTAGTCCTCCACTGTCTGCTGGAATGACTTGCCTTTCCCGATCAGATTTAATTCCCAAAAGGCTTTGGTAAAAGGAGGAGTATTTCACCATTATTGCTGGTTAGCAGACATTAAGTGTAAACTCCGGCTCTCAAGCGTCGCCTCCAGCCATGGACCGGTTTCGTCCTTGTTAGGACTCTTCAGCACGGCATAGGAATAATGGTGATTTAACATTTTCTTATTATTTACTAACAAACTATCTAAAAACACTTATTTAACAAATGTTATTGAATTTAATTAGTATCAATTAAGCATTAAAGTGAAGCAAACGGACTTGTCGGGCAAACGTAGTCGGCATTTGAGCTGTCGTCGGCCAATAGAGCATTTTCAATCACATGACTCGGACCTAACAACGGCCTTAGCAACAGAAATGTTACAGTTTTTTGCCCTACAGAGGTTAAGTTACAGAAAATGACTGGCCGTGGAATTCTTCTATTGGAGTATTTGCAATCACGTGACCCTATACTTAAAAACCGCCTTAGCAACATATACCTCGTTACCTAGCACAGTTTCAAGTACTAAGGGGCTCTTGGGGTAGGACCGGAAGCACCCAAGGGGGGAGGGGGGCTATTTGCTTATTTTTCCTGACAAGGGGGAGGAGGGTATGTGTGATGCTTACGTTCTTACGTAAAATGTTACAAATACCGAATTTTCGTAAATATCTTGTTTCTTGCATAAATAATTTCAAAATTCAAGCAAAAATAAATTTTACAAAAAAAATTCATTCATTTTGACTTCACAATCTAGGTTTAATGATCATGGAGCACAATGAATTTCTGGAATCTATGGAACTGGAAGTGACAGCTCACCAAATAATGTTTAATGTATGAGGCCATTCATATTTGTCAAAACTAGCATTAGTACTACTATTTCCAAAGATACAGCTTGTTAAAGAAATAAATCTCCTTAAAAGCGGAAATAAAATAAAATATTGCTCTCAAACCATAAATCCCATAGAAAATCCTTCGTAGACATTATGTTTGCTTTAATCAGTTGATTTATTTTCTTTGGGGTTCTCGTCGTTCTCGTAGTTTTCTTTATTGTTTTTATATTGTTTTATTATTGTTATTGTTTTGGTTCGATGATATCTCTGCTATATTCTTTCATAACCAACTATTCTTCTCTCTGGTGTCTCGGGAATTGTTGAAAACGGCATTTAAAGGGAGTCGTCAAATCGGAAATGTCTTCATTTCGAGAATTTCTGTACAAAAAGCTTTTGAAGGTTTAAAAAATTTCTCATCAGAAAAACTTTTGAAGGATATTCAATGGAAAACTAATGATGTGTGGAGAAATAACTATAAAGAACTAGAGGAGTTGGAGTTAAAAAGAGTTGAGGACTAACTGAGAAAGCCTAGAAAGAAAGAAATAAGTTTTTCTTAAATATTTTACAAAGGTATTTATAAAGGTATAAATATCACATATTATAATAGTTGACTTGGTGGGAAATTATTGAAATAACTTCACTTATTCTTGTTTATATCCTGTGGCGGCTCGTCCATAGGGGCTGCGGAGCTGCAGAACCCCTAGTCGTCCCCCAGCCATGGACCGGTTTCGTCCTTGTTAGGACTCATCAGCACGGCATAGGAAGGCAACGCAAGAGAGCCGAGGGCAATGGGAAAAAGTTGACTAATGGGAAAAGTTGTGACCATTGATTAGTCCTCCACTATCCGCTGGAATGACTTTGCATTCCCAGAACAGATTTAATTCCCAAAAGGAAGGAGAAATATTTCACCATTATTGCTGGTTAGCAGACAATAAGTGTAAAATCCGACTCTCGAGCTTCGCCTCCAGCCATGGACCGGATCCGGGGTGTTGTTTTTAAGAAAACCAAATAGAAAATAAAACATTAATTATTTTAATTAACTTATTAAACATAAATAAATTAATAATTTTTCATAATATTAATATAATTAATTAATAAACATAAATAAATTAATAATTTTTCATAATATTAATATAATTAATTAATAAACATAAATAAATTAATAATTTTTCTCCATATTTAAGCAAATTTTGGTATTTTTGAAAAATGCGAAATCCTAACGGATGGTGCGCGCTGAGACCACCTGTTTGGAGTTATGGTCGAAGCGGGCACATCCGGCGGGATTTCGCGCGAAATCCTAACGGATGGTGCGCGCTGAGACCACCTGTTTGGAGTTATGGTCGAAGCGGGCACATCCGGCGGGATTTCGCGCGAAATCCTAACGGATGGTGCGCGCTGAGACCACCTGTTTGGAGTTATGGTCGAAGCGGGCACATCCGGCGGGATTTCGCGCGAAATCCTAACGGATGGTGCGCGCTGAGACAGCACCTCCTATAGAAAGAGGCTGTTGCTATAGACCCGAGTACTCGGGTATACAGCAAACGACACTGTTACGCCGAGCATGGCAACAGCGCCACTTTAGGGGAACTAAAGTGGCCGACCATGGACAACAGCGCCACTGTAGGGGAACTAAAGTGGTCGGCTCCCAGCATTTTCGCAGCGCCCTCTACACTGATTTTCGCCGACCATGGACAACAGCGCCACTTTAGGAGAACTAAAGTGGTCGGCTCCGAGCATTTTCGCCGACCATGGACAACAGCGCCAATTTAGGAGAACTAAAGTGGTCGGCTGGGAGCGATTGGCGCCGACCATGGACAACAGCGCCACTTTAGGGGAACTAAAGTGGTCGGCTCCGAGCATTTTCGCCGACCATGGAGTCTAATCAAAAAAGTTTTAATATTTTAATTTTCTTGTCATGTCGTAAAAATTTATACAAGAATTCAAAATAATAATTCAAACAACTCTTTTGTTTTACTAGTTTTTTTGTTCTTAGAAATAATACATAAATAAGTGATATATTTGCTGTAAATATATTTTCAATAAATATATTTAATTTTTTATTTTTTAAAAGTTTCATTTTTGGCGATAAATTATTTTTTTTAAATTGTGCCCTTAACTTTCGAGGCTTTTGAAGAGGTCATTTTCCAATGGAATTGTCCTCAGGTACAATTATAGTACAAGTATAGTGGAGTATAGTATAGTATAGTAATAGTATAGTATAGTATAGTACAAGTATAGTGGAAAACCTGTGGAATTAACTTTAACGCATAATTAGTTAGTTAATTAATTTGAAATTGGAAATTTCCAAAGAAGTAAAAACCGGAAATACTTTGGCATATTTTCATCAGAATTTATTTAACTAAGAATAAAATTATAATAAGAATACATAAATTACAAAATTTTTAAAATTTTAATAATTTTTTAATAATTAATTTTTATATTATAATATAGGCTAAAGGTGGATATTTAATCCTATCACATAAAACTATTATTTTTGCAATTAAAAATTAAATACTTTCATGATTTTAAAATTGAAAAAAAAATCTTACTTAGTTTTATAATGCTTGAATTTTTCTACGCTCATGCAAACACTCGTGTCACAGTGTTTGTCATTTTTTAGTATAGAACCACTTATTATTATCAACCGTGTCTGGATATCACTCTGATCTTGGGCAAATGTGATAACATTAAGCCGGAGTAGACTGTATTTGAGCCAACTTATTTTAAGAACTTTTGAAAGAATAGGGAGATTGTGTGGCAAAAAGCGAAATATATTATCTGGTCAACCAACTCTCAAAATATGTACATTTGAGAAAACATTTACACCAAAAATGAAATAAAAAACACAAAAATTTAATTTGAAAAAAAAAACACACAATCTACAAAACAAAATCAGTATGAGCGGCGGTCCCTGGACCCGTGCGTGCACCAATGTCGCAACTTTTACTCAAATCAAAAATCGAAATTGTGTTTTCTACCTTAAAATCTTAAAATATACTCTGCCATATACCTCATAGTCGATTTTGGTAAAAATGGGTTGGAAATTAAGGCAGTAATTGGACTTTGAAAAAAGTTCAGATCTCAACGAAAAAAACACAAGTCCAAAAAAAGCTTATAAATTCGAAAATATTAATATTATTTTTTTTTGTAATTTTTTTTATTGTAACTAATTGTTATGGCAAAGTTTTTCCAGAATTACGGGTTTCCATGGGAAGTTTTATGTCATCCAAGATTTTTAGAACAAGATCGGGGCTTACTTACATTTAATGCCTAATACTCCATTTTTGGTGGCAAGTCGCGTTAGTAGAGTTTCGGAAAAAATTCTACCCTACCCTAAATGTCTTACATGTATAAATCGGGAATTTTTAACAGATTACGAAAATGTAATTCATTAAGGCGTGAGATAATTATTTCGGGAGTTTTTCCTGAAAAACCGATATTCCCTAATCTCCGTTTTTACCGGATTACAGCCGAACCGCTTGCTCCAAGTTTCTGAAATTTTGGTATATGGTGTACCCTAAAACTAAGGAATTGAACTATGTATTGCATTAGGGGTTGAGTCAAAATTAAAATTCCTACTTTTCCCCGCCAAAATACTCCTGGACCATTGGCTCCTTTTCCAAGCACGCTCAGGATAGTGCACAGTAACACTTTCCTGGAGTGATTCGGTCCCGAAAATTCGAAATTTGTAAATTCTCAGCTCTAACTTACTTAATTCCAGAGAAATTAACGAAAAACCATCGTATTTTGAGCATTAAGCCATTTCATTTCAATATCGCGAATTTAATAGGATCCTTTAAAGTCCAAGAGCTGGCTACATGGGAATTTAACAGGAAAGACGTAGTTCTGAAAATTATATTCCTGTTAAAAATTCCCACGTAGCCAGCTCTAGGACTGGGATCCTATCCCGTCCTTGGAAAAGGAGCCAATGGTCCGGGAGCATTTTGACGGGAAAAAAGTAGGAATTTTAATTTTGACTCAACCCCTAATGCAATACATGGTTCAATTCCTTAGTTTTAGGGTACAATATACCAAAATTTCAGTAATCCGGTAAAAACGGAGGTTTGGGAATATCGGTTTTTCAGGAAAAACTCCCGAAATAATTATCTCACACCTTAATGATTTACATTTTCGTAACGTGTAAAAAATTCCCGATTTATACATGTAAGGCATTTAGGGTAGGGTCAAATTCTTTCCGAAACTCTACTAACACGACTTGTCCCCAAAAATGGAGTATTAGGCATTAAAAGTAAGTAAGCCCCAATCTTGTTCTAAAAATCATGGATGACATAAACATCCCCACGAAGGAAACCCGTAATTCTGGAAAAACTTTGCCATAACAATTAGTTACAATAAAAAAAAATTACAAAAAAATTCATATTAATTCTTTCGAATTTATAAGCTTTCTTTGGACTTGTGTTTTTTTTCGTCGAGACTGAACCTTTTTCAAAGTCAATTACTGCCTTAATTACCAACCGATTTTCACCAAAATCGAATATGAGGTATATGGCAGGGTATATTTTAAGGTAGATAACACAATTTCGATTTTTGATTTTAGTAAAAATTGCGACTTACGCACGGGTCCAGGGACCGCCGCTCATACTGATTTTGTTTTGTAGATTCTATATTTTTTTCAAAATAAAATTTTTGTGTTTTTTACTTCATTTTTGATG
Source organism: Tetragnatha montana (assembly GCA_963680715.1). Taxonomy (NCBI): domain Eukaryota; kingdom Metazoa; phylum Arthropoda; class Arachnida; order Araneae; family Tetragnathidae; genus Tetragnatha; species Tetragnatha montana. The sequence continues at coordinate 18,245,120 of OY796683.1, forward strand.
TAAATGTTTTCTCAAATGTACATATTTTGAGAGTTGGTTGACCAGAGATATTATATTTCGCTTTTTGCCTCACAATCTCCCTATTCTTTCAAAAGTTCTTAAAATTAGTTAGCTCAAATACAGTCTAGTCTAGTCTACTCCGCTTTGTTATCACATTTGCCCAAGATCAGAGTGATAACCAGATACGGTTGAGTAATAAGTGATTCTATACTAAAAAGTGATAAACACAGGGACACGAGTGTTTGCATGAGTGTAGAAAAATTGAAGCATATAAAACAAAAGTATCAAGAAAAATGCTTCAATTTTTCAACACTTATTCATTCTAAATTTTTGTTGAAAAATTCACCTGATATTCGTAAACAGCCTATACTTCAGAATTTTAAAAAATTTAAAATTAAATTGTAAGGGCCGTATTCAGAAACTTTTAACACGATTATGAAACGAGTCGATAACGATTCGAGACCGAGAACGACATCGAAACGATCATTTTCAAAAATGAGTACTTTAGCTCTCCCGTTTCCTCAAAAACGAGTAATATATACATGGGCGGATTTAGGTGGGGAACCCTGGGGGTGCGTAGTGGAAAACTTGGGGGTGCAAACTGTCCCTGATGGCTTTGAAAACCTGATTTTCCCTATAAAAATTTAATTTTCTCAAAAAGTTGGGGGTGCGACGCACCCCCTTAAATCCGCCCATGGTAATATAGCGGATACTATAAGAATAATATAAGAAAAACACACAGAATACCCATTAACCAAATAGACGACATTAGTCATTACGTCACTTGCTTGTTTGGAAACGTTGATTCCATCCGTGATTGGTTCCGTACGGATTTACTTCCAATCACGGATAGAATCAACGTTTCCAAACAAGCAAGTGACGTCACACTAATGTCGTCTAAGTAAATCCGTACGGAACCAATCACGGATGGAATCAACGTTTCCAAACAAGCAAGTGACGTAATGACTAATGTCGTCTATTGGAACATTATTTTTTTTTCCTGCTTTAATTAATGAAATGAAGTATACTAGAACATCTACAGCTATATGGATGTTTTTATTAATTTTTTTGATAAAATTTTTTAAACTTCATAAAAGAGAGAACACTTTTTAAAAATAAGATTTTAATTTTAAAATATATTTCTTTCTGAATGAAATGGGTTTTGTGGCAAGTTTAAATTAAACTCACTAGTTTTAAATGGACTCTAACCGCCTATCTGGTTCGAGACTTCACGGAACCAACATGTGACCTACAACTGAGCTTGCAATTGGTTACCACAGATACTACACTAGTAGATCTACTAGTGTAGTATCTGTGGTAACCAATCGCAAGCTCAGTAGGTCACGTGTTGGTTCCGTGTGACGTCAGACGGTTAGAGTCCATTGCAAGCTCAGTAGGTCACGTGTTGGTTCCGTGTGACGTCAGACGGTTAGAGTCCATTGCAAGCTCAGTAGGTCACGTGTTGGTTCCGTGTGACGTCAGACGGTTAGAGTCCATTGCAAGCTCAGTAGGTCACGTGTTGGTTCCGTGTGACGTCAGACGGTTAGAGTCCATTGTATTATGATATACAAAGAAATTTCTTATTGTTTTCATTTAATAAGTTTATAGAGTACTACTCAATTATTTTTTTTAAATCATAACATATATAAATCAAAGGATCTCTTCTTTTTTTTGCTTTGTTAATTTTTAATACTATCTGGGTATAATCAATATTTAAAAAGTGATTATATTTTAAGAATTTTTAAAAAGATATGCTATTTAAAGTTTTTAAATGAATTCTGAAAACTAAAAATATTTAAAGTCATATTAGAAAAGTATTTCAGTGATTATTTCAGATTTTAACTTTTTCTACCCATGAAGACAAAAGGTTCCTCTAGTACAGTAGAACTATGGTATAGTCCAGTGGTTCATTACATGATTATTTTTTCTATTAATTAATAGATATAAACTCTAGAAAACAAGTTTATTATTATGCAATTATTGCATTTAAATTTTTAGGTTTTAAAACTTTGTTAGTCTTTATTTTCTTTGTTTCAAGTATTCTGGTCAACACATGCTTTCACTTTTACTTTCAATAAGTAAAATTATTACAACTCTTAATTAATTTTGTTATTGGAAATAAACTCTAGAAAATCTGGTACTACTGGTATGGTAGGTGACAATTTTTTTCTCAATGAAAAGGAGGACGAAATAATTTAAGAAAAAGGCACAACAATAATAAATGAAACATTTTATTAATTCAAACAAAAATACACTAATTATGCCTAAATATGTACTCTTTTAATTATAAACAAGTATTTTCCATTAAATGAATATTTTTTGTTGATGTATCATTTTCTAACAATATATAGGAAATTTCAAAACAACAAGTATCCTTCATATTGAATTTTACATAAAGTTAAAAGTTCTGCAGCTAGAGTATCTACATTTAATCTTGATTTCTTACTTGCCCAAAAATCATTAGCATTACCCATCTAAAAAGTGCTTTCAACTGAGGCTGTATCAATTCCAGGGCAACACAAAAAGTAAATTCAACAAGAATAACTAAATTTTCCTGTAAAATGTGTTCAGTTTTGAACTGGTTTAATCATGGCTTGGGTTAAATATTTCCACCCATCTTTTATCAAAAATATTAAAACAAAACTGCTTATCTTTCCTGTAATAACATAGAAAAACTACTTCCAAAAAGAAAAAACCCACTGAAGATATGAAATAAAAACAAAACGAAGGAAATATTTCAACCCAACCCCCTTCTTCCTCTATTTCTTCTGTGCCTTGGAAACTAATCAATGGATTAGTTTTAAAATAGTGAAAAGGAGCACAGAACTTAGAAATGGAGGACGCTTGGTCACCTTAGGTGTATGGTAAATAAGTTTTTTTATTTTTGCAATTATGATTGAGGTTAATGTATTCTTTGCTGCATAATTTTAGATTCTTTTAGAATTACTAATTTAGGAAAAAGTTAATCTTATTTATAAAATATATTGTATGTGCACAACTGCATCAGAGAGTAAAAGACCCTCTGCAAGCATTTTTTAAAAATTATTTGATTAATTTCAAATACAAAATATTATTTGGTGAGGGGGATAGAATACAATTGTTAAGTCAAAAATTTTAAATCTGATAATTTGCAGCAGAGAAAAAAATTAAAAACTGAATTGAGGATCAAGTGTCCGCAGTCTTCCCTATAGCTTAAATGTGGTAAAAACTCGGAAATAAACCAAATATGTAATATAAAAACAGTATATCAATCCAAATTTCCTTGAAATGAGAAGATTAAGAGAATTCTGCAATATCAAGTTTCTGAAAACAAACATACTTGTACAAGGAAATCATAAAAATCACATGAGATCACTTGCTCTCCGCTCTCTTGCGTTGCCTTCCTATGCCGTGCTGATGAGTCCTAACAAGGACGAAACCGGTCCATGGCTGGAGTTGACGCTTGAGAGTCGGAGTTTAACCTATAGTTCGGCTAACCAGCTGTTACTTGTGAAATACTCCCTCTTTGAGATCACTTATCCTTGAATCCTTATGGAACTTGGGTATTTCTAGTGGCACACAACGAGAAAGCCATGGTGATTACCCTTTAATTAAAGCCTTCTATTATAGGACAATGTTTAAAGGGCTTTCACCGGGCAAGAAAGATTTCGTTTATTCTATTCTAAACTTGATTTTTTGAAGAACAACTTGAACTGAAAACATTAAATTTCATACATCACAATAGTATTTAATTAGCTACTCAATTACAACATATTAGAACCCTTTTAGTTTTTAATTAAAGTATACTTATAATATAGAACACAAATAAAGAAAACTTTTGAGAAAAAGTATTTTAATTACAAATTGGAAGTAATATAAAAATTACTGTGTATATACATACTTAGGTACTGTTTGATACAAAAATGTAGTCGAGTTAAATAAAATAAACAGTTTTATTATTTTCTTTGTTAGTTAAACTTAATGGCTTTCAAGTCTACCATCTTTTTGGGACCTAAACTAGTCTTTAAATCTAATATGCTATTGGTTTGTAGTGATTCAAGATTGAAGCATTCAGTAAACTTGCAGTGAGTCCAGAAACGTTCGTACACCCATCAAATTTGCACTAGTATACCTGCATGTGAAAAATCCAAACAAAAAGTATCCCAACATCGTTTGTTATCCTTCATTACAATCTACTAAAACAAAGCATCAAAACAGAATGAAAAAAATTATTATCCAAAATGAAGCGATTTTGAAAACCAAAAAGCATTCGTACAGCCATAGACTAACATGGGAAACTAATGTCTAGCCCCCACATACACAAATTTAATTCTTAGGTTTAATCCCATCATTGAATTTAATGGCAGGATTGATAAGTAGAAAATTCAATGCAGAAAATTGAAGAATCGTGTGGGTGCACTAGAGAGACTCTTGGAATGGAATCTTCACAATCAATGGGTGTCTTTAAATCAAAAGATTTTAGATTTAATGTCTGTGGGAGTGCCAGACAACAGTTACCCATTAGTCTATGGCTGTACTAACACTCACACTTTTTTGGTTTTCAAATTCGCAAAATTTTGGATAATAATTTTACACTCTTTTGATGCTCTTTCTTGTAGATTGTAATGAAGGATAACAAATGATGTTAGGATAATTTTTGTTTGGATTATGCACATGCAGTTGAGCCATTAGTTGGTTTACTATAGTGCAAATTTGTTGGGTGTATTAATACTTTCTGGACTGACTGTTATCTCAATCTCAAAAATTTAGAAAATAGAGATTTCGATGGAAAATTCAAACCATCTTTTTAATCAAGAATAGGTAAAAAGAATTCAGATGGAATGGCATTAGGCAACTATTTGGGTCGCGATCTAGGAGTGAAACTTCTTTCCCATCTCTGACAGTCTTATAATATATATTTATCTTTCGGGCAAAGTGATTAATTTGGTATTATTAATAATCCAGAGTGTAGGCCGGGCTAAGTGATAATTTTCATTGATACATGCATTTCATTGATTATCACATTGCCCTCCTCCACTTCGGGCATTACCTATTAATAATGGCCGATTTATAACATTACCCAAAACATATGTATGAAATTTGTCCAAAATAGGGATTGCATTTACCAACATTTTCTATGGGCTTCCTTTAGAAGAATTTAAAAAAGAGAAAGTTGTTTCATTACCTTTGCTATGGTAGTCCATATCACATCACGGGACGAAATAATGCCTTTGAGCACGTTTTTTCTCTTACAGATGATGAAAAACTCATCTCGGCGTCTTGCACTTTTTACTCGTCTACAACTAACACAATAACAACTAAGGAAAAATTAATTAAAATTCATTTCTAAAACACAATGGAAATGGATGCAATGGAAATGGTAATGGTACATGGACGCGCGAAAATGAATCTGGATGTGACGTCACACTAACTAAGCTTTAAAACTGCGCAGTCCCATACTGCGCAATACTCGGCGTAATACTAGAAATAAGGCCCTTTTATATGAACCCGTTTTCGCGGATGACGGCCCGCGTTTGCTTGATCCGCCATCAGAAAAATCCCTTTGGTTGGCAAAAAGTGGTGGCGCTGCGGTCGCCTTTGAACAACCAAACGCGGCCCGTGAAAACGGGAGCAAAAAAAGTTTTGCTCTCCGTCATCGGCAGCCGCGAAGATTAGAGAACATCAACAATAAACTACAAACATGGCGTAAGTTCAATTTTCGTTTCTCTTGGTTTAAAGTGTATTTCAATTGAAAATGATTGTAAAGTGATTTCTTATTTAAAACAAACAAAGTACTTGTTCTCGCGATTGATTTCAATCGTAATACTGGCGTTGTTTTCTGTATGTAATTTGCATTACAAGCAGTGCTGAAATTGGAGAAAAATATTTGGGGGGACTCACCCTCACCTTTTTACAGAGTAGATGATTGATGGAGGGTAAAATATGACTAATTTTTAGTAGTACCTACTTGAATTGATAATCAAATTATAGATTACATTTAATTGCATAGTTAGGGGAAAGTGGGGGCTAATGGGAAATTTTTTAAATGCTAGAATAAAAGCATAAATGCAGTTATTATAATTTTTATAACCTTAAAACTATGTAACATTTAAGTATTCATTACAAATATTGATGGAAAGAAAAAAAACATTATTCATCTTTATGTTAGTAGTGGCGGATCCAGGATATGTTTTTGGGGTATAAAAATGTGGGGTTTTTTTTTAATTTTTTTTCGAAATTAGACTCTAAAAACAGGGTTTTTACTCATTTTTTGCACAGCAAATCGTGAGTAATAGAGATTAAAATACTTGAAGGGGGTCTTGGGGGTCCTCCCCAGAACGTTTTTGGAAATTTGACCCTAAAAATCCGAATACGAATATATTTGCGAATCGGAATACGGGGAAACTGCTGGCACGCTGATAGGCGAATCCGAACACTCATTCAAATGGGAATTTAGGTCAGAAAAAATAAATTTTCTTTCGTATTTAAATCTACCCTTAAATTTATAATTTTTTTTCGTGGAAACAAATATTTTAGGGAACGGGGACGGTAAAAATACTTCGGGGGACGGTCCAATTATTTCGGGGGACGGCGTCCCCCTCCAATTTCAGCACTGATTACAAGTCAATGTACAGCTTAATGTTCATGCTAAAAAAGAAATTGCATCATTTTATGAAACAGATTCTGTTTCCTGTAGAAGAGACACTGCTATAAAATAACAGATAATAAAGCTTGATATCGCGTGTGATCACATTTATCTTGTTTTGTATTATATCGTTGGAAACAGCTTTAGAAATAGTCCTCCAGTCACCACATCTGTAATGTGTAACCACATCTCCCACAGCAACACGATTGAGTGTTGTCTATCTCTAACCAGGGCCTGATTTACCATTAGACCCGGGCCTAGGGGCCCCACAATTTGGGGGCCCCCTAATTTTAAAAAGTTAACAAAAAATTATAGTAGAAATAACTTTTTATACTTCCTTGAATGTTTTTTCATTACATTTTTTAACTCGAAAATAAAAATCTAAAACTTTTTAGCAATGTAAAAAACGTAAAAGATAACCGAGAACGTGTCTGACCCTGACGATAGTGAATTTTCATACTAATCAAACAATAATTTTAACGCATCTACATTTATATAGCACCAAATATGGCAACGGGGGGCCCCTTCCTGCATGTTGGGCCTAGTGTTCTAAATTTTCTAAATCGGGCCCTGTCTCTAACAATAATAGCAATTACTACTATTTTAGGATCTAGTAATACTTAAAATTGGACCTAAATGGTTGTTATAATTGAGGCTGTGGGTAAAAAAGGCGGCTGAAGTCTCTAAAGCTGTACCGAAAACTAATTATTTATTTATTTGATTTGAAATTGAATTTACTCGGTGTATATAGCAGTTTAAGATGATGGCTAAAATATTTCGGGGACTGTCTAAAAAATATTTTGTGACGACGCCAACCTATGTCCCCTCAGAATCAGAACTGGTTGTATAGACAATGTTTTTAATTATATTAGGTATGAGATTGATCTAATGGTTGATATCCCGATTCAGGCAGTTGTTGAAACTTTTTGTCCAGGCGGTATGATGGTTTATAACAGTTTGTTACTCCTGTTAGAGACAGTGATTTCATACCAGGATATACCTGACCAAGCTTGGCGCTAAAAAGAAATAGGTTGCCTTTTAGTCGCTTTTACCCAATACTCTCGCATATTTTAGAAGGGGCGTTGCTCTACCACTTAACTAGAATAATTAGCGTTACATGTTTTACATTCTTTTAGGAATCGCTTCTTGCCCATCCAGAATATGCATGTTTAAAGTATAGAAAAAAGCATTTTTACCTTACTTAAAAAATCCTATTATAGCCCCTGTAGATCTCTAGAAGTTGTTGCTTAAATGACTAAGTTATTTAAAGTTTAACATTTACTTTTAGGTGCTATTAGCGAAATACAAATATTTATTCATAATAATTAAAATTGAACCTGCTAGGTATGTAAAGACATTGTTATTTAATTGTATTGTATTTCGCTATTGAATGTCTGTTACTAATATTCTTCTTAGTTTGTGATTCAATTAATATGATTTCTGTACAATTGTTTAGCATTTCAATTATTTTTCTCTTCCACAGAAGTTTAGAATATTATCTTATGTAGTCTGAAACTGAAGAAGATATTTATCCTGAATGAGATGACTGGCTAAGTGCAGTAAATTTCTATTCTTATAGCAATGCATCCAAGCTTTTTTCACCTTTTTAATTGCAAATCTTAAATTTTATTTATATGGGGATATTATTTGCCACTCACAGTGGCAGGTCATTCGAAGTATGTGAACCCCTAGCAATACATGAAAAAGAAATAAAAACATTTTCAACTATCCGGGATAAGATTCCGCTCCATACCTTTCGAAAACGAAAGGTCAATATTTGTTACCAAAGTTTTCTGTACATTACAGTTTTTTTTGCTCGGTATTATTTTGTGAGACTGTTTCTTACAGCACAACTTATAGTGCGTGTGCTTGCTTTGCACAATACTTTAGAATTAGATGCTAATTTATGTTTACCAAAGTCAAGCAAAAACACCAAATTTCCCGGTATGGTTGTGGTAACACATTATTTACTGGTGGTGTAGCCAGTGGGTGTTGGGGTTGGGGTTGTAGTACTCATTCCCAAAACTAAAAATTTATTATGAATTATACTAGATTATGTTTCTTGTCAGTGACGGGTCACGGGTTGATGTAAGAAGACTCCACACTTTCTAGCTACCTAATTGACAAGTCAGAGATGACTCTTGCTTGCTCTGTCTTTTTCACCTATTAGATAGCCAGAAAGTCTGTCGTCACCTCACATCAACCTGTTGTAACATAGTGCAGTTGAAATAAGTAAAATTCTCCCCATACATAAAAATTGCCAATATCGCCATCTGATTTTTTTAGTAACAACACTGGTACTGTTGCTTAATTCCTTTTATATTTCTGTTTATTCTATTCAACAGGTTCTTACTAACGGTGTCGAGTCAAGATATTGGAAAAAAGAATTTCGAGAATGATTTCTACATTTCTTCCCAATTTTTTTTAAAAGATAAAAAGCTTTTTATGCATGTAAGTATAGCAGTATGTAGAGAATGAGTATAGGGTTCAACAACCCTTTGAAATTTTTATAACTATTTATTCACAGGTTCTTTTACTTTGAAAATGTTAGGGCGTATCCTCCTGGAAACTCAGAAAAATTTTTGATCATAGAAAACCACTAAACTACTCCTATCCCCCTCCATTAAATTTTTTACTTTGCTTCGCCACTGCTTCTATGTGTGTCACCAGGCCTGACGAGAGAGGGGGGCGAGGGGGTATGATACCCCGGGGCCCGGTACTCAAAGCTTTTCATATTGAGTACTAAGACAGATATCATTTTGAATATTTTAGAAATTAATTTGTTCACATAAAGGTCCAAAAATGAGTAAATTCCCAGTTTTCTAGGGGCATATTTTCAAAAATTTTCTGGGGGAAAACCCCGAGACCCCCTTTATTACTTGTTACTCATCATATTATCAAGAAAACGATATTTTTAAGTTGAGTGTAATTCAGATCTTGCTTAGAAATATTCTAAAAATTACATTAAGCGCATGAATGCATGGGTGGAGGTACATCAGAAAATTTCACCCCCTACTTCGAAATGAGAATATGTCATTGGGGGCCCGCTTCTCAACCTTTTACCCGGGGCCCGACTTGGCTCTCGGTGGCCCTGTGTGTCACCAAATGACTGGTGGCTTTTGGGTAGTTCAAGTGGGGGTTCACTTTTTCAAAAATGCAATCGAGTAAAAATTAATTATTTATATTAATGGTTATAAAACTAAATTTCTCGGGTATCCAATGGAAAGTACCATTTCAAACTTCTCTTGGGAAACTTTATGAGGGTGGTGTGAAACCTCTCGGGGTTTGGGTATAACTTCAAAAGGGTGGTGTGTAATACCTTGGGATTTTTATAAAGCATTTTACCGCAAGTCCTGAGGTGGTACACCCCCCAATGAGGTATTACATGCAGTTCCCCAGGTGGTACAAACCACTCTCAGTTGCAAGCCATCCTGAAGGTCGTACACCCTCTTCCCCGAACTACTACATAACACCCTTGAGATGTTTCACACCATTCCCAAGTAGGTGGTACGCAGAATTTTTGAGGTTACACTTGCCAACCTCACGGTAGTACTCGGTATTTGATGTCCAAGGTGCTACACACCACCTCTGAAATGGTATGCACCATATCTGAGGGTTACATTACAAACTGTCCAAATTTTTAAATAATTCAGTTGGGATAGTTTTTTATTTTTTAGGTTTTATAGTAATTTGTAATGAGTTATTGATATTACTTTCAATTTTATCATTGTCGGTATATCTTGTGTTACAAAAATTGCATGTAATTGAAATTAGTTTATAATGAACAAAGTATGATAAAGTTTTAGTTTATTAATTATCTAACAATCAATTAAGATTATAAAATAACAAGAACTTCCGCGCTGAAAATTGCATACTAATTTCATTTTCCAGGATTGATAGTCATGTCGATTGGAATTTTTCTCCTAATGTTTCCCTTTGTGTTTCCACTGAGGATTCCTTCCGAAGAAGAGGGCGAAACATTTGGAGAAAATTTCAAATCGACACGACCATTAATTCCAGAAAATGGAGTTAATATGTAATTAAGATATTGTTAAACTCTTACAGCCATATTCTCAACCATCAGCGTCGGTGTTAATTCCTTGGTCAAAGAAGGATTCCACCAATCAGATTCCGCGAAAAGCTAATTTTTCTTTCTTTAGCAACTAGTTAACACCGACACTGATGGCTATGAATATGGCTGTTAATCTCTGATCTCTAGAACTGAACTGTATGAAGCATAGTGAGTTTGATTACTAATGTACTTAATATATTCAATATTTTTTGTGTTTTTCCTCTAATTGAATTTACATGTAATTTAAAGTGTGTATTTAATATTTTTCCTTAGGTTTTTGAGTAAAGACCAGTTTTATCATTGGAATATAAATAATTGAAGATGGAACCCTTTTAAAATTTATTGTTTAATATATATTTTTGTGTTTGCATTACATTTAGTAATTTGTTTATTACATTCTGCCTTCAAATTGGTATACCTAATTAATAGACTATAAAAGAATGAAAAACTGTAATTTTGTTTAGTTTATGTAATATACAGCCTCTAAATTATTTTTGGTAACAATTAAAGGATTATTTTTTATATATGGACTTGTGTCGAATGATTTTTTTATTTCAAGTTTTCTTTAACTTTTTCTGAACAAATAAAATATTGTTTTCTTAGTAAAAATTTTTTAGTTTGTTTCATTTGTGCACACAGTGCAACTTTGATAGATCAAGGAAAGGATCTTCATTTAAAAGTTGAGGATAGTTCAAAGATTTCTCTTTTTTCTTAACTAACTTTTCGATCCCAAATACAAAATTGATTCATTACTATTTCTTAACACATGCTTTTAAATGCCTTCATTTTTCTATTAATTTTTAATTCATTGGAACAATTTTGATGGCTCCTTCAGTTTGAATTATCCTTGTTGTACTGCAGCACTGATGACTGAATATGGCTGTAAAATATTTTTGGGTATTAAAAAATTAGTAGCTGTCACTAATTTTAAATAATAAAAATTAGAAATTTTTTAAAATTTTGATTTACTTGTAAATGCATATATGCTTAAATTAATATTTATCTCTATTGACAGTAAAAAATTATTCTTTTTAAATTTTGGAAAATAAATATTTTTGCTGCTTCAAATGTATGGGAAGCTCTAACATTCAATTTTACTACAGAATGAAAAGTATGGATTTTTTTTATTTTGTCCTAACAATTGATAGTGCTTTAAATTAAAATAAAACATTCCAGGTTACTCTCTTGAACATGAAAATCATCTTTAACTTTAAAAATAAAAATACTCCGGGTTACTCTCTTGAACATGAAAATCATCTTTAACTTTAAAAATAAAAATACACTAGAATAATATTTTCTACAAAACAAGGGGGGGGGTTAATTTATGTGTAGCTTTTTCTGTATTTTCTAGGATTTCTTGTACAGAAATTTACAATAGTTTTCGAGCTAATATTTTAGTCCTAAGAAAAAATTGATTGATGAATTACCCTTGAAAAATGCTTTTTAAAAATATATGGTAAAAAGATTCCTGTCAGTAAACTAATCTTTGATAAATTCTTGTGTTGAAGATAATTTGTCTTTAATAAAATCTAATGAGTAAAATGTAAAGCTGAATATTGTAATGATCATACAATAAACTAGTTAAATTTTCAGCATACCGCTGAACCTGCTTATAACAAATTAAGGCATAATGAGAACCTTGTTTCTTGACTTGATAAAAATAACTCATTGGTACTATGTTAAAATGCACCGACCTAAACCCAAATATAAAGAAAGCAGAGTTTAATTGCACAATTCCCATAATTTGTTCTAAAAATTTATTTTACTAACCACCCTTTACAATTGTACTCCACTAGGCAAAATAATTTTTTTAATAATAGAGGGAAGTAGTACATGTATAAGTATTTAAATTTCAGCAGGTTTTGATGTTGTTAACTTTAATAATTAAATCTTCATCAAAAACAATACTCGTTCATTCGATAAGCAAATTTGACTCCCAGGCATCACTTCCTGTGGGGCAAGATATTTTTTATGACCAAAATAAAATTTTCATATTGACATTGAGTTGAAGAAAACATATGTAAAGCAAGTTAATTTCTTTTATATTACAAGATTAATCTTCCAGGCTATAGGGCCATGGTCTTGGCGTTAATGAACTACGCGTAGTACAAACTCAAGCTGGGTAAGCCTTGATTGGTCTTTTATTATTGTTCGTTCTCCTTTGATTTACCATTAGGCCTACGAGACCTGGCCTTCCTAAATCTTAAAAGTATCTTAAAATTAATAATTAAATCTGTATCCATGTATATCTGTATGTATCCTGTATATCTGTAAAAAAGCAAATTCTTTCACATACATCTGCGGGTATTTTGTGAGAATACATAAATATTTCTAGTACTACTGACCAATTTTTATTTTCTGAGGTTTATGTTATGAGCAAAATAGTTTTCAATTAATTGAGGAAGAAAACATGTAAAATCAATCTAATTTTTTTTATTATAGTTTCATGTCTATGTGGTATAACTATCAGGTTATAAAATTAATAACATACAAATACTTGAATCTATTCAAAACATAACCCTAAATCTCAAAAGTATCTTAACGCATAAAACAAAACTTACTTCTTATTTATTGAAGAAATTGAAATTGGAAAATAAAAGTCTAAAATAAATGGTTTTACAACAGTACATAAGTACCAATTATTGCGTGTTGTGAAATTTGTTTTTATAAAAAAACATCAAGGGGACTCCTTGCAACGCAGTGTGCCTACTATGTGGAAAATTTTCTAAATCAGGTCTTGATATTAGGATGAAATTAATAATTAAATCTGTATCCAAAACAATAGTCATAATCATAAAAAAAGCAAATTCTTTCACTTACATCACACTTGCGAGAATGTGACATTATTGCAGGGTATTTTGTGAGAATACGTAAATATGCCTAGTACTACTGACCAATTTTTATTTTCTGAGATTTATGTTATGAGCAACATAATTTTCAATTAATCGAGGAAAAAATATGTAAAATCAATTTAATTTCTTTTATTATTGTCTCATATCTACGTGGTATAACTATCAGGTTCTGAAATTAATAACATACAAATACTTGAATCTATTCAAAACATAACCCTAAATCTCAAAAGTATCTTAACTCATAAAACAAAACTTACTTCATATTTCTTGAAGAAATTGAAATTGGAAAATAAAAGCCTAAAATAAATGGTTTTACAACAGTACATAAGTAGTATACCTACCAATTATTGTGTGTTGTGAAATTTGTTTTTATAAAAAAACATCAAGGGGACTCCTTGCAACGCAGTGTGCCTACTATGTGGAAAATTTTCTAAATCTGGCCCAGATAATCAGGTCTTGATATTAGGGTAAAATTAATAATTAAATCTGTATCCAAAACAAGTCATAATCATAAAAAAGCAAATTCTTTCACATACATCACACTTGCGAGAATGTGACATTATTGCAGGGTATTTTGTGAGAATACGTAAATATGCCTAGTACTACTGACCAATTTTTATTTTCTAAAATTTATGTTATGAGCAACATAATTTTCAATTAATCGAGGAAGAAAACATGTAAAATCAATTTAATTTCTTTTATTATTGTCTCATGTCTATGTGGTATAACTATCAGGTTCTGAAATTAATAACATACAACAAATACTTCAATTTATTTAAAACATAACACTGCCTAACATCCCAGCACATAAAAAATGTGTGGAGTAAATAATTATAGTATATAGGCTTTTCTATCGAACTTGGAAGTACAAGATATAGTTTTTAGGGAAAGTGTTTAAAGTAAGTTTTGATATATAAACTTGAAGTAGGGTATTTAAATGGTACTTTAGTTTGCTTTAAAAGTAAATTATCCTTTAAATTTTACTTCTATGACCATAAAACTAAAAGCAAAAACATACAATACTACGGAAAACATATAGATTCTCAGTACTATTTTTTTCAAATTCTACAAAACCTTTTATATTTTAATGGTGACAGAACGTGTTCAACTTGTTTTTCATTGATTATTTTTAGTAAAAATCAACAGATGAAGCTTTTTTCGTAAAATTAAGCTTAGTTTACTTTTGTAAACAAAACACCATTGCATACGATACGAATACGATGTTCTCTTCGGTGTTTCGGAGATTGGTGAATTTCTATCACGTGACCCCCTCCGTTTTTGACGGCCCGAGAAAAAGTGCGAGCTGCCTGCACTTTTTCTCGGCCCGCGATGTCGGGCGTATCACGCCTAGCCATTGGTCCGCGCGCTCACGTGACCACCTGGTTTGGTTGATCCGTTTTCTGCCTCAAAAATAGGGATTTTTCTTGTCGCCAACCATCGCGCCAAGACGGATCGCGGCCCGTCATCCGGCAAAAAAGGCTCCATGTAGAACCAGCTATATGCATTGAACCGAGTACTCGGGTCTATAGACACTCCGATAGAAAGAAAGCCTTCCAACGGCAACCATAAAAGCTCGTGACGTCACCACCGATAGGCCATCGCGATTTTCGACATGGTTGCCAGCGAGAAGGCTTTATCAGACGGTTCGCCAAATACTGGAAGAACGAGTCATTGGCGAAGTTTCTTTTGAATAGTACAACGCCAAATTTGGCTGCATTCTTGCGTTTCTTTGCCATTCCTTGTTTTGACTGATCAGTTGGAGTACTTACGCACGTGTTTTGCTTCGCGTTTGTTGGATTAATTCGTGCTTACAATTAATTATATTAGTTTGAAAATAATGGTTTATAAATGCTCGGTGCCGAAATGCAGAGGCAATTATGCCAATGGACCTAAAGTATCCATCTTCAGTCTCCCTAAGGATAAAAGATTAATGAAGCAGTGGCTGAATGCAATTCCACGTGAAAATATTAATCCAAATAAGTATTTCAAAGTAAGTTTCTTTTCAATATTTTTTTAGTTTATAGTGCTGTCAATTATTTATTAAAAGTTTTTCTATTTATTCACTAGTATAAAGTAACAGTTCTCGAAGTTATTTTGGTTTTAATAATTCCTTTCAAAAATTATACTATGTCTTCATATTGTTATTTCTATATTTCATCTTTTGTGATGATAATTACCATTTTTACTATCATTAATGTTAGGAGAAAAATTTATAGGGTTAAACATAACTCATACTATCTATATTGTTAAAAATAATGAGTGCCAACCTTATAAAAATAATTAAGAAACATGCTGAAATTGTAATTGTAAATAATTACTATTCTTAAATTTAAAAAAAAAATAGTTTAAAGTTTCTATTAATACTGTATGGAAAATTTTGGTTATGATTCCTTTGTTTAACAGTGTACTTGTAAATGCCTGGAAAAATGGATAGAATAATTTTTTCATTAATAAGTAGCATTAGCATAATATTTCGAACGAAAAGTGACGAACTCTTAAATACCCCTTCGTCAATGTTGAATTACATTATTTACGGTGACTTTTTTTTAATATTTTCATTTTTTAAAATATTTTTTTTATGGTTACAGGTTTGTGAATTACACTTTAAATCTAGTGACATCTTAAAGGAATCTGAATACTTTGATAGTAAGAGAGGGAAACTAATAACAGTTCCCTTAACTGTGCCTAAATTGAGAGATGGAGCTATTCCATCTATATATCTTGGATGCCCATCTTACATGACGAAACATGGATCTGAAAGAGAAAACCCAGAGAAAAAAGCCCAGCGTAAAGAAAATGAGCAAGTGGACAAAGCTATGCAATTAAGTGCCAAAAGTTTTATGGAATATACATCTCGGACATCTTATGAGACTCTTGAAGAACTGACTACTAAAATGGATAAATTCAAGTTTCCGGATGCATTTACAGTCATAAAAAAGGACGATTCAATATTATTTGTAAAGATTGATTCATCTCCAATTCCAAACCTATCCCTCTCAATAGTGATTGACAGTAATTTGATGGTGAGTGCTTTTTATAACAAATTGCCAATAGTTAATTATAACAGTTTTACATTTCCTTTAAAAGTATCCACTGTCCCTGAATTGATTTCAATTTTAGAACAATTGTATAATTTTAATGGTGATGAATCTGATAAGGTTAAAATTTAAAGCTTCCTGCTCTTGTATTTGTTTCCGGATATTGTGTGCATTCAATTCTTAAAAAAATTAATTGTCTTAAATGCAAAAAAAATCTTCTCTTAGATAAAGGCATTGTAGTAGATGATGATTCCTTTTCACTAATCAAAAGTTTAGATAGGGGGGGATTAAAATATCCTATTGATAGTGTGACAACCATTATTACATATAATTATGTGGTAATATCAAAACTTGTATCAGAAAATTATGAAAATATATTTTTAAAAGTTTTAAATAAAAGGGCAGTGGCTTGTAAGCTAACAATTAATGAATTAAATGTTACAGAAAACTATCTAAATTTGGAAACATGTATAAACAACCACACTTCTGAATATTTGTTGGATGAAATATGTAAAAAATCAACCAATATATTTCTTAAAAATTATTGTAAAAAGATTAATGACGATTTAAGTTTTGCTGCTTTGCAAAATAAAAAACGAAAACTAATGACTCTAAATCCTGTGTAATAATTTTTATGAGTGATATTTCATGCATCATCTTTCTTACGTATGATGAAAACAAATGTACTACTTATAAAATGTCTTGAGATGAAATTTTTTCTCTTGTATGAATGAAAAATGTTATGTTTATGCAAAGTTATGCTTTGAGGTGAAAAAATAAAAAGTTTATATAGTTTTTGAATATTAGTGTTTTATTTCTGTGTGTAAAAAAATCAATGATATTCAGAATAATAAAAAATGATATTCACTAGAGTAACTAACGATATAATTGAAGATATTTATATAAATGTGTTCAAAATAAAACGATTTTTTATTGAGAGAGAAAATATATATAAGTTAAGATAAATTTTAGTTTGAAACTTAATTTTTTCTTATCAAATGTAACTAGATTTTCATGAAAACAATCTTTTAAATTAAATTTGGATGAGAAATAAGAATTTTATAAAAACCAAAAATGTAAATCATAAAACAGCTGACGTAAGATAAACCAATGCTAGAGAGATCGGTACTCGCTCGCGGTGAGACGAGACTGTTGGCCTATCGGTCGTGACGTCACGACCCCCGTTGGAAGGCTTTCTCTCTATAGGAGGTGCTGGCTGAGACCACCTGTTTGGAGTTATGGTCGAAGCGGGCACATCCGGCGGGATTTCGCGCGAAGGAGATATAGGAGATAGGAGATAGGAGATAGGAGATAGGAGATAGGAGATAGGAGATAGGAGATAGGAGATAGGAGATAGGAGATAGGAGATAGGAGATAGGAGATAGGAGATAGGAGATAGGAGATAGGAGATAGGAGATAGGAGATAGGAGATAGGAGATAGGAGATAGGAGATAGGAGATAGGAGATAGGAGATAGGAGATAGGAGATAGGAGATAGGAGATAGGAGATAGGAGATAGGAGATAGGAGATAGGAGATAGGAGATAGGAGATAGGAGATAGGAGATAGGAGATAGGAGATAGGAGATAGGAGATAGGAGATAGGAGATAGGAGATAGGAGATAGGAGATAGGAGATAGGAGATAGGAGATAGGAGATAGGAGATAGGAGATAGGAGATAGGAGATAGGAGATAGGAGATAGGAGATAGGAGATAGGAGATAGGAGATAGGAGATAGGAGATAGGAGATAGGAGATAGGAGATAGGAGATAGGAGATAGGAGATAGGAGATAGGAGATAGGAGATAGGAGATAGGAGATAGGAGATAGGAGATAGGAGATAGGAGATAGGAGATAGGAGATAGGAGATAGGAGATAGGAGATAGGAGATAGGAGATAGGAGATAGGAGATAGGAGATAGGAGATAGGAGATAGGAGATAGGAGATAGGAGATAGGAGATAGGAGATAGGAGATAGGAGATAGGAGATAGGAGATAGGAGATAGGAGATAGGAGATAGGAGATAGGAGATAGGAGATAGGAGATAGGAGATAGGAGATAGGAGATAGGAGATAGGAGATAGGAGATAGGAGATAGGAGATAGGAGATAGGAGATAGGAGATAGGAGATAGGAGATAGGAGATAGGAGATAGGAGATAGGAGATAGGAGATAGGAGATAGGAGATAGGAGATAGGAGATAGGAGATAGGAGATAGGAGATAGGAGATAGGAGATAGGAGATAGGAGATAGGAGATAGGAGATAGGAGATAGGAGATAGGAGATAGGAGATAGGAGATAGGAGATAGGAGATAGGAGATAGGAGATAGGAGATAGGAGATAGGAGATAGGAGATAGGAGATAGGAGATAGGAGATAGGAGATAGGAGATAGGAGATAGGAGATAGGAGATAGGAGATAGGAGATAGGAGATAGGAGATAGGAGATAGGAGATAGGATGGTTCCCCTCCCGCCCATACCGGGTTCAGTAGGAAAAGACCAGGATTGAAGATAGGTTCCCCTCCTAGAGTTCCCTCAGAGAGTGGTGGGAGAAGCGAATCGAAGCCCCATCTCTAACAGCTGCCAAACCTTTAATAAGCATCACAGACAGCTGGGGGATTTGAAGAAAAGGGGTCCAAGATACAGGCCAGTGTAGCCAAATCCCCCATAACAGTGTTCCTTGTATCTGCAGAATTTTGGGAACCTTAATTTACTGACAACCCTCGTAAGTTACAGAGTGATTTGCTATACTTTCTCAATAACATGCATGTTAAATTCTAATGGAAATTAAAATAGTGAAATGTATTATCTAATAGACAATGATTACAAGAAGTTTCAAATGGAAGGCTAACGTTTATTGACGTACAAAGATACATTAAAACAAAAAGAAAAACATTCAATATGTGACGAAGGCATCAGCTCTGACATAACAATACAGCCTCACTGAAGCTTTTTGCTATAAGAAATGAGGAGATTGAAAATTTATATTTCCATTATATCATTACTCAATATAATAAATTAAAAATTATAGTACTTAAACATGTTACCAAACATTTCCAATACGCCGATTTTTTTTCTCAGTTTACCTAGTACCTTAACATTACCGTAACATTAGTACCTTACATTTTTAATATGAGCATTTCTACAATCGAATCAAATTTTTATTTGCCCCTTTTAAAAATCTGGTGACGTTTTTAATTAAGAACGGATAATCAGTTTCCAATCATAAGAGTAAAACCCATATTAATCACCATTATGATCGTAATTTTTAAGGATCGTCTGTTATGATTATTTATGAGTAATATTTTTTGAATCAAGAAAGATGAATAACCTTAGTTTTGTGAAAGATCGACAGTTAGCCAACGGAAAAGTTTCGCGATTGTTCTGAAAATTTATTACTAAAGAAAACGCCTATGCTCGAAAAATGAGATTGTAGGTTGTGACGCGGCCTGAACAATATGCTTTGGAGATATTTTATTTTTTATGTTTGATATACGTATTTCATCGCGTGAGTACTAATCATTATTATCCGAGTAAATCTTTCTCACAAAAGAAATCGATTAATTTTAATCCGAAAAAACTCAAGATCGGTTTTGATTTTTATCAAAAACTAAGTCTGATTTTTAAAATATTATTACTCAAAATGTCTAATTAAACCAGGTTCTTTCGATTCAACGTGATCATCGAATTCAAACCTCACTTATAATTTGATTGTGAATTAGTAAATTTAAACGTTTCAAGTTTCAACAAACTTATCAATTAACACTCAATCGCCAAAAGTACTACTAATATTCCGTCGTTGGCTTTAATCTCGCCAACCCATAACACGGTTAACCCCTATTTAAAATGGACTGGTCTTGTTGCTATAGCGACCGCCATAATCAGACAAACTGGCGGGAGCTCTTCTTGTGGTAGAGACAGTAGTTTGTTAAACCCATGTGTAATAGGGTTTTTCTTTCATTACGATTTGCGTAACGAAACTCCTCCTAGCAACAAAACAAGCTTTGTGTTTAACCACGGCTAACTAGATACTAATATACAGGCTAGCCGAGATTTAAACAATGAAAACCATTTGACAATTTTTCTTGCTTGGATCGCCACAAGTCCTACCTATATCACCCACCGCCTTCAACACTGTGGATATGCTTTGCCAGTTTGTCCAGTATTGCCATCTGGATTTTTATTCATTTCCATACTCGGCTAGCCTGTATGGTATCTAGTAAGCCGTGGTTTAACCATTCTTGATTTATAAAGAAAATAACCACTACAGATAAATTCAAACTTTGATCACCTTGACTCAAAGGTGTAAACCTCGCGTTTCAATCATTCCTAGAAAACATGTTATTTTACACTCGATTAGTTTCAAGATTACTCACATGTTTTGGGATGAAACAAAGAGCAACAGCAGTATGGGGGCGAGGGATCCATCGGGCAATTTCTCGAGCATAGTCGCCTTGTGATCTGTCACTACGTTGATGATACCAAACGGAGGTTCGTAAACGCCCTCATCCACCCAGTTCCACGTGACGTTCCTGTAGTCAACAGGTAACTCCTGAAACATCATGAAAGTTAAGTACCGTGGGTCTCCCTCAAAAGTTAAAAATAAAGTTTTTAAAAAAATTTCCATTACAAGGAAGGCGGTTCACAAGGAACTGTTCTTTTAGGAACTAACCCAAAGAGCCTCAAAATGAATTTAAACACTACATTGAGAGAAATTTTTAAAAAAATTCTAGGGAGAACCCCCAAACCCCCCTCTAAAATTTTTACGCCTGTTATACTATGTTTTTCCCTTGGAAGTTAAGCCTCTTGGATGAAGTTTTCCCTTCGGAAGTTTTGCAAAACAAAAATTTTTATATTAGGTATATCCTATACTATATTATGAAATTTTTTTTAAAGGGAGTAATATGTTGGAGTGGTGAGTGGTTGACTGGTCGGAGTAACAACCCTCATGAGTCAACTCTTACGCCACTGGACTCGCCTGAATTACAATTGCGTTTCAATATAAAAACAGCTTCATTTTTTATCTCTCTCAACTAAATTCTGGAATCAAAATAATACCTTAAAAATTAAAACTACAACTGGCTGAAAACAAAAAGAGAAACAAATACTATTTTCGATATTACTAAAACTTCCAGCAAACCCATTGAATGATAAGAGGAAGGAGCTTTTTAAAGTTAAAAAACGACTTGACTGCGCAAGATTCAGTTTTAAATGGTGTTAAACTGTGGTAATTCATGAAAGTAAAAAAAAGCTGCAGGTTAGAAACGAGATTTTCAAAAGTTAACTTTTTTTGGGAGCCGTTGAGATATTACGCAAGCCCATATCTTAGAGCTTATCATTAGAGCTTATGGGTAAACATGGCGGCTGCAGGACTCCTATCGTAGCCAACCTTGCTACTTTTTTGCAATAGTACATTCAACAACAAAAATTTGTTACCGAGTGCCCACTGAAAATGGATTGACCAAATCTAGAAAATTTAAAATTGAACCGAAGTCATTTTAGAATTTTAGATTAAAGTAGGAATGACGCGATTAACACAAGACTTTAACGATGATAAATAGCTTACCTGGAAATATAGAAAGCGCAGTTCTTCAGGAGCCATTTTCGACAGGTCGGCATTTGGGGACCAATCAGAGGTGTGAAGAACCATGTGCTCTTAAAGTAGATACTATTAGTCACATCTGCCGACTAATCACAATCCTCTGGCGACTTGAGCAGTGACAAATTCAGAGTTGTCTTGAATCCATCCGCGTTTTTGTCGTCCGAATTGAGAATGGGGTCAACCAGGTGCGACAGGTCTTCGTTCGACATGGATATATTGTGTTCAGACATGTCCTCCTCGGAATGGAAGTAGAGGAGGGACTTCACCAACTCGCAGCCATCCAATCGGTTGTTGTTATTCGAGTCGTGCATCTAGAATCAAAAACAAACTGTTAAGACAAGTTCAGACAAAGCTTGACGGGTGTATTATCAGTGCTGAAATTGGACAAAAATATTTGGGGGGGACTCACCTTTTTACACAATAGATGATTGATGGAGGGTAAAATATGACTAATTTTTGGTACCTACTCAAATTGATAATCAAATTATATAGATTAAGTAAAACTGCATAGTTAGGGGAAAGGGGGGCCTAATGGGACATTTTTTAAATGCTAGAATAAAAGCACAAATGCAGTTATTATAACTTTTATAACCTTAAAACTATGTAACATTTAATTCTTTACAAATATTGATTTTAAGTAAATAAAAATTAACATTATTCAACTTTGTGTTACCAAGAAGTGGCGGATCCAGGATACGGTTTGTGGGGGCTAAAAACTTGGTAATCGAATTAAATCATCTTGCTCAACCAAATGTTAAAAAAGTTGTGAATAATCGAGTTCCAAGTACGAAAAGGGGGGTCTGGGGGAGAAATTTGGGGGAAATTTTTGGAAATTAGACTCTTAAAACAGGGTTTTAACTCATTTTTTGTACAGCAAATGGCGAGTAATAGAAATTAAAAACTTAAAGGGGGTCTGGGGTCCTCCCAAAAGTTTTCGGAAATTTTACCCTAAAAATCCGAAGACGAATATAGTATTTGCAAATCGGAACACGGAGAGACTGCTGGCACGCTGATTGGCGAATCCGAACCCACTCATTCAAATGGGAATTTAGACAGAAAAAATAAATTTGCTTTCGTATTTAAATCTACCCTTAAATTTATATTTTTTTTTCGTGGAAAGAAATATTTTAGGGGACGGTAAAAATATTTCGGGGGACGGTCCAATCATTTGAGGGGACGGCGTCCCCCCGCGATCCCCTCTAATTTCAGCACTGTAGTATTATCAGCTACCTTATAACCAGCCTTTACCTTTCGATAAACCAACCGTCAAAAGAATCGCCGACTCTGATTAGCATAATCCTTCGAACTGGTTTTGCACTGTGCAAGTCTATTTTTGTGAATATGCTGAAGTTAAAACTATTGAAATTACAGATGGTTTTAGTTACTAAACTAAACTAAACTCATTTGCGCAACAGCTCTAGTGGGCCAAGGCCCACAATGCCCGTGGTTTTAGTTACACGTAGATTAAAGAGTTGCGTACAGGCTTGGTTGGTGCTTTATAAAAAGGGGGCAATCGACTCTGACTATTAGAGAAAAGGACAAATTTAGGGATCATGGTAAACAAAATTCCCTGCCATCTCTGAGGTTTTTCTCCTGACGGTGAATGATGTTTTCAGAGCAACCCTGAACAGCGTCCCCCCGCCTAAAGGATAGCTCTCCATCCCTAACAGGCTTCTTCATCCCAAGTTCCCCCATGGATTCAATATTACGTTAGCAGATACATAGAACTTCGTAAAAAATATTATGTACTACCAATAATATTTGGTTGACTGACAGGTACAACCAAAAACATAAACGAATCCATTATTTTAAACAATTTACTTCGGAGAATAGACGATTTAGTTCCGAGAATGGGGGGGGGTCTGTGCAAAGAATTAGCACTGTGCACAATGTAAATTTTTTGAAAGTTTCTAAGGCGACCACAAAGACACCTGTGATAAATAATCGACCTTCAAAGAAATCAATCAAATAGCGTCGGTTGACTCGGTTGCCAGTAAATTATATTCAAACTGTTGTATTGCATAACAAGATTACGATTTTTAACCAACCTTACTAACTTAAATTTTTTGTAATACCCATTCGACAACAAAAATTTGTTACCGAGTGCCCACTGAAAATGGATTGACCAAATCTAGAAAATTTAAAATTGAACCGAAGTCATTTTAGAATTTTAGATTAAAGTAGGAATGACGCGATTAACGCAAGACTTTAACGATGATAAATAGCTTACCTGGAAATATAGAAAGCGCAGTTCTTCAGGAGCCATTTTTGACAGGTCGGCATTTGGGGACCAATCAGAGGTGTGAAGAACCATGTGCTCTTAAAGTAGATACTATTAGTCACATCTGCCGACTAATCACAATCCTCTGGCGACTTGAGCAACGACAAATTCAGAGTAGTCTATGAATCCATCCGCGTTTTTGTCGTCCGAATTGAGAATGGGGTCAACCAGGTGCGACAGGTCTTCGTTTGACATGAATATCTTGTGTTCAGACATGTCCTCCTCGGAATGGAAGTAGAGGAGGGACTTCACCAACTCGCAGCCATCCAATAGGTTGTTGTTATTCGAGTCGTGCATCTAGAATCAAAAACAAACTGTTAAGACAAGTTCAGACAAAGCTTGACGGGTGTATTATCAGCTACCTATAACCAGCCTTTACCTTTAACCAGCGATAAACCAACCGTCAAAAGAATCGGCGACTCTGTGATTAGCCTTCCTTCCTCTATCCTTCGAACTCTATCCTTCCTTTATCCTTCGAATTGGTTTTACACTGTGCAAGTCTATTTTTGTGAATATGCTGAAGTTAAAAACTATTGAAATTACAGATGGTTTTAGTTACTAAACTAAACCTAAACTAAGGCCTACAATGCCCATGGTTTAGTTACACGTAGATTAAATAGTTGCGTACAGGCTTAGTTAGTGCTTTATAAAAAAGGGGCAGTCAACTATGACTCTGGAATTTAGAGTCCTTTATTAGAAAAAGGGACAAATTTAGGGATCATGGTAAACAAAATTCCCTGCCATCTCAAAGGTTTTTCTCTTGGCTGTGAATAATGTTTTCAGAGCAACCCTGAACAGCGTGCCCCCCGCCCAAAGGATAGCTGTCCATCCCCAACAGGCTTTTTAATCCAAGTCCCTTCATAGATTCAATAGTACGTTAGCAAATACATAGATTTCGCAAAAAAATATTATGCACTACCAATAATACTCTGTTAACAGGTATATATGTTACGGGCAAAGTGATTAATCGGGCATTATTAATAATGTCCGAAGTGGAAGCGGGCAAAGTGATAAATTTCATTGATAAATGCCATTAAATTTATCACATTGCCCGCCTCACATCGGGCAATATAAATAATGCCCGGATTTATCACATTGCTCGTAACATATGTTCACCCAAAAACATAACGAGTCCATTATTTTAAGCAATTTACTTCGGAGAATAGACGATTTAGTTGGGAGAATGGGGGGGGGGTCTGTACAAAGAATTAGCACTTCAGGCAAAGCTTCTTACCACCCCACCCAAGTCAAATCCACCCATTCTTTGGAGGGGCATAAGAGCCAACCTACTTTAATACTTTGTTTTCTACAAGGACACTTTTGATAAATATTGATCGTCAACGAAATCAATCAAATAGCGTCAGTTGTGAATAAATTATATGCAATACAACAGCTTGAATATAACAAGATTACGATTTTTAGCCAACCTTGCCAACTTAACTCTTTTGCAATACATTCGACTACAAATTTTTTTTCACCAGTGCCCATCGAAAATGGATTGAACAAATCTAAAAAGCTTAAAATTTAACTATCTGAAGTCATTTTAGATTAACGTAGGAATGACAATGATTAAAATAGCTATTACCTGGAAATATAGAAAGCGCAGTTCTTCAGGAGCCATTTTCGACAGGTCGGCATTTGGGGACCATTCAGAAGTGTGAAGGGCCATGTGCTCCAACTCCGAGGGTGACAGTGGCCCTTCGTGGTCATAGGAATGGTGACCCTGCACCAAGTCAAAGACGATGACAAACAAAACGATTCTCAAAACTGAAGTCATTGCAAAGCTCGCTATTCAGGTTCTCAGCTAGCACTTTTCGACAATACGAAGATCTCTCAGATACTATCGCCGTTATTGGGCAGAGCTTTTATAGGGCTTCACACGTCACAGATTGTCGAAACTTGCTTGTTTGTTTGTTTAGATTTTTTACTCGACGAGATGGCGTGGCTGAAATGGAAGCTTGGGGGATTCAGGAAAGAACCCAGCGTTTTCACTTATCCAGATTTGTTTTCGGTACGACAATCGGGCTGAACCAAGAGGACCAATCACAATGAGACATTTCAAAATTAAGTTGTTTTTGTCTCCTAGTCCTTCATTGGCGTATCCGGATCGTTCTTCTGCAACGGATCCGGATAATCGGAAATGATCCCATAGGCAGCCAAACTGCATCTGACGGTTATGTGATAAAATCACCTCTTACCGACGAGAGGGCCTCCTTTTCTATGCTTTATGCCGTAAAAGTCCAACCAACCTTAAGCCTATATGCTCTCCACAATACTACCGAAAGTCGGTGACATGAAAGCGATTTAGAGGGAAACTTGTCTGCTTAGGGGTGGTGAGAGGAGAAGTGTACGATGGTTGGGGGTTACTCAATTTTATCCTTCTCAGCCCCTAAAGGGGCCCACAGACGAGCAACTTGGTCATCAACCTGGTTGTCAACCGGGTTGATGATTTCTTAACGGATCGCCAACCTGGTCAACAACCAGAATGTAAACAATGAAGAAAAAATTAATCAGAATGTAACAAATTAATATATTTTGGTACTTTAAATGCAAAATTATATTTTATTTAATTATTCTCTCGTGCTAGAATTATATTTTTTTAATTTTTAATGCTTAGTTTCTTTTATTTTCCTAATAAAATGTTCCGATTAAGCTCCGCCCACCAAGTTGACGATCAGATCATCAACCTGAAATTCAATCATCAACTTCCCAACAGACGGCCAACTTGGTTGCAAACTTTGCAAATTGACAACCCGGTTGACGACCAAGTTGCTCGTCTGTGGGCCCCTTAAGGGACTGCTTCAAATTTCCAATCAAGGCAACTTCGACCGACTACGTGTTCGATTTCAGTCAGCTTTCAACAATAGTTAAAAACTCTGAATTGCATTAAAATGTAGGAGAGAGTGGGGCACATTAGAACAAACCACTTATCTCAATTAAATTCAATTTAAAAATCTGAAAAAAAAAATACCAATAGGTCTGTCTTTATTAGTACGATCCTTTGCCTGAATTTTCAGAGCAGTGGGCCCATTGGAACCTTTAGTGTTTGAAAATTTTCTTCTCCTTTCATTCGTGTAAAAGTTCAATCAAGAAAGTTTTTAAAGTAGAAATTTTACCTTTTTTATTTCTATTGCAATAGAATTCAAGGTAATGTGTGGCATCAATAAATATTTTATGGAACAAATTAAAATAGAACAAAAAATATTTTGCTTCCCGATTTCAATTACAAATATCAATTTTTTACTCTTAAAACAGGAGATGGTTAGGTGGGGCACATTTAAACACTTCCAAAATTCCATCCCTTTTCTTGATTTCAAATGCATTTTTAGACTTTAAATATGGTATTTTAAGGTACTTAAATAAATCAGTTCAATTATTTCTATTATTAAACTTAAAATGCAAAGCGTTTAGGATTTTTCCAGTTTTAACTTATATGATAGAAGTTGGATAAATTAAAAAAAATATGGTTTTCTGTATAAAATGTTTTTTTAAAAATTTTTTAATATTAAACAGGTTTTTATGCATTTATTTTTGTAAGCCCTTTTAAAACCAGTTAAAAAATTTTGTTTAATATTAGAAAAATTTTACACTATATTTTTATCTGATTTAAAAAATATATTTTTATTAAAAATACATTATTATTCTTTACCTATAAATTTTCCCATACACACTTAGAAAAATAAATTGATTTATTCCCAAATTATAGGTAATTTAAAGCTTTGGACTATATCTAATAAAGAAGTTGCTTTATAGGTTATGATTTGAAAAGTATGGTTAGAACAAAACAAAAGACTGATAGGAAAATCCTTACACGACATCCATTATATATTTATCATGATAGTATTAAAAATATCCAAACCATAAATTTCTGGAGATGAGCATTGAGTTGCTAGCTAGCTAACTTTCCTTAAAACACTGAAAACTAATTTTTTAAAAATTTATTTTCATTGATTTTTTAATGGACAATATATTTGTTTTGAGAATTTTCTCTCAAAAAATACTATTTTCCTTATCAAAAACGTAATCTACATGGTTGAAATTTTTCTAAGTGTAAAAAATAACTCCTTTTATATCCTCCTTTATTTTCCTTATTTGAAATTTAAGAAAAAAAGTGTTTAAGTGTCAAATATCCAGCTTAATTGATTGCTGTAAATCTAATCTTTAACGTACAATGAATTTCGTATTTATGAATGTATCATTAAGTTTATTCGGTATTATTTATGCAGGTTTTCATAATGTAACCCAAGCGTGTTTAAATGTACCCCATCACTGGAACACATTGGGAAAAAAAATTCACAATTTTTAGAACAATGATTCAAAAGGGAAATTTTTGATAAATGCATCTAAAAAGGCAACCAAAATTTCAGGAATACTGTAAAATTATGAATCAATTCGTTTTTGTTTCAATATCTTATAAATATACTGTTGTTGTTGTCTTGTGCCACTTGGAATATCCAAGCTCCATCCGCAAAGCGGATAGGATTTAAGGCAAAGGGGGTGCGGCTCCTGAGAAAGTGAGGCCCATGAAATGGCAGGAGTCCGACTTAAGCCTCGGATGATAGATGTCACCACCATCTATCGCCACCTCCTCAATTTTGCCATGTCTCTGAAGGGGAGGGAAATAGTCTCCAGACACCTGGACCCGTGGTAAACTGCGCCATGACGGACCACAGGACTTTCGGACCCACAGATTTAACGAGCACGTACTCCGCATATACTCGGTGGGTCTTCAGCGGTGTCGGGAATCGAACCCGGGACCCTCCGATCCCGAAGCCGATGCCTTAACCACTAGGCTCCCCACGGCCTTATAAATATACTACTAAGGAGAAATAGTCAAAAATGTAAATCAAAATGTGTTCCACCAAGTGCCCCACTCACCCCTATATT
Source organism: Tetragnatha montana (assembly GCA_963680715.1). Classification (NCBI taxonomy): domain Eukaryota; kingdom Metazoa; phylum Arthropoda; class Arachnida; order Araneae; family Tetragnathidae; genus Tetragnatha; species Tetragnatha montana. The sequence goes on from OY796683.1 coordinate 18,274,469, forward strand.
ATTTTCAAGGGTATAACTTTGAAAGACCTATAATAATGAAAAATGTATCCTACAAATTTGATCCAACGTAATCAATAGTAACACAAGAATAGGGATCATTGGTTCCTTTAGTCGATACAGAATCATTGGGTAATTCATTTCTTAAATCCAGTCTTGGAAATCTTTCATACAGTTAGAAATATATTTTGATTAGTTTGGCATAAAATGCAGATCAGTCCAGGTCTTACTTTTGGATTCTAAGAAAGATAAGCTATAAAACGTCACAAGCAATTGATAACAAACTCGAATTTCAAAAATATTATCGAATTAATTTCTGACGCTTTCTCTAAGTGCCGATTCTTCGAAAACCTTTTTAGATTCAATGTTGATCTTCAGCCACATCATAATTAGGAGTGGTCACTTAAAATGCTTTCTGAATTCTCTTTTGAAATGCAAGTACTGTGAAGTTAAAATTTACTACGCTTAGATCACTAAGCGGTTAGATAAGCGGTTAACCTGTAATTTTGAACTGTAAACTGTAAATCATTGTTATTCTAGCAAAATTGCTGGAAGCAATAATTGTGTTTTAGTTTTAGGTTGTCATAGGTTTTGAATGCAAAATTTTGTTTATTCTGTTGGCGTTCCCTATTATCGAAAATTGGATATATTTATATTAAAAATAACGTTAAACAAACATTATTAAAAGGCAGTTTTGTTTGACAAACACGTAGAAATATTTTGAAACGAATGCTGTGGCCATAACGATTACAATGAAATAAATACGGGTAGTTCAATAATCTTAGTTTTATAAAATATAAATTGTAAAAAGATGGCAGGTATATTCCTGTCTTTCTCATTTTAACAATATAAATATTGCCTGCAAAAAAAATTCAATAATATTTTTAAAACTAAGGCATTATATCGACGGCAATCGTTTTTTAAATTTAATTTTCATTATTATTAACGCGGCTCACTGCAATTTTTCCACAGCACATCTTTTACTTATTACCCAAAATTAGTTATTAATGCTTTTAAGATCATTAAATGCTAGATCTGACAGATCTTTTCCACAGATCCGCTCATTGAAATTCAAAGAACGGAGAGTGATACCCGATACCTGCGTCGCTCGACTTAGCTTTATATTCAATGACGCGTTGTCAAGAGTAATTAAATTACAATATGGCTCTGGGATTGTCTTTGTTATGTTTTATCAGGTAACTTACAGCGTTGGCCTTGCAGGTTTGATAGTTTGGCTTTTTACCTCTATGAACAAAGCTCAGCACGGGCTGGATCGTGTTACTCCAGATCACGGGATAAAGCCTTATGTTGTTGGAAACAAAAACATTTTAATGTGGAGGACAACGTGTCAGTGTGTTTAGTGTCGTGGGAAAGAGAAAGACTAGTCGAATTCGATTTAACTTTTGATAGAAGTCGTCATCGAGGTAATTATTGGAACAATCACTATTCGAAATCTTGAATGCTATAATTTTCACGATGCAGCTTAGGATGTGTAATTTAAATCCAAGCTATCGATAAATATACTTTTATTGTATGACTTTTTAGTTTCGCATTCAATTGCGCTGTCTGGCTACATAAGTCATGAAAATAAATTATTGTTTCTTGTGCCTCATTATTGATGTTAAGGTCATAAAGATATGATTTTTTTTAAAATAAAAATATGTTTGAAACAAAATGATATATTTTCTTCAATAATCCTTTTTATCGAGAAAAATGCTTTTTAAATGAAACTTTCAGTAGTAGTATTACCTTTACAGAATAAAACTTCAAGCAGATAGAGTTAACTTTTCATTAAAAAGAAAATTTTAAATTTAACAAATTTAATTTTTAAACAAATTTACCATCAGTAAAACTATTGTATAAATGATTTTCCATATTAAAACTGTGAAATATTTCATAAAATCTATCATTATTGCGTTTTCATGCGACAAAACGATAAAGATGTGAAATATGTTTATTTTAAATAGTTGCAAAGAAAGTTAAAAGTAAAATCGTAATATAGTACTTAAAAAGTAAAAAATAATTAAAAGAAATTGTTGGTGGTAATCTTAAAAACAGAGAAGATATTGACAAACAAAACCATAATACTTAATAAATATTTAAACTAAGCATGAGGGATTAAAAAACAAGAAGTTTATTAAAACTCTTGAAAATCAATGTATATTACTTTTTAATATTTAAAAGAATTCAAAACGTTTATAAAAAAAGAGAAAATTAGAGCCCTCTCTTTATCTTTTAATTAGCTCATAAAGTTCATATGTATTTTTAAAATTTTATACAATACTAAAGAGTTTTTTATAGATTAATTTTTTATAACAACTTCTAGTAGATAATTTTGGAAAAAGTTTTTTCCCAAATATGTTTACAACGAAAATGAATACTTCACTCTCAAAGATAATTAGCATTAGGAAAAATGTATCTCAAATATATTTAATCAAGTTGATTTTGATGAGAGCGTGAAAATCGTTCATACATTGATAATCAAACGTAGAAATGCCCAATTTAAAAAAAAAAAGATAATCAATCAATGAGATGTTGAGAAACAAAGAGATAAGAGAGGAAGAAAGAGAATTAAGAGGGAAAAGATGCTCAAGAGCCAAGATAGGCTTAGGTGCAGAGGCGTAATCAGATGTAGTGATGCTCACGAGAAAAAAAAAGGTGACATTGAAAGAGATGCTGAGGTACAGAAAGAGGCTCAAAAGCAAAGGAATACTAAAGAGCAAGGTTAGGCTTAGGAGAAAGGCCAAAGGCATACTAAAAGGTAGAGATGCTCAAGAGAAAAAAGATGATGAAGTGCAAAGGGATGCCGAGGAGAAAACAGAGAGGACAGAGAGAGGTTCGAGGAAAAAAATATGTTGAAGAACAGAGAGGAAATTTTAAAGGGGAGGGGAGTGTGTGTGCGTCAAACGAGATGAGTGGGGATAAGATCTGTTTTGTTGTCATCAATTCCAAAGGTTCCCAATGTGAGTGCCGTTAAAAAGATGTCAAAGATGCTGTGCAAAGTTTTCAGGATAAAATTAGTGGGTTTTATTTATCAGACTAACGTAAAAAATTGTATCGGTTGCAACACTTTTATTGCCGTACAAAATGCAATTTCTTAAAAATATTCAAAATTTGTTTTAGTTTTGTAGGGTTGGTTTTATAACGCAATTAAATAGCATGAGATTTTGATTCTAATAAAACAATATCCGTAAAAGTAAATAATTTTTTTACATACATATATATTATATATATATATGTGGTGCCTCACCAACTCCTAGAGGGCGCCACCAGGACATACCTAGAGGGCGCCACCATGACACTCTGCTTATCCACTCCAGCTGCCGTGGGCTTTCCCCAGAGGAGATTGGAGAAGGAGACGGGACTAGCCAGACGAGCGAGACGCGCTTGTCTTACGACGTGTAACTCAACCAATGTACCCACTCTTGTAAATAGTCTACTCTAATATATATCTTTATCACCCAACTTCGTGTCTTATTTTGAACCTCCCACATATATATATATATATATATATATATATATATATATATATATATATATATATATATATATATATATATATATTCTTAGATATTAAACTACCTTTTTCAATGCCCTTTCGCATTCTTGATTTCTCAACAATCTCAGCGTTTAATGCAGCTAATCTATACTTTAAAAAGTATTTCAACTTGGATACTTTAACTTTATATTTTATACTTTACTTTGTTTTTTAAAGCATTGACAATAATGTAATGACAATTAACAATGTAAAACTCGTTATTTTTTTTATCAATTATTTTTTACTTCATAAAATTTCCACACAGTCTTAAAAAAGTACACATTTTTTGGTGCATAAAACTATTCTGGCTCATATTTTATTTCGAACAAAAGATCGGAAAGAAACAAAACTGGAGACACACAGAGTGTTAACGACTCTTGATAAATCTTCTTTATTAACCGATGTCTGTGGGGATCCCTTCATTGAACAAACAGGAAGAGTAGGCACAGTTCCAATTCGATGTCATTGTATTAATATAGATTGGCGCCTTCTCAACAAGTTGTGAAACCTCTCTCTTTCAGGGGTTTATATTTCGCATAAAGATTAGCCTAATGTGGATATCAGATGGAGAAACAATATGGAAACTTGTTACCATGATGAGCAGATAGGAATAATTACATGAATGCTGTATCGAGTTTAGTTGTATAGCACTTTGAAATCGCTAAATATTTAGACTATATTTATTAACAGCTGAATTGGTAATTAAGAGTGAAGAAATCTATTGGAAAAAGGCCAATTAAAAATTTAGAAGTACCTACTTGTTGAATTAAGGAATGATAACTCAAACATTACTTTCACTAACTAATGATGGAAAGATGTCAGTAAGGTCTCTTTAATAAAAATCACACTTAAGAGAGTTGGACAACATTGAAATATTTAGTGTATGATTATGATTATGTTCTAAAGACTTAAATAACATTGAACTCTTCTTTTTGACGATCTTAACAGAGTGAAAAAAAGTAAAAGACGTTAAACGTGATGATTCAAGATGAAAATCAAAACTCAAGATGAAATCCACTAATTCAATAATTTATCATTATGTTAATAATCGTACTCAGACATGCAATTATTTTCTCGATACTTCATCAAAGGAAGAACATTAAATAATGAACGACACATTGTTTTCGGGCATTGTCCTTTCCTCCAATCTTCAAAAGAGAAAACCAGGAGATCTTCATTTTAAAATCTTTCCAATCTTCTTAGAATACTTTCAGCTGGTATATGTATCAACGATAACAAAACATCAGCATGAAATACATTTTTTTGAAAGAATATTAGGGAAATATGGTTAAAATTATGTCTTCCACAGTAGGATATGTAAAAATTTATTTTCATGTTGCTAGTTTCGTGCAATATGGCCACACAATTCGAAGATCCTTCACCTTTTGTATAAAATTGTCTCAAGTAATTTAATTTCAACTGGGTATTGAGCTTGGGTTTTTCTTTTTTTTTTAATTAACTCTCATTCTTTCTTTCATTTATTATTCCTTTTTACCCTCTTTTTTTCTATTCCCTTCTTCTTTTCTTTCTTTCCTCATTCTTCTATATATCTCTCATTTTCTTTCTTTTCTCCATCCTGTTTACCTCTCATTCTCTCTAAACCTCTTTCATAAATCCTTCTCTTTCTCTTTAAATTATCTTCCTTCCACAACCTATTTCTTTTACCTCCTTTCTTCTTCTCTTTGAGTTTTGTTTTCCTCTATTTTTTTCTTTCTACCCCCTTATTTTTATATTTTTCTTTCCTTTGAATCTCCCTTTTTAAGGGACACTAAATTTAATAAAATACCTTACCTCAACACATCAATAACACCTAATGGTTCCCTTAAACTAAAGATACAAGATTTTCTAGTTGTGTGATATACACGAAATCAGTGGTATATTTAGTACAGATATAGATGTATTAAAAATTACTGAAAGGCAATAGCTGAGCTGATCATAAAGATTTTGAAGATTTTCTACTTTATAACGTGACGAAATTCCTTCGTTTTAACTAGTGTATACAGGTTCCCCTGAGCTTACGAAAGTGGTATGCAAAACAGATAGTCTATCCATATTACTGTTACGCAGTAATTAGTATACAGCTGCAGTAAAATCAACGCCGATATCCCGATTCGGCTGACACGTTGCGTTTTTAAAGCATCATGCAATACCTTTCATTGTTTCTTTTTGTGACGATATGAATAACTTCCTTTTGTAAGATCTTTTCTTGTAATGGATTCATGTAATTTCTTCTAATAATAAGATTACTAAAAAATTGTTGAGTTTCGTCTCTATTCTCATACTATGATACATATTTATAATTTCGAGTGGCAAAGCAATATCTATTGCAATAAAACTTGAGAATATTAGTTTGATATTGCCTAAGATAAAGATTATTACATAATGTAATTGTAATAACATCAAAAGATATTGCTTACTGTAAAGTAATATCTTTTTCATATAGCATTTGATGTTATTACTGTTGTATATGACAGTCCTTATATTTATTAAATATCAAGAGACAGCGAAGCATTTACTGTATATACATTTCTCCACTATAATTTTTAAGCTACGAGTTAATTTTTGAAATAATGTTTATAGTCCCTGACCTACTGCTGAATACTGAAAGGCATATTACATTTCATTTTCATCATTACAATTCTATATATATACAATTCTAGAGATATTACATTTCTAGATATATGAGTATGTTTAAAAAGTGGAAAATATGTACTTAACTGGTGAAATTCCTTTTTTTTACTTCAGTATGAGGTTTCAAATTGTCTTTCATTTTGGATGAAAGTGCTTTGAAACCAGCGAAGAGAGAGTAGCGTAGTTAAAGAGTAATTTGAAAGCGTTAATATGGGGTATATGGGTAGCTTTAGTTATTGCCAAAAGAAAACTCAGGGTGGTAAATTATTCTTGAAATTATCCATCGGACAATGATAGAAGATTTGATTACTGGACGTTTTCTCTGATACAATTGTTTAAGTATGCTAACCCCAATAGATATCATAAATTATATTGACAGTTATAAACTTAATAGGTAATCGCGTTTCCTTGTGGTAATTAATGTAATTTTTTCAATGATTGAACATTTTTCTCTTAAAGATCTTATACTTTCATATCCGATCTTTAAATTTTCTTAAAATCTGAAAATGTTACTTATCATCCATTAAAATATTACTTATCTTTTATGATAATACCAATGGATATCAGGTACATACTATGAAAATATTTTATTAAGGGTTTTATTATTTAATTATAGCAATTAGTTTTTCTTAGAAATTTAAATTTTTGAGATATATAACAATTATCTAATGAGAATTTAATTATCTAATAAAAGCAAAAACCATGCATCCAATAAATATATTGATTTGTTTATAAACCGTAGTATTAGTATACAAAGTGATAAGTAGTGGAAAAATTCTTCGATTAAGCCAATTAATAACAGAACACTTTGGAAACTTTTCTTAGTAGTTTTTCTCATAACTAATTGTATGGCAGACCAGAGCTTACATTGGGTAAATACTATACAAAAACAGATCCTTTTAAGACTAATTTAGAATTGTACAAAATATTGTTATAAATACAATTGTTTCGAAAAATTTCTAATTTTAAATAACACCCCTATTTAAACACCTAGAACTTATTGAGAAAAAATGACTTCCTATTTAGATTCGGGATTTTAGTCAATATCCATTCTTAAATCCCTCTTAAAAATTTTTCAGAGGCTACTTAATCATAACCCCACTCCTACTGGAAAAAGAACCTCTTCTAATGACTAGGAGTTTAACTTCCCATTTCATACCCCAAAGAAAGGTTTTGTAATTGCTGCCCGTATCATCCATTAATCAAAGAGAGTTGTCAACTGAGACACTAATAACGTGCGAACTCTTTCGTCAAGCCTAGGACTGACGGCGCGGGGATTTCTTCAGTGTTTAAGTGTTATTTGGATTGACATTTCATCCGTCATACTTTCGTTCGATGAAAGGTGTAAATACTTTCCCAAAACGATATATTTTGTGAAAGATGTCTTTTTGTATGCGGCTGTTATTTTTAATTGGTTGCTTTTATTTTTCGTCGGTTTCGTTAGCTCTTTTTTACGGTTCTTACCTGATAAAAAGTTTCTGCAAGTGCTCGCATAATTTAATTGATCTTAAAAAAATTCTTTATAAATCATTTATCGAATGATCTTTCATTTCTCTTCTATACTTACTATTACGGTTAAATTTATGGATAGATTCAATTTATTTTTAATTTTTTGACAACCCAACACAGTAAAGTGTTAGTGACATCACAACAAAAGTGTTTATAATTTGAGGACAAAAAAATGTTAATAAATGTGTTCATAATGTGTTTATTTTTGTGTGGAGCTTTTGGAATTTAGATGTAATAAAATTTGTTTCAGACTGAGTTGGAGAAGTTATGATAGATGGAATAAGAAAATTAGTTTCGTATTATTTCATCACAATGTACAAAATTAACGTTAATTTAAAAATTTCTGATTTCATAAGTTAACATTTTATTTATCCAATAAGGCGCGATGACTATATAACAACATTAAGATGAATAATTGTTTGGTGTATCATGGGATTTAAGTGAAATATTCACTGATATATTTTATGAAGGTTATAAAATACATAGTCAGTATTTCTTAAGCTGAGGTAAAGGTTTCGACAAGCCTCTTTTCAAATAATATACTTGTATTTATATTCTTAATCCAGACCTTTAAATTTAATAGGTGGTAAATGTACTACATGCTTACCGTTTTTAAATACTAAAAAAACTTTTAAAATGCTAATTCATTCAATTCTCCAATGCCAAATAACTATTTTTTTAAAAGGGTTGAAATGAAAGTACGATGGATGCTTTATAAAGAAACAATTAAGGTTTAATGTAAAAAACCCTTTCATTTGAGAAGAATTTTTTGTAAATAAATACGAAACTTTATTACCTTGTAAAAAATAAAGATTTAAAGTCATGAAAATTCAGAAAAATTCTTCATCCCACGGTATTTTCTCGCCTCTTCAATCACACTCTCTTCAAAATACGCAGCTTCGCGTTCTTCTTAAAAAGCAACATACGACCTACGTGAAACAGTTCTGATGACGGATTTCTACCACACCAAGAGATTGACAAGGGGAAGAAATGTTAGACAGCCAACTTCCACTGAGGCCATCCTTTAGCCTCAGTGACAAATAGACCCTCGGAGTCGGTGCAGACAGCTGGAAATCTATTCCCATTTGGTTCCCAGTTCACGTCACGAGGTGTTACACCCAAGGTTGGCACTTTCTTGCAAGGGATAATTTATCAATCATCATGTCCGGGTTTTTTTTGGTGTTGTGCTAGTTATTCATCAATTTCTAACAATGACTTAGTACTAGCTTTTGTTAGTTAACGTTGATTAAGGATGTGGTATAGGTTGAATTTCTTTTTAGATGAAAGACTGTTTGAGACAGTATCTGATGTTAAGATCGCGAAATAGAAGTTTTCATTTCTCCTATTGTAATATATTTTTTTTTTTGTGTTCGAGGAATATTTTACACCTTAAGGAGACTTAGTTTCTAAAGTTATGTCACAATTGAATTTTTATCATTTTTATGCGATGGTTTTAGGAATTCGTGTTTTTTTTGTAGATAAAATGCTTTGAAGTTACTTAATTTAAACTTATTTAATGCTCACTAAACAATTGAATTATTTGGGGGTTATACTCTTCATGCATTTTGTAAGCTATAGAAACATAAATTTATTATATGTACAATATTCTGGTATTCTTTAAAATATCTATATATTTTAATACATACGTTTTATCTCTAAATTAATTAAAAAAAAAATTATAAGTTTTATTTTGCTTCTGTGTTTGATAGTGGTATTTAATTTTAGGTGTCAAAACTTTTAGGAATTTATACTCACAAAAGAAATGTATTTTAAGGTGAATCAAAATCATCGAGAAAATTATAAAACTAATGACCTATGACCCTCATTGGTTATATATTGAATAAGAAATAAAATTAAACAAAGTAAAATCGATAAAAAAAAGAAAGAAAGATCTAGAAAAAGAAAAATGTAGATCTCAATGCAGAAAGTTTTGGCTGTACAAGAAGTTGTGATGGGGTTCCTGGTTCCTGATATTTTTCTCCAGTGGCGTACCCGAGGGGAGGATTTAGGGATTTATCCCCTTAAAAATTCCAATATCCCCTTCAAAATGTTTATTCCTAGATACGCCACTGTTCATTCTAGAACAAATCCAAATATGCAAAACACCAAAAAGAGTATTGAATATATAAATAAATATCGATGGGATTTTTAAAAAAATTAATTTTTATTCAAGTTTATGCTAAAGCATGAAAACTACTTAGAATATACTGATAAGAAAAGACCATCGAAACACCATTTATATCGATATTTATGCTATGGTGCAGATCTTAATTCCGGTCTCTCAGCATCTTATAATTTCAATGCATCAAGGTTCCTTTTGAATAATGCAAGCATAATGAACCAAAATCCCCGAAATTACCACCTCACGACATCCCTAATTTTCGCTTTCCCTACATAAATAGCACCACGATTGTCAAGGTCAAGTTTAAAAAATAAATAGCTTTACACTTTGCCTGATAGTGACTTAAGTCTATAATGAAATGTCAGGTGGTATCCGTTATCATGTATTCGACTTGGTAGCAAAAAATAAATGAAGTGATAAAAACTGTATGTGCTATTATGATGAATTTTTTTAAAGAAATAACTTGGAATGTGTAAACCAACGCAAAATAGAATAATATTAGGTATCTGAATTTTGATATCCTTTGATTTACAGTTTACATTTAAAATGAAAAGCATGATTAATGCAAGCATTGATATAGGCTTACTATATTTTTTGAGATAAAAACACCGACATAATTTTCAAATTACATACTTAAAAGTCTTAACAGTTTGCTGAAAAATTAAACCTTATTTGAGGAGCGTTTTATTCAAAACTCACAATCTTCACCTCCGACCAAAATTTTTTTTGCGGTGATTTTGTACTGACGACGTTCCAGGTCTAAACTTGGGGTTAAAACTGCAGCTTTCAAAATATCAATTTTTTTTTTTGGCTCGCTTCTTTGGTAAGTATTTTGTTTTAATAAATCCATCCTCATACAGCAGATATCGAATAATAGTACATACTAAAAGCATATTCCTGTCTGCCGAAAAAATGTTCGTATGAAAGAAAAGGCTCTTAATGGAGAATGTAGAGTGAGAAAACATAAAAGAATAGGAAGATAATAAAGACCCAATGTCGATCAAAAAGCTTAAATTTTTTAAAAATGCATCGCTAGTCATAAAATTCTCAAGTCCCAGAGATTTTTGCAACCCATGATATTAAACATTACTAAAAATCCGGATGGCAGGGGCGTATCCAAGGGAAAGATTTAAGGGTTCAAACTCCTCCCCGTAAATTTTGTAATAAATTTTCATACTGTTTTTCCCTTGAAAATTATGCAACTTACAAGGAGCAATTTTCTTCGGGTGTAAACCAAAGGGTCTTAAAATAATTTAAAACACTACTTTTAAGAGTCAATTTTAAAAAAATACTTCTAAAGAAGAACTCCCAAATCCCCCTACAAAATTTTAACATCAGCTGTTACACAGTGTTTTCCCTTGAAAATTATGCTGCCGACAAGATGACAAATTATGCTGTTCCCTTTGGGTGTTCCCCCCGAAGAGTTCAAAATCAGATAAAACAGTCAAGTTTAATGGGGCACATTTCAAAACTTTTCTGGAGGAGGACCCCCAGACTCTCCATTTTTACTTGCAGCTCACATTATAAAATCTTGATACTATACGCAATATAATTCAAATAGTACTGATCAAAAATGTATCGTATCAATGTACTCGTTATAGGGGTGTCTTAGAAATAACGTTGAGTCAACCCCTCTCCCCCATAAAAAACAAAAGTATAGTTAGGGCCCTGCCGGACGGATAGTAAGCCTATCAATAAATCGAGACTTCGTCGTCGTAATTATTACTCATTCCACAAATCCTTCTTCTCCAATGGTGTGAATGAATGGCTAGCAGTAGGGAAGGAAGTTGAGGAGCTGGTGGGAGAAAAGCGAGCAACACAAAAAAGCCTCCTTTTCGAAGCAAAAAGCCGCTACTGGCGCTGTCTCCTGACACAAGATGTGCTGCTGCCACCGGCTATGGATCTTTTCTTCTCCCGATCAGACGACGTTCTAACTTCGAACTCGTTCGCACAATCATTCAGCCAGCTTGACCACTTCGTGAAAAGCTTTTCTCTCCCTTGATCTCTCTTATTTATTCGAAACGAACGACCATTATTATTTATTCTATTCCCCTCTGTACATATCATACAGAAAATATTTTTTTTTGGTATTAAATTTTAATTATTTTTTTTTATGCCGACGCGTTATCGTCCGCGGAATGTTTTTATTTCATCTTCACTTTACTTTTCATTCCATTATTTTACGTGAAAAAGACAGGTACGTTTTATAAGTAACGTTTTAGTTTACTTTACATTTGAAACCAACGTATCAATTACCATGTAAATTTTTTCTGTTGCTATGAAATTTTTTAGAATTACATGCTTTCCTTGAAATGCTAAGAACATTTATTTTCAAGCAAAAAAGGAATTAATGGTTACTGTAAATTAAAATTAACAACCTATTAAAGAAGTTTTCTCCCCAAAAGAAAACTTTGCATTTAAAATTATTCCAGAGAAATATTCCATTTTCTCAAAAACTTTCTTACTCTACGAGTTGAATTTTTTAAGTGAAAAGAAGCGAGTGGATGAAGTGAAAAATTGAACTGATAGTTTATTGCCAAACTGTGGATGCAAAGTTGCCGGAGCTAGCAGACGATTTGTAAATCGTCTGAACAGGACTAAATATAAAAAGAGAGCATGGAGCTGCACGCGGTTGCGTTGACGGCAATGTTTGTCGTCTGCTCTGTCGTGTACGGAAGCGCTCATAGCAGGAGTAGGAGACAAGGTGAGTAGCGCAAAAACTTTTATGATTTTCCTTTATGTTATGCTAAATGAAAGGTGATTTTATTTTTTGGGGAAAAATAATCCAATTCTGTAGAATAATTCAATTAGTATATTTGCGTATCATTGAGACCTTTTCACTTTTATTATATAGAAATCTTTTAAAGAATAAAAATATTTAGATCTACATGGATATTTATTCAGTTTTGTTCTTCTAAGGGTACAGTCGCTTGAAAATACTATTTTGATAACTTACTCTAATAGATTAGTTATTAAAAAATAAATTTAAACTATGCTTAATCATGTAATTTTATTTTCAATTCATTTTATTGCATTATTTCTAAATAGTTTTATGTTGCTAATTATTTTGGTTTCATAAAATACTAATTAAAAAATCTATTGATAAGATTATTTGAATCGCCAGTTTAAAAAAGGAAATAAGTCCAAAAAATGACAAATTGGCTTTTTGGGCGCAAAAAACAAACTCTACAAGCTTAGCTCTACACATGAGTGCAAAAAAGAAAAAAAATATTTACTTTCTATTTGCAGATATAGCCCTTTGAATTGACGAAATCAATGTCCGTTCATTATATTTTTTTATTAAATTTTAAATTTTAAATAATTTGTCGTTCTTTTCTTATTCTTTGTACTGCAAACATAACCAAAATAAAGTTTTATTTTAATTTAATTTTAATCAGTTTTGCCCCCTTCTCCCTATAATATAAAAATAAGCAAACCGCGAACCCCCCCTCTCATAATTACGTAAGAAAACTGCCCGACCCCCTTTTGTTCTCTTTTAGTACAAAATCTTTATTAATAATGCTTAGATTTCGGAAATTCATCGTTCTCCATGAACACTTAACCTATCGTTAAAACTTTCCTGATGAAAAATACTTAAAATTTTTTACCTAGTTCAGTTTTTTTTGTGAAATTTATTTTTGGTTGAATTTTGAAATTATTTATGCAAGAAACAAAAGATTTTCGAAAATGCAGTGTTTCTAACATCTTACGTAAGCATCACTCATACTCCCCTCCCCCCTTGTCAGGAAAAATAAGCAAATAGCAAACTCTTCCTCAGTGCTTACTTAATATTTGAATGGCCTCTGTCAGGAAATTTACAAAATATCTTTATTCTTAGTCTTAGGTGTTCTTAAATGCTAGAAATTTATTTAGAAGATCTGTTACGATACTTTATTCAGCAGTTTTTTTTATTTCTTGAAAATCACGCAGCATTGTAGCATGAAAAGGTTTAATCGAAGTTTGATGGTTTGTTTAAATAGGTTTTAGTTTTATTCATTCATTTAATTTTTAAATTTAATTTGATCGAAAAATATAATGCGATTACTTAAACCATGCGTAATTTCAATAGCACTGTAATTTATGTTATTATTTTTTTTTTATTTTAAGCACTGTATTTTTATATTTTTAATGTTTTAAACAGCTTTTTGAACAGCAATTTATATACATTGACACTTCATGAACAAAAATTTTGGGTATTACCACTATCCCTCAGCTTGACAATTTTTTTCAGAAATAACAAATATAAAAAATAAGTATTTAAATATGTATAATTATTACAAGATAATATCTAAATATCTGGACTATAAAGTAAAGAATAGGAAGAAATAAATAATATTTTTTAATAGTTATATCTTTTCTCAGAAAATTAGTTATCATAATTTTTTTAAATTTGTTAATGGGATGTTTATAATTTTTAAAAATTTCAACGATATATTCGTTATTGTGTACTGTAATGCGAGGTTTTCCAAAATCTAAAGAAAGTCCAAGTCCACTCCTTACTTACAATAAGCTGGCACAACTTATTGTACCCACGATCAGTAAAGTCACTTTTAACCCAATCTGACTTTTGCCCCTTGTACCCTATACCCTTTATTTTTAAATTGAGATGGTTTATGATTTTAATTCTAAACAGAGAAAAACATTTCAAAATTTACTACTCTTCTCTTATACCATATTGGCTGTAGTAGTAAATCCCGACTTCCACGAGAAAAACTTTGACAGAAAGACAAAACTTTGAAAAGAAGATCAAATTTAAATCATGGTATAGCACAGATTTTTCACAAATTTTTTTTTTCAGCTATTATGAATTACCATTACTACCAAAATTAAGTGCCAGTTTTGGTCCTCGGGTTATTCTTTAATAAAGACCAATGGTACAGTGTGTAATAAATAGATTCCTCAATTCTTTAAAAAATAAACATTGATTTTTATATTGTCTTGTAAAACTGTATATAAAGTTTTTATATCAAAAGCTGAAAAAAAATCACAGAGGAATTATGAATCTATTAAGTTAACATCGATATATCTTCGTGTCTGAAGCTATTATTCAACTGTAGGATCGCTATACTTATCAGCTAAATGAAGCCTGCTTATGTAATTCTGTATTAATTTTCATTCATATTTGATTTCATTTCCTCGTCTTCGGAATGGTATTCTCACTAATAATAGGCTTTTATTCCATTGTGAATTTCATTATGAGTATTATTAGAAATCCTATTTTAAGTTGTCTAGTTTAATCAATGTTTGAAAACTTATCAAACTTTTACCCAAACAGAAATTTTAACTTAAGGTATTCACATTTATTTTGATGTCAGTAGTATACGCATGGTATAACTTAGTAGGAAAAGTTTTTAAATATTGAAATACCTATTTGTTTTTATTATTCCTTTTACTGATATTTATGATTGTGTACGTCAACTGGTATACAAGTAGGTCGTTGTTTTAATTTAAACTAACATTGAAACTTGGTAAGAATTTTAAAAATAATAACATTTTAATGTATGAAACAGTGCATTATGCGAAAAACAAAAGAACTTTTACTATTTTTTATATTTACGTAAAAATTAAAAGACTAAAATCATGGGTTAGAAACAAATTGGTGAGCCAAATTCTACAAAACAAAATAAACTGCAAATATATTAAAAAAACTCTTAAAAATATTAAAATGTTAAAGTTTGATGATACGGGAAATGACAATTAATCTGTCTTTCCTATTAAAATCTGTTCTTGTATGTATTTAAGCTATAAAAATGTAACGCTGGAGTGATTTTATATTGTGATTTTTATATTGGTTCTATTTTAATTATATTTTAAATAAACATTGCTATAAATAACTAACAATATCAAAGACGGCTGGAAATTTTGTCACAATGATACTTACACCCTCAGGTAGACGATTTAAATGCAAGAGGAAGTAATTTTAAATTTATTATTTTAAGTACAAGATAAATTTAGATTTTTATAACTGCCAGTTATTTTAAAAAGTTATTTCTTAAAAAAGCTCGACGTTATTTTAAAGAAATGAGTGTAAATGCTTCTTCTTTTTGCAAAACCTGAACATTTTAAATATAAACTTTTTCCCATTATCTCTTTTCTCTTTGATTTGTACAAATATGCGTATTAATGCTAATGACAAGGTGGCATATCAGTCTCTCAAGATATTTGAAATCTATTGACGTTGATATTCGAACTGTATCTTTGATTTACTCTTCTTTCTATATTCGTTGGGCTATTACACAATCTCAACTGATTTCAGAGATTCTCCTAAGTATTTTAAAAAGAATCAGAAGGTGTCTTAAGAGATAGTGCTTCCTCTTTTATTGTTTGAATTTTTTTTGCTCCACTCTTTTATATTACAACCTTCGTAAAACTTGACAGTTACCTATAAAACTTATGCATAAAAATTTACTGTTCAGAAAACCTAATTAGAAATTTGATTTATGCCTAAGACTTTTCCCCTCTCCAGCCATAAAAATAACTATTCTCCACGTTTTCCCTTAAAAAAATAATCCCAATATATCACTCGTTACATTTATTAATATCTTGGACGATCGACAGTAGCTAAAGAATAAATAACCCTAATATAAATCTATCAAAATCCTGTCTCTAAACGTTTTTTCATTTGAATTTCGCAATAAAGCAACACAAAAAAGTGATAAATGCGAGCTTCTGCTGATCAGATAAAAATGGTCTCTTCGATAAAGTCAAAAAGAAAGATTAATACCCTACAAAAAAAGTTCTACGCAAATTCCTAAAATCCTCAATCACTCTAGGGATTCCGAGTTAAGTTTTTCCTTTCAGCCTACGGAAACTTTAGTCTTCCCTTGGGAAAATCCGTTTGATTTTGCCACTTATCCCTTAAAAGAATGACTATTGATTTCTTTCAGTATCGTATTACTTAGCCGACATACTATTCATGAGCATTTTAGAGGAGATAAAAGTCCCAAGCGAGCTCTTTGTCTTAACTTCTCAATCTTTTTAGTTGCATTTATTGGTTTCCTATGTTGATTTTTCCCTACTCTTCCGAAATGCGAAACTCTTTTGGGATGGATTTCCCAACTTGAGATCTCATTCTTAGATTGAGTCTTTTTTTAAAAAAGATTTTATCTTTTCGTTTTTTTATGCATCCTCTTCTGCCTGGGTTACCTTTTCTAAGTTTATTGGATTTTTTAGTGTTTGTCTATTGATATTTTACTCGTTTATACAATGAAATATTTTTTATAATAATAATATTCAGAGACATTCATATTATAAAAAAACAAACAATCAATAAGAAAAGAAAACTTATTTGTCGCAAAGGGGTTTCCTATGTCGGACCATCATACTGATAAATTATTCCATTTACTTTTCATTTATTTTAATAAGAATATAAAAAGTTAACGAAAAAACCCCTTTTGTTAGGGGTGATAATACTTTTTTCTTCTCTATCGCAAAGCGTAAAGATAATTATAATAGGATTACTTTGCGTGTTTTCTTCGTTGCTCTATATTATAATGAGATTTTTGAATTACGTTTCGATTTTTCATTTAAGAAGTAGGGGGATACCGAATTAAGTATTCGATTGAGATTAACTTTGCTATATTTGGTCTTAGTTTCCAAACTGGCGATGGCGATTCAATTAAGATACTCTAAAAAGGGGACTTCCATAAATTACGTTAGGTATTTTCCCCAAATTTGGAGAGATTTTGTGAGTTGTGGAGTGACCCCCATCAGTTTCTAACATGAGATTTTCTCCATAACTTTTATAAACAAATAAATTTCTTTGACATGTTCTTCACATGTTTATTTCGTCTTGTCGGCATAAGATTTTATCAAATTCATGTTGAAATCAATAACATTGAATTATACGTTCTAATTATCACGACTAACTGATTCATAATTCGTTGGTTTGATAAATGTGCGCATTTTTCTTAAACATTTAGGAAAACATTAAAGAAAATAAAAACGTATATATTCTCTAAATTAAAAGACTTTAATTGACTCCCCCTCCCCCTGATGAGATTTTTTCGAACAATCTTCCCCTTTTTGACTTCCCGTAATTTATGAACGTCCCATAACGGGTTAATAAAAGACACTTAACTAATATCTTTTTTAATTAACTTCGATTTCGAAATTCACAGTTAGATGTGAACCCTAACACAAATGCTATTATTAAAGCTTTTTTCAGTAACTGTATCATTCAACAGTCTGTAAAATTTCTCTTGAATGTGTCTGATTGTAGGTATGTATTTCTTATAAACTTTTCATACTATAAATTTAATGTTAAAATTATAATATGATAATTTTTTTTCTGGACTTGGCAATAAGATGAAAATACTGCGAAATGAACCTTTAACAGATGATTTTTTTTAAAACTAAGAACTATGATTGTATCACTGCTTTTGTTGAGAAAACTGTTTTCCAGAAATTATTTATCCGAAAATGGTTGCGAAACAGATTCGCGCAAACGGTTAATATTGCAAAATTTATGTTGACATGTTCTTTTAATTCTTAACTTTAAATTTTATTTATTTTGGATTTTAAAGCAAATTTTGCGCATTAGCCAGAGTTTCTTAAACGTTTTAAATTCAAGGCCATGGTGGAGAGTATTAAAATTTGAAGTTCTCTTTATTAGTTTTAGGGATTCTGTTGGTCATCTTTAATATAAAGTTTTTTATAGGTATCCTGATTCTTAAGAACCTTGAGTTATTTTAAATTACTCTTATTAATATAAAAATTCATCATATCAAATCCTAGAAATAGTAAAATTTTAAATCAGCTTTCTAAGCTTGATTTTTACTTAAATTCATTTATTTAAATCTTTTTTTTTTGCATTGTTCCATAACTTAAAATTATATATAAAAATTAAAAATCTATTGTAAAACTTTTTAAAAGTCATTTTCATGTTCACTTGAGGGAAGATCCTTCAAACGCTTGCTCCAAGTTATTTTAATTGTTATTCCAATGTCAATCACTTATTTAATAAAACATAAATTTAAATACAATATTTTCGAATGAAACGTTCAATTAAGTAACTAAATTGCTGCCACACCATTATTCAACTTTTCTGGAAGTTAGGGCAAATAAATATCTTCAATATGAAAGGTCTACCAAAAATTTCAAATTATTCAAAACTTTTACTAAAAGGAGGGCAATATTAATTATTATGAAATAAAAATTAAATCAAGGGACTGATTATGTCTTCTGGTTATTATTTCTTGTTAGAAGCGATGTATCCAAGTCACACTGTACGACTATTGAAAAACAGTTTTTTAAGTTTCATAGTTTTAATACTTCCTCTTTCTTTATAGTTTTAATTTCCTCATTTTTATTTTTCCGCAGAGTTTTAATACTTCCACATTAATACTCTTCTTTCATAGTTCTTAATAGTCCACTCGTGTGGCGGACACTGGTAACACCTGACGCGTTTTCTTTGTTTTTAATGTAATGACTTAATTCTAACAAAACCCTTCGTTTAATGTTTTTACCTTTGTATTTTAATCAAATGACTTATAGCTGGCTACATTTTTTATATGCTTTTGCGTAGTGAAATATGTATATTTTAACATGTTTTTACAATAAAGACTTCCTGGTCTTCTTCCCTATTACACCCTAAACTGATAGGTCGGAGGTCTGGATTAGGTTACCCAATACCAAATTTGTCAAAACTAAATTCGTTTGACTTAGACCAATCTCATTCTGGCCACCTCAATTGTTAATGGCACTGGTTATTTCCATGAAAGTAACAACTCAACTTTACTCTTATCTCGCTATTTCTGAAAAATTACAAGTTAAATTAAAGCAAATTACTCAAAAGTAGCAACCAGGAACCGAACCGGGGACCATTGGGTTACTACCCGCACACTATCACTGCGCATGCTTCAACAGTCGTGGAAATAACCACGTTCATTTTAAATAATGCTAACAAATTAAAACATTAACTCTTTCTTTCCTTTCCAGCCGCCTTCATCTCCCAAGATCTGAGCTCCTTCTCGCTGATCCACCCCACCAAAGTGACCCCCGACGGCCGCTTCCTCTCGCACGACGTGCGGCACTCCCACCCCCGGCGGTCCCGTCGCTCCCTGGACGATGACTCTCCTCTGCACTACGCCCTCCCTTTGGACGGGGTGCGGGCCCTGGTGCGGCTGCGGCCCAACCACCGACTGGTCAGCCCCGGCATGGTGGTCGAAAGGAGGGGAAGGGCGAGAAGGTCCAGGCACGGACTGCAGCACTGCTTCTTCCATGGAGAGGTGGTGGGGAATGGGAGTTCGTCCAGTGTTGCCTTGTCTACCTGTGAAGGATTGGTAAGTTCATATTGATTGTTTAATGAAGTTTATGGGACGAAAGTAGTGCAGGAGTTTGTTAAATGTGATTAGCATGGCTTTCTAAGGTTTACAGAAAGATATTTGCTGTTATTAAACTTTTCTGTACGATGTTATCCGATATTGTTTGAGATTGGGTAAAGAGAATCGACAATATATCAGTTGATATGGGAGTAATATTGAGATCTACTTGAGTGTAGACAAATTAATTGTGTGGCAAATTTCTGTCCTGAAAACTGCTCACTGTGGTTTGAAAAGTTTAATTCTATTTTTGGAATAATGACACAAATCTTAGTTCCTTATCAATGAAATTCATTCATTTTAGCTCTTGGATCCTTTATTGGTGGGTGGTAACCATATTTTTTGAAGTTATCTCATATGTATGTTTTGAATTATGTCTGGGACCCTTAAAATTACATTTACATGAACTTAGATTTGTGTAATTATTCTCAAAAAATTAAATTATCCTTAACATTTGTACACGAGTGTATATTACAGCTAAACCAGTTCGTTTTCATGATTTATGTTAATCTAGCGCACTATTTTCTTTCAAAGGACTGCTTCCTTTGTTTCGATTACCCTTTATTCATTTTTTTAAAATTCCCTTATCATGAGGTGATAAGAGACAACTCCAAACTCACTGCAAAATTCTTGTTTTTATTTCAGACACTAAAATGTGAAAACAAAAAAGTTTAATTTCAATACATTTTATGCATATTTGAGGTTATTTACTTTACATCCAACGCGGAGAAAAGTGTCGGATAAAAATATAGTGATAGATAAAAATCTATCATATCATCACCACCTCTTCAGTAGTGTTGACTACATCAGCTCTATCTTCCTCTAATTACTACTTTTACATGCATGTGATTTCCTCACACCCACTTTTCACCTATCACTCTGGAAGAGCATCAATGAAGTAACAAAATGTCCGCGACCGCCTTTCCCAATGCCTAAACAATGTCTTCAAAGCACCTCTCGCCGCACTAAACAAATGGCGGTGGCACGCCGCCTCGCATCCCAATGTCTCAGACGATTATGGGAGGTTGATATCCTCCGCTCATGCAGTGGGGCATCGAACGTGGGATAGGTTACCAAGGTTACCTGAGAGTTTTCAAGGCCGGGAAACATCGTGCTGACGTCACGGATGTACCATTTATTCATGAGAGAAAGTAGACGAAATCTTGGAGTTACAATGCATTTTCACCTGTTGCTTCGAGATGCTTTAGTTTAGACGAAAAGTGACGAAGGAAGTTACATAATATCCCACGTTTGTCTGGTATGACCGCTGTGTACTTCTAGGGATACGTTGGAGACCATTTAGTACATAAATATTTAAGTTTAATAGAATATATTTATAAAAATATTTGAAAATTGAATGAAAATGTAATTCAGTTTTTCTTCAGAAGGAATTTAATGTTTAAGGAGAGAAGGAACAACAGAAATCGCTCTTGATGAATCATGTCATCTGATTCATTTTTATATAAAAGATTTTGCGAAACATTTTCTGTAAATGAGGATGCATAAAATTAAGTGAACTGATTTGTTTTAAAGACTGAATCAACCCTGTATATGGACAGGAAGTAAACTAGTATAAGAACATTTAAAACTCTCTATTCTTCTTATAAAATTTATTTTGTTCCAATTTTTTATTCATGAACATATTACATCTATCCTAAAAGAAAGATATTCACCTGTCACCTTTCTTTGGTGTAACTTGTTAAACATATTTCTAGCTGTCACAAGAACTCTATATTGACACTGGACTGGTTAGATGTCAATATAATCCTACTTCGGATAAGTTCGTCTGGATCCCACTTACATAATGGATGAGGAATAGGTTCTCTATTGATCCCGCATCTTAATTTTATAAGCTTCTTTCCTAGTGGGTCCTTAACTTTCTATACTCCATGTTACCCTAACAACATAAAGATGTATTACCTTCGAACTGTGTTTAATAGGATATCTATTTAACCATCATATATTTTTAAACTTATCTTAGTATATCTTACTCAAGATACACATACATTAATCAAGAATTATTTACTCCAAAGCTATTTATATAAGTACAGTTTTTATTACCTGTAAAAAAGCTAAGATCTTCTCAGATATTTCAGAGTCCCTGATTTGATAGTTTGGTTTTGAATTTTCTTTTACAAAATGTAGAAATATGCATAGCTACAACCTCAAACACTATAAAAGACCCAAAGATTTGAAATAAATAAACATAAATATCCTTCACTGTAGATGTATCTAACTTACTCGTAACTTTTTTTTTTAAATTGCTGAGATATATTCTTTTCCCAACGCAAAATATGGGAACTTTGATATGTATCAATGGGCCTAGCTAGTGTATCAAAGTACCCACATCAAAATGTAAAAATTTGACTCAATGGTTATTTTTAAACAAAAACCTTCATTTAAAAGAATTAGGAAAATGTTATTTAAATATATATCCTATTGTTAACAAGAATGAACCTGCTTTTGGAATTTACAGGTCTCTGTATTCAAAGAAGAATAGCACCAGGAAGATTTTACATTTTACTTAAAAATTTACTTTTGTAAATTTTTGACGAAACAAATTTTTTAGTTTCTTTCATTAAAATTTATTGACTTACTGCAGAGTTTAACGGTTTCAGATATAATGTTCATGCATGTAAAGACAACTTTTAGAAAAAAAATTGACCTAAATAACATTGATAGTTTTTAAGATACTGAATAATATCTTAAACTTAATTGATAAGATTATCAAATCGCTCAGTTTTCCCTTACTTGTGATAGATGATCGCTTTGAGAAATTAATACTTCACTAATAAATAGAAATGTAACCGTTTCAAGCTAATTTCATGGTTTGTTGCAACCTCAAGAAAAAACCACGAAAGGGTTAAAGAACTACTATTCCCTCTTGTGGTCACATCATCAAAAGACGATAGCGAAGAAGAACAGTTTCGATGACAGGCGCGCGTTCGATCTGCACCCCTGAGAAGGCCGTGGCCTTGGACGACTTTTGTCACTCTCTTTCCTCTTTTGCTCGGACTTCTTTACTGCGAGTGAGTGAATTAAGCGCTTATTTGTAAACATGCTGGTGCGAGAGTGATAGGTTGGTTATTACTGGGTCGTGCGATGTAAATTAATGGATTGAAGCGGCGGTTGTTTTTGCTGTTGGGTCAGTTGTTTTTGCGTAAACTGAGTTAAACCGAGATGAGAGCTGTTCAGCATGGACCAGTGAAGGAAGTGTAAATGAAGGTTTTCTGTAATGGCATCTAAAATTTTTCTGTGGAGACCACAATTTTTATCGAATATATTTATATTCATTCTTATCTCTAACTACAAAATTTAAAATTAGTATGTTTAATTCTGGAATGAAAAAGAATTATCAATTTTGTAATTGACTGACCATTGCCATTCTGAGCAGCTTATTAAAATATCCCTAAGAGCATAAATCGGGAAAAATCCATAAAAGGTTACGATTTTCTTGAGGATTAGTGTATATTTTGGGTAAACTACATAGATAATTAATTTTAATCAATACATGTATACCAAATATTTCCAAATTACTCGTTAATTACAAAGTTCTTGGTTCTTCCCCTTGAATGCCGAACTTTACATTGAGCAATGAGAGGGATTATATGAAAGAGGGAAATAGAAAACAAAGTGGAAGATAAGGAGGATAAAGAAAAAGAAAATAAAATTCGAACTTTCAATTAACCGTCCCCCATTTAACCAAATCTACATATCTACGTTTAAGTCGTAATTACTTGAAGTATACGATGAAAAAATATGGTAAAATTATCTGGATGGAAAAATATAGAATGGTGAACCGCATAATACCTGGTTTCATTTGGACCTGCTAATAAGAGATAGTTCACTGTACAGGAGTGAGAAAATCAGATGAAAGAGGAGAATAACAGACAAAAGAGAAAGCGAGAGAATGGAGAGAAAGGGAGAAAATACTCTTTTCGGTGTCTTCTAAAGTTGTCAAAACAAGAGAAATCCAGATAATCCACTTAAAATCAATTCGTAAACTGCATTCCATCGTTTTAAATTTCTCCTGTAATCTTATTTATTTGGACTCAAACCTATACTATGTTTTGGTACATCAAATTATAAATCTATACCAATCTGTTTCGCAAATTCAAATACATTTCAAAACAATTTTTAGAAAACCATAGGATGTAAATTTTATTTCTTTACATATTTTCATCTTATTATAAAAACTCTCCATTGAGACGGTATTCATAGGCGAATGAGTAGGAGATGAGTACGAGAGGCGAATAGAATGAGACTTACGTTGCGAAAACGTGCTACTTTATGAATGAAAATTGAAGCGACCGTCTGGAGCGGCATTTGTAAATGAATGTTTTTGTAAGCGACTGTTGGTGTTGCTCTGAAGATGAATCGAAGGATTTATTGAGTGTTGAGACAGGGAACTTAGTGGAGCAAGGTCTGGATCGAACGACAAGTTTAATTTTCTTCTTTTTCGTCACAGAAGTCGGAAATAAAATCTTTATATGCGCGAGTAGTAGACTTTGACAGAATTATCTGCGAAGGTTAAGTGTGATAAAAAAAATTGGGTAACTGTGTTAATTTGCTTTTAACAAGTTTAAAGAAGTCTGGAAACATCGGAAAGTGTTCTTTAAGATAAGATTTTGCCTGCGTATTCCTTTTTATCACTGTAATGGTCAAAGATAATTGCTTAAAAAATGTTTCGATTCGACATTACATAATTTTTAAATTTATTTTACAATAAAAAATGTTACTTTTCCTTTATGTTAGTTGCTATAAAATATTTTTTAATGTAAACTGATTTACTTAACTGCTTTTAAACTGTTATTAATTAAAAAATTTTGATAACTAAGTTTTAAAATTAATTTATCTGTTTTAGGAGAAGAAAATAATTCGCAAAAATGTAATTTTCCATTAAAATTTAAGGAATAACAAGCAAGGAGCATAAAAACAAAGTAAAATGATGAAGAATTCTAATGAAACTTTCTGCAACTTTTATTTTGATTATAGTAGATGAGAGAATATTTCAGGGATAAGGAGAGCTGGATGGAACCAATTTTTCTTCTCCAGGTACAATGTTGTTTTGCATTTACGTCGTGCTTTTGAATTGAAACTTTAAAAATTCTAAAGGAGCTGAAGTTTGGAATATCGTCATTTTTCCTCTTTGGTCTATGCACGATCTTTTATTAAATGAACTATGAACTTTATGTTCACAAAAAAATTCGATAAATCCTGATTGGAAAACGGATTTATTGACACGGATTTAAGAAACTTCTTTAGTGCTCAAGAAACCAGAACATTTTTAATAGATTATTTTATGGAAATAATCACGTCTTAAATTTACGTTTAGGAAATTGCAAATGATAGAATTTTTGATGTAAGGACATGGTGCTGCATCGAGGTTTTTTTTTTTGGAATAGTGCAATTTTAGTGGTTATTTCCTTATTTTAATATAATTCCTTCAGAATTGTTTTCTTTGGTGCTTTTTAGGGGCAACTGCGTGTTTTAGAATCTTGAATCTCGAATGATTGGGTTTTCACGTTCGGAAAAGTGTTACTTGGTATATTGAATAAATGAGAAATTTAAGTAAAATTATCTCCCTTATATTGAAGACTATTTTCAAAAACATTAAAAAAAAAGGAAATTAGGGATTATTTTAAAATAATTTTAACTTTAGGTTTCCACTCTGCCTTGTTTCGTAAAAAATATTATTACTTTCAAACATAACCTTTCCTCAGAAATATTCAAGTCTTCTATACCTTTTTAGATATAGGTCATATCTTTACTAAGGATATCTTAAATAATACATAATTAAATTGTTTATCATTTTTTAATGTTGGAGTTAATTTTAACACTTGAAGAAAAAATTAGCTTCAAGTCACACATTTAAGCTTATCTTAATAATCCTTTATCTTTAATGATAAATGTAGATGTTGATTGCTGTTGTTAGATTGTTGACGCAATGTGTTTTGCTGTAATACAATTGTAATCAAATTAATACAATGAAGTTCTATACAATTTATGCAGGAATAACATTATATCAATGTCATTTTAATAGTTTCTTCAATACATACAAAGAAAAAATATCGTTTAATGAAACATAAATATAATAACCTTTTAAAATAGTTATTTTAATTATAAAGATAAAAAATAAAATTTAATTTATAATATTTTAAAAAAACCTTTATACTAACGTTTAAAACGACAAATTTTCCTATCATATCTTATGAAATGATACCTAATTCGTAAAACTTATGTTAGAGTTTTATTAAATTATATTTAATTATTCACACTTACCAAAGTTCAGTGGCGATTATTAACATAAAATCCGGTCAATATGGTAAATTATTGAAGCTTTTTTACTTTTAACTCGTGAATTAGGTTATTGATTGCAATCACATTGACCGTAACGTAGACAAGAAATCATTTAACTTTTCCATTGACTTTTAATTTTTGCTCCAACAATTGGTATTTCCCAGACTTAGTATTTTTATCCATTAATTAATTTTAAGGGACACATTCCTACTATGCGCATACGTTACATAAACTATTAATAAAGAAAAAACTGTTGAAATTGATGCAATGTAACTTTTCTGAACAGAATCACGAAAATATAAGATTCCTCAATACTTTCCTAAGCGACTGCCGGTCGCCGCCGTTACCCCACATGTGTTTGGCGACAAGTGATCAGCGGGAAAAACATCGTCCAATTTGCTGGCTCTCCTTGCGCAAAATGGAGCATTTCCCCAATTAAAAGATTCCAACTCGACCTCTGGAAGTCGGCGGACCCCATGCCATCGGTTGGCGTCTTTTGGACAATCATCCTGCCAGCTCCCAGTGGGAGATCCATGTTGGTCTCATCATAAATTAATACGAAAAACGCGAATTTTTACTTTAATATTTCGTGTTCCTGGAGAGATTCATTAACTTAACTCGCTGCTAGTTATTTAAGGAGGAAGTTCTGGAGTTATTCAATTACAGAAAACAATGTAGACAGCGTATAATAGTTATATTTATTCAATTCACATAAAGGAAACTGAAAAGTTATTGATTTTTGTTTGGTCGCTTCCTGAAGAAAGCTATTCATTATTTAACTTGATGTAAGGTTTTTATGCTTAACACAAGTTAAACTAAAATTATGTAGCAGTTAAGAAAAAAATACAATGGGAGATATTTTTGGAACCAAATACCAATAGCAATTTTCTTTCAAAGAATCCTCAACTAGTTCCTTCCTTACTAATGTAACTAACAAATCAAACATAATTCTAAAAGAGTGTTTTTCTTTATTCTTAGTGTGAAGGTAGTTTGGTGTACCTTTATCTCATTAAAGTACCGCAAAATTCTCACCGCACATGGAATTCTGTTTAGTCAAATGTTTTCAACCTATTTTGAGATTCAAGCCTGGTTTTTCGGATGTTTTCTTCAAGCGCGAGGAAACGGACCATTGTTTACGCTAACCATCAGATTCTTTCTCTTAAACAAAGTCGGAGAGTACATTACCCCAGCTTCCTTCCAGAAAGCTCGAAATTTCACAGTTTACTCAAGCTTTGCTCGTGAGACTCGCAATGAAGTTTTGAAAAGAGGAGCTTAAAAAAAAGAACTCCTTCACCTTTGTACCGTAATTCTCTGCCCGGCCGACGCTAACATTTCCGTTTCCAAGTAATCCACCTGCTGGAGCCGCAAGATCAGCGGTTTGGTTTCCATATTTAGGAGAGCGTCTGGTTTAAATTTTCGTAAGGAATGTATTCAACGTCACACACCGATAACTGGTCACTTTAAGGCTATCGATGATTTTCCTCTACTATGTATTTGACAAAAAAATAGCATTTAAAGTGTTTTTTAATTTGTGATACAGTTAAACTTCTTAATACAGTTAAACCCGGGTTCGATTCCCGACACCGCTGAAGACCCACCGAGTATAAGCGGAGTACGTGCTCGTTAAATCTGTGGGTCCGAAAGTCCTGTGGTCCGTCATGGCGCAGTTTACCACGGGTCCAGGTGTCTGGAGACTATTTTCCTCCCCTTCAGAGCATGGCAAAATTGTGGAGGTGTAAATAGATGGTGGCGACATCTATCATCCGAGGCTTAAGTCGGACTCCTGTCATTTCATGGGCCTCACTTTCTCAGGAGCCGCACCCCCTTTGCCTTAAATCCTGTGCACTTTGCGGATGGAGCTTGGATATTCCAAGTGGCATAAGAAACAACAACAACAACAACAGTTATACTTCTTAAGAATGGTTATTATAATTTGAAAGTTTTATTTGTAGTATTTACGAGATTCTTCTTTAGTTTTTCAAAAAAATTGCTGATATTTATTTACAATATTCCGGAAAGTTCCGGACGGGGAAATATTTATAAAGAAAAAGGGATTTAAAGGTACAGAGAATGCATGTTTAGATATAAATTAACATCTTTTGTACAACTATATACTTTCTCAATTTCATTGAAACTGATCTTAGTGAAACTACTCGTAGTATCTGTGATGTTAACTTGAAAGTCAGAATACCCGCTGAACTCCGTTAAGGTAAAAGAACTTTCGAATATGAGGATTTACCGTATCAATGAATTTTCATTGCAGTTATACATATTTTTATGTATTTTTCTGTTAACTACATAATACTCACATTTTTTTTATGTCCAGCATCCTTGCTAAAATCCTTTGAGGTGAAAGAAATTTCGAATATGAGGATTTACCTTTTCAACGAATTTTCATTGCAGTTATAAAAATTTTCTTGGGTGTTTCTCACTTTACAAAAAAAAATTTGATGGCCAAACCGAACGTTGGCAAACAAAGTCCCCTAACTACTCTTAAGAAGAATACTTTCTTTCGCTCATTGTAGTGCCGGAACAACCTTTTCTTCTTCTTCTCCAAACATTGACAAAAACCATCTTCTCGGACCATGTGAAGGCGTCTGCCCGTCTCCATGTCAGCGATAAACCCGTCACTCCGAAAAGCAGGTCAACTTTCCCTCTTTCTCGCTAAATAATCGGACTTCTGACTGTATTTCTGTCACTTCTGACATAAATCCGCTGAAAATCCTCCCGTTGTGAAATCTGGAGGGCCAGTCAGTCTGTTGTTGTTGTTGTTCAGCCTTGCAGGACGTATTATTATTTCGTTGGTATGGAGTGTGAGAGAAAAGTCTAATCTTGACCTATACTTGGGTGGTTGCGATGCCAGGGTCGGATTTGGGAGATGTTTAGCATAAATAGTTCTTGAATAGTTCACTTGTTTGTGATAGAATGCTGTTGCATGGATAATTTCATTGACCCTGTTACTATTTAGATAATATCTCGATGCAGAGATGATACACTAGTTAGATTTTACTATACATTTTCACCAAAAATCTAATTCCAATAACACGTCAGAAGTATATGAATCAGAAAAATATACGGAGCGTACTCCTTCTTAACCAGCTTTCGTTTAATAGGAGCTCTCCTGTAATTGGCCGTAGTTAATTTGTATAAGAAGTTAAAAAGAGGAAAATTATGCAAAGTAAAAAAAAATTACTGAATCGTTTCAAACATTCCTTCAAGTAGTAAAATATTTTTTGTAATTAATTGTATCATAAATGCCTTTTTTACTGTGAAAAATGTATTTTAATTAATTTTATAACATTTTTAATCCCCCCATTTTAAACTGGGATTTTCCCTAACAGGTATATACCAGGTCCCCCTTGGGACTGTTTAGAAGACGCCTACTGTAATTTTAAAAATAAGAGAAAGATGGTGCTATGCTGATACTATACCAAAACTTAAACCCTTTCTAAACTTAAATCTAAATATTTAGTTCTATGATGAATTGAATTAAAGATATATCATTTCTATTTTTGAAACAATATTAATATTTACCCGTTAGATGAAACACTGAAATGAAAATAATTACCTAGGATAGGGGGACTACTTATTTAAAGAAGGTTAATAATTTTGTCTCCCATTAAGTATATGGAATAGAAGTAGTACAGAAATAATTATTATTAGGTGATTATTGAATTATAAATGAAAATTTTAAAGAATTTATTTATAAGACGTGAATAACATAAACTTTACATAATTTTGTAGGAAGTTGAGCTCAATTACAAAAGAAAATATGAATTTATTAACGATTGAATATGGAGAAAGAATAATTCTACTATTCGTCAAAATATTGCTTGAATTTTAACATAATTAAGTCTTTTAAATTTTAAAACACGTGACTAAAAAGAAATATGGGTCAAAGTCACATCATGTTTGGTAAAAACATTTAGAACCGACCTTTAAGTATTTTCAAAGTTTCCATTCATGTTTCAATTAGGAAATTAATCCTCGTTTTGTAAAACACTGTTTTTACGAACAAGATACGCGAGGATGAGAAATCGTCGGACCGATGACATGATTTCGAGTCGCGAAATAAACGTCGTTGCCACTTCAAGTATTCTGTTACGGCCAGTTCGTTTCAAAATATTTACTCAAGATTCCGAGACCTCTGGGGGGGGGGGATTTGTTTGGTCAAAAAATATTCGCAGCTGCGATCTAGACCTCCTCTCGAGACATTCTTCGGGGAAAGACTCTGTAACTTTATGTAGCTTTTCATTCGTATTTTTCTAGAGAGTTCGTTATTGTAAAGAGAAAAAAACATATATGACAATCGTTCTCTAACTTCGCGTATTCCTGAAGTGTCTGAAAGCGATATCTGACCAGTTACTAATGGATAATAGTATTTATCATAATATTGTTGCTTTTTTTTTAAAGTTTTTTTTCATGAGTTATTCAAATGTCAATCTTAATTGTAATAATTTAATTTTTAACAAAGATGATTGATGTCTAGGAAAGAGTTTCCATCATATAAGGAAAACATTGGTTTCAGGAAAAAATAATTTGGGTGCCTTTCTCTTTTATCTCTTGCATCTATCTTCCTTATTATATCTCGTATTTAAACTTTATTCTTTTATTTTCTCTCCTTAAAATCTTGTTTTTCTCAACTCCCTCTTAATTGATTACTTACTGAACTCAACTGATTACTGTGAATTAAATACTCATTTTTAATTGCATATTTTTCTTCTTGTATGTACCCTCCTTCAATAATAAACCATTAGCTTTGTCACAAAGTAAGGTGAAAGCAAGTTGAGAAAGCAATTTAAGACATTGGGATTTATGAAACTCGAAAAAATAACTTAATATTTTAGCATTCCGTAAAAAACTAGTTAAAAAATAAAGGCAAAATTATTCTTTTTTCATTGAAATTTTTTTTTTGAAAAAGAAGCTTATCAGTCGATTATTTTGCTCTAAAAAACAGAAGGACATTCGAAACACATTCGGATGAAAATATTTCGACTATTACCGACATAAATATACTGGTAGAGAAATACGTAGCTATCAAGACTTTATAATTCTCCCTCACCTAATCGAAAGAAAGATGTAAGGATTTCGTTGTCAGTTTCTTTTATTTTGTTTTAAAACTTCATTGCGAAAAATAGTATGAGGTGTGGTAATTTTAAGTAGTAGAACAGAAGTTCTATCAAGAAAGGGGGACAGAAGAGTTTTCCCAACTTCAGTTTTTCGAACTTTTAATGTACCTAATAATTATCTGTTTGTACATATTTCAACTAATAAATTAATTTTACATGAATTTTCCAAAATCCCAAACTAATATCATTAACTATTTGCTGATACAACAAACATTGAAATAGAGGGGGAAAGACTACATTACAATCTTGCAAGTTACCGAACCAACATGACCTTTTCCATTAAAATCAATCACTGACCTCACCAACTCAGTAGTACTACCTCGCGTTTTTCCTCTCTGCTCTTTTCATAAACTTGAAAAAAAGAAACGCGTTTTTCATGACCATCATTATTCACCCACGGGAGAGGAGAGAATCCTCTTTTCCTCCTTCTTTTCCGCGTGAAACATTTCTGTAACGGGTTCATGGTGTGGCGTTGTGCGAAACGGAAGATGTCTCGGTTTTTGTCGGGTATCGCCATCTCTCTTCTTCCTTGATGGGGAGAAAGGGTCTTGTTTTTGGCTCTGAGGTGGTGATAGCGGGTGACAAGTTACGCGTGTCGTGGATTTGGATGCTTGTTGAGTTGAAGATGGGAAGATAAAGAAGCTTGCTAATTTGTCATTATTTGTTGTGACCTTTAAGCGAAATTGTTGCAAGGGGCCGTTCAAATATTATGTAAGCAAGTTTTTGGTCATTTTTGACCCCCTCCCCCCTTTTCAGCAAAAATAAGCAAACTGCAAACCTCCCTCTCATTATTACGTAAGAAATCTGCCCGACCCTCCTTTTGTTCTTTTTTTTTCTATGAAATCTTTACTGATGCTTAGTTTCTGAAATTCATTGTTCTCCATGAACACTTAACCTATCGTTAAAACTTTCCGTGTGAAAAATGCTTAATATTTTTTTCCTAGTTCATTTTTTTAGTGAAATTTATTTTTGGTTGAACTTTGAAATTATTATTATGCTAGAAACAAGAGATTTTCGAAAATGTAGTGTTTTTAGCATCATACGGAAGCATCGCGCCATACTCCCCCTCCCCCCTTGTCAAGAAAAATAAGCAAATAGCAACCCCCTTCTCCCTTAAGTGCTTACGTAATATTTCAACGGCCCCAAATAAAAATTTTGTGTGTTAAAATTTATGCGTAATATTTGTTTAGGAAGACACTAAAGGTTTAAGTATTATGATTTAAAATACACATTTTCTTTTTTTAATATTGCTTTTATTCATGCTAGTTCCAGTGGCCATGCTAATTTAACACGAGAAATATGAAAAGTTCATTACCATTTTTCACGATAAGGATAAAGGCTTCCTTTTTATTAAAAATTGAATCCGGTTCACTGAAAGCAAAAATTTTGTTCTTCCATAAAATGGTTCTTTATGCCTTACTTTAAAGGTACTAAGAATTTTTTTTCTAATATGATCTATGAAGAGAATACGTAGTAAATTTTTCGCTATGATGAAATTTATTGACCAAATAATAATTTCTTCAAGAGGGAGAACTTTTTTTCTACTATCTCCATTTTAAAAAAGTAACTCCTTAATCAGTTAAAGTAATCGCTTCATTACTTTACTTCTAGCTTACTTATTTTTCAATAATTTGACATCATTTTCTTCTTAAAAGCTTTCGCTTTGATAACTTTATGAATAAGTAATAAACAATAAATTGTCTACTAAGGGAGTGTTGAAGTTTTAAGTTAAGAGAATTCATAAAGGAGGAGATGGTGTAAAAAGATGGCATAAAGTTTATGAACCCTTGTTACAGATAATTTATTTTTTATGGTTCAGTTACTTTTTTATCATGTGAAAAGATAGTATTTCAATAGCTATTTAGTCGGAAGATGCACTCTTATTGAAAATTTTTTTTAACTTGATCGGGTCATGATAGTTTTTATTCGGACACAGGAAAAGGTCTCTAAAAATCGTAACTGAGATTTTCAGATGGATGACCATTGATGCTCACTTGCATAAATATATGTCATGACAATTCAGACATACCTATGTTTATCCGATTTAACAAAAGAAATAACTTATAAACAAACTCATATTATCTTTTATGTTCCTGATTGTCTGCCTCTCCGAGATCTATCTCCGTTACACACTGGTAACCGGTGGTCTGTGAGAGACTTGGTAGTGAAGAGACCCGGGAGAACACAATTTTCCCCCCAATAAATAAGAAATTTAAGCGCATTGAATGAGAAAAGATTGAATTATATCCGTCCCGATGACTTTCACCTGTTTAATCTGTGTAGATAGCAGACCCAACTAAATTTTTTAAACTATATTTTCACAAATACAAATATTTAAAATGCTCTGAAAAAACCCTGGTAAATTTTGTTTTGTTATCTCTCGCAACATAAAAATATTAATCCTGCTTAATTAGGGAAAATTAACTTCATCCATCTTGCAATTTTGTGAGGATGAAGGATATAAAGGGGTGGCACGTAAAGATTCCAATTTTATGCTTAAAGGTCCGTGGGCTTCTACGAGTTTGGAACCAACTGCTCTATAACACGAGTACGGTACTCGTGAGGAGAGACAGGGATCTCTTCTCCCGAGCGATTCATCAAACGGAGCGCGAGATCTCGCACGCACTCCGATGATGCAATAGGTGAGGAGGATTCGTTCCGCGTTTCCGAATCCAATCGATCAGTGGCGAGTATCACGTCCAAGAAACTTCTCTTCGCTGTCGGGCTTGTGTTTTTCAGTTCCGTGATGTGTTTCCAATAACATTCTATGTGTGTCCCGGCTGTACAAATTATACAGTCGTGCTTATGTGCGATGTTTATCATAAGAATAGGATTCAACCGCAGTTTTTTTACTTAGTAGCTATTGAAGAAACAAATAAGGATAGATATAAATAAATAGGGATAGCTTTTGGCGAAGTTTATTAAGGATAATGTTTTGGGTGCTATATTTAATAGTATCCATTGGATATCGATGTATCTCATTTTAGAAATTATCATGAAAGTAATTTTTAACTGAATCTGAAATTTTAATGATATGAATATGATTACAAAAACTTAAATAATTAAAAGAAACTTCAAATAATTTAATATTTTTAACACTTTAGACTTATTTACATATATTTTATAAATTTTAAAGTTTTAAGGACAACTTAAATTCAGTCAGCCCTAAAAATATTTTGCTGTTTAATATTTTTCTTTTTAAGGGGATTATTATGTTGCTTTAATGTTAATATATGGTACAAGATTATTCAATTATAATGATATAACTAATTTAGGAATAACCATACGGAAGAAGGTATATACTGATAATTAAAATTTTTTCCAGATAATACCATGTCTGGGTAAAAACTCCTTCATATTTTTCTTACTCAGTCAAAGAAATTAATTCTTGACGATGAAAGTAGTTACCAAAATATATAAAAAAGGAAACGTTCTAAATAATGTAAACTTGTTTTCACTGTATAACATTTAAACACATACAGTTCTTAAACATAATTTATAGATGTAGTTGCAATTACATATTATTATTTACTATTATTACAATACAATTACATATTATTATTTACTATTATTACAATACAATTACATATTATTATTTGCTATTATTACGATACAATTACATATTATTATTTACTATTATTATTACACTATTATTTTATTTTATTCACTATTTATTTTCATGGAAATTCTGCAAATTTTTTTTCTTTAGCATGGAAGACTCAAAATCCTGATTTCTTGTAAAAATGATAGATAATGAAGCTTTTAGATGGATTCAAGTTGATAATGTAAGAAGTAACCATTTATAACAACTACGTTTTGTACCTACCAAAAAAGAAAAATTCTTGAGCTTTCTAAAATATTTTCCAACCAAGAAAATATAAAAAGAGAGTCGAGTTAAAAAAAATCCAGCCTCATTTACAGACATTTTTTGTACTGAAAATAGGCGATGATATAATGCAAAACGAACAAAACTCCTTCTAACAAAAGAAAGAATCGTGAAAATCCACCCGAAATTACTCGAGTGTGAGCTAAAAGTTAATATTATTTCTTGTGCAAGACCAGAGAAAATTAACGAACAAGTGCGTAACCTTATAAAAAACTGAAACAAACCCATACTTTCACCTAAAAACACAAAAAAACTCAAAACTTAAGACAAATTAAGTCTTTTTTCCTGTCGTCATGTTTGTCCCCACACCATAATTGCCTTACATTCTTCCGTTCCGCCACCACTCACAATGCACTAATTGCAGGAGAGAACATTTATTGCTTAAACATTCATTAAGATACATGTCTAATGACCAACTCGAGTGAAAGGACGGTCCTTCGGGCAAGGAGAAACAGCGGCGTTTCTTCTTTCCGGCTGTAGACTAGTGAAAAGAGCACCACCTTTGCTAAATGTCGTGGTACGCCTTGGAAAAAATGCCTGTTTTTTTTTTCTGGTGTGTTTGTAATGTTTGGAGTGGTTTTCAAGTGTTTTTCTTCGTGAGGTAACTCCGCCTGTGTTTGTCCATGACGAGTTTTGTCGGTGTGCGAATTTAAATAATATGTGGTCTTGCTTGGGTTCCTTATTTTATTAAGTGTTTTTGTAACTGAAACAATTGGTTTGGGCTGTTATTATTCAAAAATAAATAAGGATAAAGGATAAAAAATAATTTAATTTATATTTGCAATGTGCAATGATTTTAGGCTTTAAAATAAACGCTGTTTACCAACTACCGGACATTTTTTTTTCATTTCACAGAATGGTAATCGCCCCCCCCCAATTAATTTGGAAGAAATTCTTCTGACAACCTTCTTTTTTATAGAATTTATCCGTGTCAAATTTTAAAAACTAACATATCCTTTGTAAGGTGGGATGAAGGCCTCGGCCTCTTTAAAAGAAGAATATTTTTCCTCTTTTGAACTGAAAATCTATGTATTAGCTTCAAATCCCTTGCTAAAATTAAGTGCCGAAATAATGTTTTACTCACGCCACTTCTCAATATGAGCTCAATATGCGTAAAAGAGACTTTTGCAAAACAAAAAGACCGTATTTTAGGAAATTCAGATTATATTGAATTACTTATTGAAGTTAAACTTATTTCCTACGATATGAATTGGGATTAATTCGTACGATATCACAGTACTCTTTCATCATAGACAAATAAGCAAGCCAAGCTCTTTATTCGTTATAGTAATATTTTTTTTTGTTTACTCACACTTGATTTTACCACTTTGACATAAAGTAACCTATAAACCATTTCACCAGAAAGAAACGTTAGCAACAAACTTAACAAAACTGGCTCTAAATCACCAATAAAGTTCGATTGTGCCATCCCTCAACCCATCTATCGGTCACGCGGCATCCCACCGAATTGCCCTAATCGAATTAACCGAAAACATCCCCATCGCCGCGGGACACCGGTCACCTCTAATAACAGGGATGCGGCCCGCTCATCCGCCGCGGCGCGATTTTTCATTCATGTAAATGACTCTTTTTGCCCTTGGTCTCGTGTCGCCACCGACCCCTGACGACTTGTCCCTCGGGCCGGGTCGAGACTCGTGCGGTTTTCTCTGCTGATGAAATTGTCGGTGAAATTGCATTTAAGTGCGGTTATTATATTGTTTTCGGTGTGCTCGGTGTGGATGGTTGTCTTGTTAACCAGTAGCGGATCTACAAGTGACAGGAAGAAAATGAAGGTGACAGTTACAATGGATATGCAATATTTTGTCCGATATATTTTAATATAGTATTCTATCAAAATCTTGAAGTCGAAGGCACGTTAAAAAGTTTGAGATGATATATTTTTCAAAATATAAAGGCAATGTTATTAAGATTTTGATCGAAAAATTTTGTTTTCAATAACCAATGTTTTCAAGAATTCGCAGTCAGAAATATTAAGGGTGGGCTGTTAAAGATTTATACAGCTGAAAAATGTTTATAGCTGTAAATTATTCATACCCTATCCTTAATATTTTAAAGTATTTACCAGGGAGCTTTCGTTTTATCAGCCTCCAGATGAACAAAAATGTCAAAAATTGATTGTGTCTGGTGCAATTTTAGATTTCCTGTACACAATAGTTTAATTTTGACATGAAATCTTATTACAGAGAATCATTTAATACCCGTGTCCAACACAAAAAAGTGTGAGGTTTTTTATTAGCCTATTTCCTCTTTCTAAGCTTATTTTAACTGCAATTTTCATAACAAAAAATAGCAATTAAACTTAGAGATTTAATTCAGAATTATTTTACCCGGACTGTTATGAAAATTAAATTATCTCTTTAACCGTCAAAACTACGAGGTTTTCATTTTGTTATTGCTGTTATAACATGAGTTTACGTCACACCAAGTCAATTTTCATCAACCAAATCTACGTCACGATTACAAAGTCAACCACACATAATCCCGTACCAAGCATCATCCATTCATTCAACCGTCGTTCTTCATTCACAACAGCAACTTCCTCCAACAAAACCCAACCAAACTAACGCAGCCATCATAAACCATTCTCGACTTTCCCAAGAGAAAGGAGGAAGGAAAGGAGATGTCTGAGAGGATGAGTCAAAAGGGATACTACAAGGAAGGTGACTCGGGCAGTGTCTGATGCACTCTGTACGTGATCTACTTGCGCGTACGTGAGGTCAGGCTGATGGGGGAAGGCTCCGTTGCGAAATAATAAAGGATGCGGCACCTCAAAGCCACCGTCGCGGTCAAGGTTGAGACGAGTTATGTCGTTGGAGCATCCTTTCTCCTGGGGAGGGTGATTGATTACGGGAGAATACTGTGGGTACATTATGTCATAAGAGCCGGTGTTTAGTCATGTGGGGGTTCTTAAGGGAGCAATACCCCTTCGTCTTGTCATCGTTTCTGAAGTTTCACATAATTCTAAAATGTTATTTTGCAGGATATTCAAGGAACTCAGAATCCTCTTTTATATTTTGGGTGTTTTTAGTAATTTTGTGGTCACTTCTTGTGTCATTCTCTCTATCGTTTTTCTATCGCTCTTCTATTCCCTTCCCATTAGTTTCTCTTTTATTTCATTTCTATTAATTTCTTCTTTAATTCCTGTATAATATTTTATCTTTCATTCCCTATCTATTATTTTGTCTTTTATTCTGCCTCATATTTTGTCATTCCTATTCCTATGCATCTATTCTCATAAGATGCATGGAAACAAAGCAAAATGTTAGTATCAATGAAAACACCAAGTCATGATGCCCACACAGTGTAATAGGGCAACGGATACCCAAGAAAATCCATGAGCTGATAAAAATATTTTCACAACTAGATTAACACGCACCCTCAAAGCAATAGTTTCCTATAGAAAAAATGGGGAAAATTACGAAATGATATATGGAAATATTTGGCTGCTTTAAGGTTTCTTGCGACACACGCTAAATTAGCCAATTTTTGGATCATAAGAAACTTTTTTTGAGACTGCTGTAGCTATAAAGGTTTAGGGAAATATAGTTATAAATACGTTCCCCAGAACAAAATAAAATATATAGGGTTTAATATGGGTATTTTTATTTATTTATCATAATTTTCTGTATAATGATGATGAGCAACATTAAAATTTATCTAACCCTGAACGTAACGTTTTGTCGTTAATAATGCTTCAGATTAATATCCATTTTTTGTACAACGAAAAGTTTTTCAAGATAAATGTCCTATTTCCTGCTATTCTCATTTGAAACAAAGATCATTCAAAAACACCTGTCATTGCATCCCATATTTAAACGACCAAATAATGAAAAAAAAATATTTCTATAAGATAATTTACTTCATCTGCGTATGCAATCATTAATCTATCTGATCAGTATATTTAAACAATCCAAAAAGAACATTTATTTCTTCATTTTTTTTCTAAACGAGGAAAGATCCCCCAGGAAACCATTCTTCATTTCCCGAGAGAGCATGTTTCCACCACACCCTTAACCCATAAAAATAGTTTTACTCCAGCAAACCATCACCATAACTAAAGTATGGCTCCACCGGGACGAGACGGTAGCATCCCTGGCAGTGTCATACCCCGTATTTACATGAAAGAATAAAAGGATGGACGACGAAGTTGCGAAACGCACCTCATAAATACAACACTAAAATTTGTCCTTAGTGATCCGAAGCAATTATGTCATTAATTCTTTCTATACTCGACTCTTTATTGGTAAGATAAAGGATAAAGAGACACGCAATTGAAATAACGCCCTCCAAAGCGAGATCGTGTCGATAATTTCCTCCGAATATTTTAATTCGACTCTTCTTCCAAATTACCTCCATAAATCGAATTGTTTGGTATTATTTTTCTAACACGCATGGAATCACGAATGCGCCATCTTGAAACGGAATTCCTCTGTGATGGAGAAAAAAGAAAATTGCTTCTGGATATGTGCTTATTAACATTACCATAAACTGCAACTGCGAAGAGAAAAACCTGTTATAAATTATAACCGTATGTTATTTGTTGAATATGTTGCTCCGGAATAAGGAAAATTTGTCAATTATACTGATTTCTCACGAACAATAAGAAAATAAATGGAAAATTTTTATGTATTCGCTTTAATCAAAGTAATAAGTGCAAAGCAAATTGTTGAAAAGAAAAAAAAAACTCTTACAACCTATAAATAATGGGAAAAGTTTTGTCCTATTTACTACAAAACGCGAAATTTCAGACATAAAACAATGTGGTCAAGGTCTGGTTTATTGAAAGAATCAGAAAAAAAAATCGAATACCATAAGTCTTTTTCATTGGTTTTTCTTTATTATTGATAAATAAAATCTGATGTTCTATCCACTTGTCAAACATTTGTTACTTTAATCTAAGAATAGTTTTTTTTCACCCATTTAGTATTACTTGTAGGTACAGAGCAACTAGGATAACTCTAGCGTCCGTAATACGATGTCGTAAATAATTATAATTCTGATGGTATAATTTGAATTTCTTATTAAATCAATTTTACTTCTCAATTCGATAGTGCTAAAATTAGAGCTTATGTGAAAATGGTTGGAGATGTTGTGCAATGTCAAACTGGAGAAACCAGAATGCAAGAATCAAACTGGACAAAAAAAAATGTCGTTTTTGTTAAAATCTACTAGTTTTCAGTTTAAGACCACAGTAGTCAAAATCTACACCCTGTGTAAAAAATTAATACACTTAAAGTCTCAATTTATTGTAAATTAGGGTAGTACCTTTCCAAACTGATTGATAAGGCCAGCAATAAAATGGCCCTTAGTAACAAATGAAGGGCGGTAGTTTACCCAGAAATAGAGTAGACATGAGAGAATCAGAGCAGACTCTTGGTGTTCCAGGGACTTTTTCCACTTTAGAGTTTACCGCACTGTGTCTCAAGTGGTCCACCTCTTGGTTGCGAAACTCTATCCTTCATTTCTTTTCCCTGAAAACTGGAAAATGACGTTAATGAAGTGGGTGAGGCGAGTTCACACCGACTTGATTTTATTGATAAGGGGAATGTTAAAATAAGAGGGTGAAGGTTTTAATCTAAGCGGTGAGGTTATAAAGGCTTTGGGAAAAAACGAAATTTTTTAAATTTTAAATTCTATTCTTAAGTTTTTTCAATGTTGCTTAAATTAAAATTACTCTAAAGTACTTAAATTTTGTATTTTAATCAATATTTTTTAGAAGGGGGATTCTTTAGAAGGTAAGACATTTAAAATGTGAACTGGTGAATAATTGAATAATGGACTGGATGGATTTCGTAATTATTTACCATAAGAGTAAAAACCTAGAGAGTTTTATATTAAAAATAATTATTATTCAACCTCGAATATTAAGACAAGCTTGGGATTTGTTGTAGTTAAACTCTACAATTAGATCCAGTCTAAAGTCCCCTTTTAATTTAGGAGGGGCACTCCCTGAAACATAAAAAAATAATGGAAGAAGATAAAGTTATATTTCCTTATAAGTATAACTAAAACCATCTTTTATTTAATTTTTAGATAGAAGAAAATTATTATAATTGATTTAATCACAATTAATATTTTGTGTGTGCAAATGATTAGAAAATCAATATATTAAATGCCCAATAATCTTTCATAGCAATAATTGTACAAAAAATACCTGCGAACAAAATTTTCCCTTTTTTATGCACATTTAACACGACAGAAGAGGAACACCCGAGAAGAACAAATATATGAAAAAAAGGAACATGGTCAGAAACCCATATGGGCAACCTATAGGATATTAAAATTGAAGAAAACTTGAAAAAAAATGAAATTCTTATAAAATTAAGGTGGAAAATGGAGTTAGTCATTTAGTAGTTATACGGAAGTAATATGTGTACTAAAAAAGCGCAAGAATCATAATAAACACAAATTCAATACTAAAACAGTCGCAGCAGTAATTAGACTAAGAAAAATATTTGAAGGGCATCCACATAAAAACCGGGACATTAGGCACAACATGCATTCTCTCGATGCCATCAAAACGACTCCATAATGCACTTTTTATCACTTCCTCCCCCTCCGAAAAACTAATTTTTTTCCATCCCTCCCGAAGGCCTCCGGAACCCAATATCCCGACTGTTTTTGCGAGTTGCCTAAATAAAGGGCGGAATCATCCAGTGCTCACCATATTTCTTTTAATGGGAACAGGACAGGAGACGCCGGACAATAGCGACCGACTGTCGCGCTGGGAGACACTTTTAATTTCAATCTGGAGGAGGTGGTTGATGGCTGTTTACGGGATGACCATTGTGTTTTCGGGAAGGATTTTCGTGATTTGTGTGATGAGAGTCTTTATTTGAAGTTATTTTCGGTTTTTGTCATGGCGCCTTTTCTATTAGTGTTGGGCTAATGGGGCGTGTGGGAAGCTGAGAGGAAGCATTCAGGCTGGACATTACTGTTAGATAATACATAATTAGGGCTTTTAGCTTTGAAATACACTGTAAATTAAGTGTGAGTTTAATCGATAGAGTGCATGTTGCTGAGTTAGACCTCTGTTGAAGAATACGTCAATGATATTTAACGGATAAATAAACTATCAGAAATTAACACAGGAAGTAAACAGGAAACAGCTTCATCATTGGTAATATTAAGTGGTATAATATTAATACATCTTCATATTTTTTTCACAAAATTTTAATCTTTTATTTAAAACGTAAACTTAATTCGTCGATTAAGAGTACTATTTAACAGTCAGTTCTTCTTTTTAGAAATAATAAATTAAGCTAATTAGTTTAATTCCCAAACGCTTAAGCAAGCTAATGTTGTTTTATGTTCAAAGAAAAATATCGTGATCCTTGAATTACGCAAGCTTGAATTACGCTTTATGCTTGGTGTTTATGTTACGGACAATGTGATAAATCGGGCATTATTAATAATACGCGTCCGGGCAATGTGATAAATTCAGTGGAATTTGGAGGGCTCAGAATAAAAGTGGACCAAGTCCACTTTTTGTCATTTTTGAGTTGGCAACGCTATAACATGCTCCAACTATGTAAAATTTCAGTGAAATAAAGAACCAAGTCCTAGTTCTGATAATATCCGCAAAAAACGTTAATTTTAAAAACTGTTAACATTAATTTTCCTATGTAGCTTGAACTTTAAACCTCTGTAGCTCAAAAGTGGCTAAAGTGGACTTGGTTCACTTCTATTCTGAACCCTCCATTTATCAATGAAATTTATCACTTTGCCCGCCTCCACTTCGGGCATTATTAATAATGCCCGATTAATCATTGTGCCTGTAACATTTATACTATTTTTACCATAACCCAAGTGCTTCTCAAAACTTTTTAGTTCATGGTTTAGTTATTTTAAGTGAAAGGTAAATCTCTCTCTCGACTCTTATAATATGATTGTATATTGTCACCAAGGGGTTGTTTCCCCTTGGTGACAAACATGATTTTTTTTTGTTATGTTGCTTTCTGTTTGGTAATGATAATAAAGATTATTATTATTAAACGCTTTGAGTAGAATGTACTGACAGTATGTTATAATCAATATTTATAACTGTTGATTTACAAATCAAAAGAGCCAATCTTATTCTTAGTTTTCTTAAAATTTCCTTGACAAAATCTTATTTTAATATAATTTTTACGAACTTTTACGAATTTTCTTCCCCAAATATTTCTTCTTTCTTATAAATATTATTAACATTTTGAGTTGCTTAAGCCCATGGAGTGAAAGGAA
This sequence comes from Tetragnatha montana, assembly GCA_963680715.1. Taxonomy (NCBI): domain Eukaryota; kingdom Metazoa; phylum Arthropoda; class Arachnida; order Araneae; family Tetragnathidae; genus Tetragnatha; species Tetragnatha montana. The sequence continues at coordinate 18,318,147 of OY796683.1, forward strand.
TATCGACTGATCCCCGTGGGTTACAGTGGCGGGTTTTAAAGAAGATCTAAATAAGCATGTTTCAAGGAAGGAAACCCTATCAGGTATGGAGGGAGACTTAAACAAATAATTTGAGTGTCTTACTCCACAAAACAAATCTCAGCCTCCCGTCCATTAGGAAGAGAGGGATGACGACTCCTTTCACAAACGATTAGCAGAGCACGCGAGCCCACGACCTTGCGCCATTAAGGGCGGATCTGAAGAAGAAGAAAAAAAGGGAGAACAAGAGCGAGAGAAGCCATCTCTGTGTGTCACGGTAACAGAGTGAAAAGCGAAACCGTAAAGAAAATAGGAAGTCGTATGGTAATAAAGCAGTTGCATCGGCTCTGGCGCCGTAACGGACGGTAATTACCACTACTGTTGGTAGTCGCAAATGAAGAAAAAGCAACAGAAGAGTCCGATGTTTTTGGGACAGTAAAAAGTGGTCGGGTTGATTGTTTTCCTCGTTGGACACTGATTTAGTGGTCTTTTATGGCCCCGAGATTGTGAGGTCCAGACGGTTCAACCTTAGTTTGACCTTAGTTTATGGCAGTTGGGTTTGGTTAGTGCTGGGTAATGATTGTCGAGAGAGTTGACGTAGTTTCCCCCTTAAGTCTCCTTGAATGTTTTTTACTGAATAGATACAAATTATAGAGGAAATTTATTTGTATATAATATGAAGGGGGGATATCGTTACCACCACGCCAAAACGCCAATCTTCTCTTTCTTAGTTTCAAGAAAAAACATTTAAAGTTTGTCGAGCAAAGAGTGTTCTTTAGATTTAGATACTTGAAATTAAGTGCTTAGTTTTCAACAAATCTATTAAGAATTGTAATTGTTGGTTCTAGAATGGTATGTAGCATCAGTCAACTCTATAACTGCACTTATGTAAAAATGACTAAAAATGTATATTGTGTGTAAAAGTGTATTTTTTAATATGGTGGTAACGATATAGTTTCTTGTTTCATAGGTTTAGAATTCGATTAATGAGTAAGTAACTACATATCTTAAGTAAATAATTACACATCTTGGGATTTTGAATTTAACTATGCAGAGATATTCCTCTCAAAGCAAGAGTTTCCATATCTGTTTAACTAGAATACCAGAAAAAGTATCAAAATTACTTGGCAAGTCACATAGAATTTCTTACTTTTGAAACAGTGAACAATAAGTCTATATTGCAATAAATAGTATTATTTGTTCATAAAATTTAGCCATAAGTTTTTAAAAAAAAATAATGGATACAACCTATAGAAAAAAAAATAACACACAATCTACATTAAGGACTTTTTAATTTCAATTAAGAAAGTTTCTTATGATTTTTCCAAATGATTATAGTTTTGCTCACGTTTATTTCCATTGTTGAAGCCCCTTATTTTATATTATTAGTATATGGTCAGACGAAAAGTTATATTTTGTAAGATTTATTAAGATTGAAATACCTTATATCTTCAAACAAAATAAGTACACTATGGCTTTTTTGTGAAGAAAATTTTTCCTATTGGGAAAAGTATCTTCAAATTTATAATTCTATCTAAAGTAGTTTTCTATTCTTCTTAAACTACTTAAATTAAAGGATACAATAAGTGTTCACTGTGCAAGTGTACTGTTTAAAGAGAATTTCCCTGTGTAATGAATCATGATTCATATGAGGAAATTTGTGAATTGAAAAACTAACATTTCTCTCACTCTCTTTCAAAGGTATGATTGACGGAAATATGACGTCATGTTGACGTTTAAAAAAATGTAGAAACTTTTAAAACAAATATTATGCAGACTGTCACGACACCTGCTTGGGCAAGAAATATCAAATAATGCGTATTAAAATAAAATACACCTAAATGTTCATTCACTTCAGAAATTCCAATCTATAGTAGTTAGAAAACATCCTACTGGGGATGGTGAAAAACCTTCTAATTCTTTTTTTTCCCATCAATACTCACAATGATTCGGTGTTATTCGACTACTCAATATTTAACTTGCCAAAATTGACATTTCATTTTTACTTATCAAAATACAATTTTGAACAAGCTCTGTTACGTATTGTATAATTTCATAAATTATTATAAATATTATAAAAATAAATTTCAGGTTAAAAATTTAACTCTTTTAGACGACTTTATAAAGTGTTCTAAGTATTCAAAATAAGGGCTTAAAAGTTCTAATAACAAAATTGGGTAATTTATAACTACAATATCATTCTCTATAATGTTTATGTTCCCTTGTACACAAAATATACCGCGGTATAGCAGGTTAAGCAAGGATTTGTTTCTTCCAAGTTCCTAAAAATTTATCCCCTTTAAATCCTTCTACTTATTGTGTTCCCCAGCAGGCTCTTTTGTCTCTTCCAGTTTATCTGAATCACTTTGCATTCAGGACGTAGTATTTGATGCCACTACCATAACTAACTATACTCAGAAATGTATTTATTTCGTGGAAGAAGATTATGATCCACACTTTGTTAACGAAACACGAGAGCTAGATGGGAGGATAAAGGCATAATAGAGAAGGCCGTAGTTAGGGCCGAATCATAAATGCTTTCGTTCTTCTTTCCAGAAAGGGACTTCCGAGTTTCGAACACTTCTGAGAAACGTTCGAACGCAGGAGATAATGAGGTATTCAGGACCGCGTTAAAATCGCTCTCTGGCTTTGTTTCGTTGAAAATTGAAGGCTGTTTTCGAAGAATTGGGGAGCGAAGCTTTTTCTCTGTGAAAATTCAGTGATATTTCAGTTTAACGTGCTAGGCTAGATACTCGTAGTTTATGTTAGTAAGTCCTCTCATTAAATCTTGTAATGAATTCACAGATATCTTGTAAGGGGCCATTCATTAATTACGTAAGGGTCTCCAGGGGGAGGGGGGGGGGTTGGAAAAATCTCTACATACCCGTACTTGGGGGGTGGGGGGGATCAAACCCTTTCTTACGTAAGATTTTCCAAGTTAATGTAAACAAATTCCAAATGGTATTCCAAAGACTAGAGATAGTAATATAATGGTAATATGTAGTTGACAGCAAGAATATTTTACTTATCTGTTGAAAAAATAAAAATCTTTGATTTACGTCAAACTGAGAGTTTTAGTGTAACTGATCTTTTTCTAACATTTTATTATTTTGAAAAAAGAAATGGAATCTTACTTAAGAATAGGGGGAGGGGTTTGAAAAATCTTGCGTACCCTTACATGGGGGTAAGGGGGTCAAAAATTGCCAAAATCATCCTTACGTAATTAATGAATGGCCCCTAACTCGTTTATGTTAAGCGGTGCAAATTTTACTCTCCGTTTTTTTAAATTCTCACATGGTTTTTCAGATAACACGGAATCCCATGAATTAGTGCTTCTCAAACTTTCAACATTGGCGACTAATTTTCATCGTAAATACGGACAATATATATCTTTAACTCATTCATTCTAATGGGTCTGGTTCGAAATCCCGACAATCAGTTGCCCGACAGGTACTTTTGCCCGACATCATCATCATCACCTATGTGATAGATACATTGAAGGAGAATTGTCGGGCAAATGAACGTCGGGCAGTTGAGTGTCGGGCAAATGAACGAATCCCATTCTAATACAACCAACCAATCACTGATGATTATAAATCCCAATTTCTTTCGCATCATTGAGCTTCAATGATTTTAAGCAACACGGCGTCATTAATTGTCACAGTTGCTCCAACAATGCGAATTCAGTGACAGATGCCACCCTACAACGACACGAGTATTCACTTAAGCCAACTCAACCTCAGCCGATATGCCGCAACAGACGGCCGCTCTCCCATCCTACAGGGAATCCATTTCCTTACTTCTTATCAGCTAAGAAAGGCAATTTCTTGAAGGGCCTCATAACATGATTTGGCCATTTTCATTTCAGTGCAGAAGAGGTGCTTCTGGATTTATATTGTTCCCTTTTTCTCGGAGTGTTTATACGGGGCGAAGATAACTGGGTTATCTAAGTGCCCTCTTAAGAAAGATGGGGGACGGAAGATCTGGTTGCTGCAGTTTTTAAAAGGTTCATTACACCGTTCCTTGTATCTCCTTGGTTCATCCCACCTGGGCGGCTTTTACTTTGAGTGAACCTTGCAAAAGTTGGAATGGAGTGGGTTCATTGGATTTATTTTTGATCTGGTTTATTGAAGGTAATGGAAGTTACCCTGAAGTCTAAATTTATCTAAGGTTATTCCAAAATTCTATATCTATCCCCGTAATATTATCTTCGAAAGTCAGATTCAAGGCTGGTTTATCGTTGGGTGAAAATGTAGAAGCCAATTTGGGATGTCCTGGAGTTTGAGATTGAAGCTACTTTTAAAAAGCTAAGCAACGCCTGTAATCTTATAAACGTACAGAAATATGAATACCACTATATTAAGTTAAAATAATTTTCCTAGAGTGTTTTCAGGTGACGTCAAGACCAGCTATTTTCTTTTAACTGTTAACCTTTTGTAGGGCTTTTAACTGTTGCTAAGGTGGATGCTAGGTAACGAGGTGTCTGTTGCTAAGGTGGTTTTTAGGTATGGGGTCTCGTGATTGCAAATGCTCCAATAGAAGAGTTCCACGGCCAGTCATTTTCTGTAACTGTTAACGTTCTGTAGGGCAAAACACTGTAACCTTCTGTTGCTAAGGCCGTTCTTAGGTCCGAGTCATGTGATTGAAAATACTCTATTTGGGAAATGTTTAATTGTAATTGATTTAAAAATTTCTTGTTTATTTTTAGAATCTTAGCTAAATATGAAAAATTGCATAGATTCTAAGATAGAACCAAATAATGATTTTAATTATAAAAGTTATTTAAGAATTCAAAGTTATTTTACCCAATTTAAAAGAGATTTACAATTTATACATAACAACAACAACAACAACTTTAAACATTAAATCATACCATTTTTTAGGGTCAACTTTCCCTTGTTGGCTATGTGAATATACATGACCATCAGTATTTATAAAAGCAAAACGAGGAAAACTAGGGAGGGATTGACAACAAATTCCTCACAGAAGTTATTACAATCATAAGGACCATTAAAATAGTTTGAAACTATGTTTATAAGACCTTTTGCACCATAATCATATTTTCAGAATAATTATTAAATTCTGCTTTTGTAAGTGTTTGTTTTCTGATTAAACATTTCTTTTTTCCATAACCTATAATTACTTTTTCCTTATATAATTATGTCATTATACATTATTATTTGGCTACTTCAAATAATATACTTACTTATTTATATTTAGTTTGACCAATGTCACTCTCGTTGAATTAAATCTTTAAATTAAAGAAATGTAGTAGCAACGTGTAATATCATTTTCATCGAAGTCTCTGAATATATTTACAGGTTAATTGGAAAAGATTAATGACATTTCTTGTTCTGAACAAAAACAAAATGATGAAAAAGGTTAACGGAAACACAAATTGACGATTGTCTTCGAGCACTTTCAGGCACAAGATTAATTAAAACTTAACCACAATGATACAAAAACTTCCCTCGTCCATTTACCACGGTAATGACTGACAATATCATTTACTTGACACTGAAGGACATTGCATAATTTTCTTTCATGCATAAAACAGTTTTTAGATGGGCAATTGGTAAAAAAGACCGGTGCGGGTTATTTAAATAAGAAAAACAGCACAATAGTTTTTGTGGTGACGCGAAGACTAGACATCTTCCCCCTAACTGCTTCAATTGCCGTGTCCACTCTGGAAGTTTTGTGTTCTCCAAGGATTTTTCAATTACAGTAATACACCCGAAAAAACGGCTTTTTGTATCATTATGTGCAATGAATGAGGGCTTTTGTGCAATTATTAAAAACATCATATACATGGATTCTGATCCTAAATGAGCTGAAAATGTTTCAAAAGTATAGACCATATTCATTCAAAGCTTAAAGTTAATGGAAGCAAAAGAAAATAATTTTAAGTTAAACCAACGAATGATGTTTTAAGATTTCTCCTCTTTTTAAAATTAGTAATCGGGTTTACAGGGATTTTCACTCATGTTGTATGAGTAACATGAAAAATTGTCAAATCAAGTAGGTACATAAAGAACTTGGATAAGTCTGAAACTGATCCGTACCCAACAAATGAACTATAACTTGTTATTTTATTAATTTTTTAAACACCAAATCTTATCAACTCTGCTTTTTCGTTAATTGACCCATTAAATATCGCCAAAAATTGCAAACTAACCGATTAAAATATACATTTTAAACATGAAAACCATAAATTTGAAGATATTTGAATATTTGATGAAAGCTTGGTGATATTTAACGGGACCAGTTAACGGAAACAAACTAATTAATATACTCATTTCAAGATAATTTTATAATTTAGATTAAAGAGTACTTTAGGATAAGCCGTGTGCAGGCGTCGAGTTTTATGCTAAATTGCCTAAAATAATCAAATATCAAATTATAACACCAATAAAATATCTTAACTAGCAGTTTTTATTTAAATTTTTGTTACATTTTATGTGAGTTACTTAACTATTTAGACACTTTATTTTAAGATGTTGATTTGGCAACTTGAAAATATCCAAATTATTTAAAGGCGGTACAATATCTGCACCTGCAAAATATCATTAACAGCAGCTATTCATTATTTTCTTTAAAATAAAAATTTACTTGTGTTTTGTACTCTGGAAAGTAAAACAAAATTTGTGTACATTACAAACAATAATTTTAATTAAGCTTTGATACATCACACAGTAATTTAAAATAATTGATCAATAATTTATACTTATACCATCAATTCTATTCCGTAGTCTATCCCGTTAAAATAGTTAAAATATTTTGAATGCTGAATGTGCTAAACTATCGACAAATTTCTGTTGTTGTAAAATAATATAACACTGTGAATTTTAATCAGTTGGTTTGATATTTTTAACGATATTTCTAATATTTCAAAAGAGCTAGTAAGTTTTTAACAGGATAGATAACGTGAAAGTACCAGAATTTCAAACACTAAAATATTAAATTACAAATTTAATATAGTTTCACAAAACATAAATAGTAGTAGTTAAAACTACGTCCTTTTTTTTTTTAGCAAGAAACGAAGATTAAAAATTGACTAATTAGAAACAAACAATTCAACAATTTCTAGCTGAGAGTTCTAAAAAGTTAAAAAACTATTTTTCGCACTACAACAAAGAGCTATACAGCTCTATACAGAGGATTTAAACTTTAATCTCCCTAAAGCCGAGAGATTGTCACAAACTGTCCCGAAGAATGCGACAAATTATTTCACAACGACAGTATCTCTCAAATGCGATTTTTCGACATAAAGGACAAGTATCTTCCTCTTCAAGCCATTTTCCAATACAGCCTTCGTGGAATCTGTGACCACATAGAAGGGTTCTCAACTTCTGTCTTCTTGACGTATCCAGACAAATCGAACAGTTCTGCGTTTCCTCATCCTTTTTGTGGCACACTTCTTTGGAGAGCTCTGTGGCTTTTGACACACGATGCGATGGTTTCGAGGGTTGCTTCGACGTTCTCTTGCTCGTACGACTCCTCGCCATTTCTTTTTTAATATAGTACGTGTATAAAAATTATAACCTCAGCAAGAGCGATTGGAAAAAATCAGATTTGTTAATCAATAATTCAAACGATGTAAACAAGATTTCTTTTTAGATGAATGAATCTTTTAAATTTGTTTTTGACCTATAACAAAGCAACAGTTCTCGTCAGCTTTGTCGTCAAGTATTTGAAACTTTAAAATTTTCAATGGTGAAATTTAAAATAAAATAAAATTATATAACTATTAAATATTCTTTATAACGATGTAAGTTGTCCCAATGCATAAATAAATAATGTAAAATGGTTATCTTTGCATAATAACAGGCAAATACTAGTTTATTAAAATAAAATGGGACTACTGAAAAAAAAATAAGCTAAAATGATAGAGCATTTTCAATCACATGACTCTGCCTAACAACGGCCTTAGCAACGTTGTTTTATTCCTCCAGTGACATCATGTGCGAATGCTGCTATTGGATACTTCTATGTCCCGCCCCTAACAACAGCCTTAGCAACGTTGTTTTTGTCCTCCAAGTGACGTCATGTGCGAATGCTCTATTGGTGAAACAATAGAGCATTCGCACTTGACGTCATGGGCTTGTGACGTCAGAGGCTTGGATGACAGACAGTATGATGGAAAACTATAGGATGCACATCGTTTATTTGTTTACTTTTGATGTGAATTTTGAAAAATAAGGATGTTTTATGTTTTTCTCCAAAGTTTACTCTAAAGTAACCTTTATTTACTCTAAAATGGCATCTCTGCATATTATAAGTCATTCAATAATACTACATTTTATATTTAGCAGTGTTCTAATTGCTGAAACCATTTCTGCCAGTGTTCTAATTGCAAGTACCATTCGCAATGCTACTAACATATTTTAAAATTCTTAATTATTTATTAATTATTCAATATTTAGTTTCAGTAGCATATTATAAGTATTTTACAGATGTATCGGACTCGCATATTGTTCTAACAAATGTAAACAAAAACATGTCACCTCGTAATAAGTCTTTTTCTAAATTTAGCTTACCACTAAAACACAAAAACATATGCACTTACCTTCAATAACTATTATTCTTTCGTTCCGGTCTTTAACCGAGCCTAAAGAATCTTTTTAAATGAACTTTTTCTATAAAAACTAAATGCAGCGCGTATTCTCTATAGGAGCCTAATGTTAAAGGAAAGTTGTCTGTCCTCCAAGCCAGCTTGATCACGTGATCGGAGACACGTGATTGAAAATGCTCTATAGTAGTAGAGAGATCTAATATTGTCTTGTGTGATAGAGTTTTGTAGTACTAATATTGGGGATATTGCCTGTATAGTATAATATCTCTGTGCAATGCGCAATAGAAATTGAAAGTGTGAGTGGAAGAAGGGGAAGTATGAACAAAAAGCTTGTTTTGAGATTATTTGGCCTTAAGGTTTGTTGTTGATACTTGATGTGTGTCACATATGTCCTATACGTTACTAGTATCTCTGGTAATAATGGTTCTAGAGAGTCTGTATTGAATAACTGATTACGAATAACTGAAATATAACCAATTTTTAATGTTATTATTAATGCAACATGGCATTTTTTAAATCATATTTGTATTTCAATATTAGAACGTTGTTTTTTCTATTAAAGCAAATTCTGAATCAACATTTTTTTTATCTCTTTTTGCAGACGGGTCTCATAAGACATGGAAAAGAAGAATACTTCATTGAACCTTACTTCCTCCACGAATCTAACGCTTCTGGAAGCCAAACACATGTGATTTACAAAAGGTCAGCTCTAAAGAAAACCCCATCATCTCCAGAAGGCACCTGTGGAAATGTAGGTAAGAAGTAAATGATTTTCTCTACAAAATTTTAAAGCTATTATTACTATTTGTTTTAATCACAACCCATACTTTTTATCAAAAACATAAACATTCTATAGTATTTCCTTTTAAAAATTTATAGATAAATAATGCTAACTAATATAACTAATATAGAGCATTTTCAATCACATGACTCGGACCTAACAATGGCCTTAGCAACAGAAAATGTTACAGTTTTTTTGCCCTACAGAGGTTAACAGTTACAGAAAATGACTAGCCGTGGAATTCTTCTATTGGAGCATTTGCAATCACGTGATCCCATACCTAAAAACCGCCTTAGCAACAGATAAACAACAGCCTTAGAAACAGTTAAAAGCCCTACAGAAGGTACACAGTTAAAAGAAAATAACCGGTTGTGACGTCACCTGAAAACACTCTATTAAAATTTTAACAATGTTTTATAATCAAGTAACCAATAAATGTTGTTTATTTGACTAGATTAATTTAAAATGTGACGTTATCACCTTGTGCTTTATTCTCAGCTTTGTAAAGTTTTCGCGGTATCTCCATTTTCGTACTTATTTGTGTATGAAAATTTCTTTAATTTAACGTTTTCTTCAATGGCTTTGGTTCAGTTCCTTCATGCGAATGCGTTCATACTTATTTTGCTTAAATTATTTAACTATAACAATCCCTTAAAAAGCGCTTCACGCTTTTTTATACACATATTAATCTATAAAAATGATGCATAGATAAAATTTTATCTGGGTTAGGAGATACAGACGAAATAAAAGTGATAAAACAAAAATTACAAATCAAAATTGCTTATTTGACTAGATTTATTGAAAACTCGACCTCGGCAGATAGAATCTGTATCTTTATTCTTAGCTTAATCAGGTTTTCTGTATCCCCGTTTTCATAACTTTAGTTGTATACTCAAATTTCTGTACTTTAAATTCTTCAATGGCTTGATTCAGCTTTTAACTTACGAATTGGAATTTTACGTATTTATTAGTATAGAGTATTTTCAATCACATGACTCTGCCTAACAACGGCCTTAGCAACGTTGTTTATTCGCCAAGTGACGTCATGTGCGAATGCTGCTATTGGATACTTCTATGTCCCGCCCCTAACAACAGCCTTAGCAACGTTGATTTTGTCCTCCAAGTGACGTCATGTGCGAATGCTCTATTAGTATTACGTATTACACTTATTATACTTACTTATACGTATTAGTATTACGTATAAGTAAGATATTTTACAACAATACGAAAATATAATGAAGTTTCCCAATCGTTTTAATACATCTTAATCTATGAACAAAATGTTTCCTGCCTATTTGGGGATCCTAGCAAAATAAAAGCAACACGGTAGCAATCTAATATCAACTTCCATAACACATCTTTGCTTTTCTCTACTGCAGTTGCCACAAACCACCTTATTAAAACCCAATCACTGCTATCGCAAACAACACAGCCTTTAATGAACAAATCAACTTCCAAAAGAACGAACAAAGTTACAACTTCTTCCTCCACGTTTCCGGCAAGTTAAAATATTTACCGCATCTCCACTTCTTGACATGAGTGCCCCGCTGTAAAAAAAAAGACTTGGGAAAAATAAAGGAAAGGATATCCAGTTACTAAACGGTCGGCTGTTTAGAATTTCCCTATCCGATTCATCAAGTCACTGCCGCTGTCTCTGTGGAGGTGTGGCCGTTACGGTTGCAGCGATCTTTGACGGTCCTGTCATTTTAATACTGGCGTAGAAAATGGTAAATGATACCCACACCGACAGAATGAGCGTTATTCCGAGAGTAAAAAAACCCGCCATGGTAGACGGACGATGCTCTTGAAAAGAGACTATTTTTTGCTTCTTAATTGTTGGCGGAAGGATTTGAAATGAAAAAGGAGTCAAACGATGTGGTATACAAGATACTTCATTCAACGGTGATTTCTACGGTAAGGTCGAATACTTGCCGAATACGTTTAGGTCAGGGTCATATCCAAGGGGGGTTAAGAGTTCAACCCCCCCCCCCCGAAACTTTCATCAATTTTTATACTCTTTTTCCTTGAAAATTATGTGACTTAAAAGGAGTGGTCTGTATCGGGTGTAACTCAAAGGGTCTCAAAATGATTTAAAACACTACTTTTAAGGGTTAAGGTTTAAAAAATTTTCTGCAGTAGGATCCCACAAAGTCCCCTCGAAATTTTGCCGTTTATTATACCATATTGTTTTTTCTAAAAAATTCTGCCACTTACAATGAGCAGTGCTCTTTGCGTGCAATCTAACCTAAAGGGTCTCAAAATGAGTTAAAACATTATTAACTATTTTAAGGGAGAACTTTCCAAAATTTTTCTAGGCGAGGACCCCCAGAACCCCAAATTTTTCTCAGGATTTACAATGTTTACACAATTTTAAATTTAATGCACCAAAATTAAAAGTAATTTTGTCAGTTATCTAAAACTTAACGTTTAAAAGTACCCTTAGGGAGTTACCTCAGAAGTAATGTTGTATCAAATAAGAGAGTTAATCAATAATTCAAGCGATGTAAACAAGATTTCTTTTAGTATGAATCTTTTAAATTACCTCAGAAATAATGTTGTATCAAATAAGAGAGACCAGCCTTACCTCACCTTTATAATACTCTATGAATGTAGAATATTTATTGAAAGAGTATCGTAAAACATTTTTAATTTCAATCAATAACATCTGCTGTATTTTAAAAACCGCCTCATTAGATCTAGATGACCAAAAAGGAAATAGAAAATCCCCATCATAGTAAATGAAAAAGTTACTCGTAACAAGATAAAAAAAAAGCAGTTTCTTCTTCCACAAACATTTCAAGATAAGAAATAATATCCATTAATATGTCTTTTTTACATCGATTCCGGGATTCTAAATCATCCCTATAAAAAAAGTTCTCTTGTGTAGAACCACATCTAAACGCTGCCCGGAAACTCATAAGATTACCTTATCCCCCTTTCTTATCACGAATAAAAAAAGTCCCGTTACTCCCACTCGATCGCAAAAAACACTATCAGCTCCTTCCCCCTCTGGAAACAATTAAGATAACTGTGGTCTTTTTTGAATCCTACCGAAAATAACACCCCAAAACGATGTCTTAACTCTCCGTCACTTATCTGTTTCTCTCTTTCCAGACGAAGGATGGGGAGTGAGGAGGGATGAAGAAGAGGAAGATGATGATGCTGGGATGATGATGATGAGGAGAAAAAGGAGGAGGAAGAGGTCTGTGAGCTCTGAGAGGAATGTGGAGACCCTGGTGGTTGCGGATAAGATGATGGTGGATTATTATTCTGAGGAAGATATCGAAACGTATATCCTCACTGTTATGAATATGGTGAGTTCAAAGATAGAGGAATTTTTCGTAATATTGATGAACCCTTTAGCTTAGTTCTCCAATCTCCATCATGGCTGGTCATATCGATGATTTTCTAGCATACAGTTAATGCAATGAGTGTCACCTAATAAAAATAGTTGATATATTACACAATTATATATTACACAATGATATAATAATAATAATAATAATAATAATAATAATAATAATAATAATAATAATAATAATAATAATAATGTTATATACTAATAATGATAATGGTAATGATAATGGTAATGATAATAATAATATAACAAGAATAGTAATGAGATGATAACAGAACAATAAAACAAATGAAAATGAACATCATATAGCACGAAAAATTTAAAATTGATTTATATTAAAATCTGAACATAAATCCAAAAGTTCCGCTAAAGGTGATATTTAATAGAAAATATGCGAATAAGAAAAACAGAAATCAGTATAAAATAATCTGCTTGATAACTTGAAATCCTTACTTTAAAAAAAAAAGAGAAACGTTTGGTATTTTTAGCCACCAACCCTTAACTAACGTTGTTATTTATCTTCAATATAAATGCACTTATATTCAAAAGGTACTTGTTAAATCTGCATTCCAATCAAGTTTAAGGATCTCTCTCCGTGCTCAAGAATTATTGTAAAAAAAAAACCGTATAATAGAAATGGACAGAAGTTCATTAAACTTTACAAATTTGAATAACCTCCTTCGTATTTTGTGAGCTTCCATCATTTCATCACTGCCTTCCCTAATCACAATCCCAGTTATCATAAATTTCAGTTGACTCTGAATATCTTCTTTTCCAGGTGAAAGAATAAGAGTTTCTCAAGAAAAGATGTTTAGTTTCTTAAGAAATAGAAATTATAAACTTAGAAAAACCATGGTCAAATCATGAAGGAAAATTCGGATTATCTTTATTGTCCTGTATTTTGAGAATATACGATGAAAACATTCAGTGGCTCAAAATAATAGTCTAATAGTAATGATAGTCTAAAACGAAGCATTTACGAAAAGCTGGTAATCACAATAGCAGTTAATAAAAAGAATGAGAATTCTTGAGAATTACGAATTTTATGAAAGAGGGAACCATAAATGATTGGCTTTCGCATTGTCGGCTAAATTTCCGGGTTCAAAAACCTGTATATCTATCACAAGACTCAATAGCAATATTTTTATTATCAAAGAATGATTTTAGTTTTCTTTTAATTATCATATTAAAAAATACTAGAAGATTTATATTTGTGTTCAGAATTTTGAACATGGAGTTAAAATAAAAGATTAAAATTATTAATGAGCTTAATTTTGATGGCTTTTACATCACAAATTTTAAAATAATTAATTACAGTTATTTTTAATAAGGTTAAATATATTTAATTCAATATAAATATTCTAGAAAAATGATATCTGTTTTGTTCAAACTTTCAGAAAGAAGACAATTCAAAGGTGATATACTACCAATCCTTGTTTTTTAAACTAAAAGGGAAAAAATGTTACGAAATTTGAATTATAAATACCGTTTTGTTGTTAGAACACTGGTAAATTCCCCTTATAATTTTATTACATTCCGAGTACATTGAACAGTTGAAACTGGTAGGTTAGGAAGTGATTTTTTTTATAACAACCTCGGGTATTTTTGTGATTTAATGAAGTAGTTAAATTTAATGTAAAGCAATTGAAATATTGATAATAAATTTTTTCGAACATCTTGCATTTCTCCTCTCTGTGAATGTCATGTCCTTCCGATATAAAAAACACATCCCTTTTTATTTTCTTAAGCATCATTTTTATCGTCCTACTGATTACTTACATTGTACCAAACTCAACCCTTCATTTGAATACTATTTTAAATTTTAATGTTGTTTCTTCTGAAATTATTCGCCTTCTCTCAAGATAACTGTTTATCGTGGTATCCTCATGGCCTTTTCCCAAAGAAAGTACCACACACACACTGCTTAGTAACCATATGCAATAGCGCCCGGGGTCGCTCAAGCTGGGAGGTCTGTGAAAAAAAAAAGAGTTAAATCGAGATTCATGACCAATGCCGATTCTCCGTAAATCAGTCTCTTTTGACTGATGTGTCAGATCACCATTGTTTGAAACGAGATAAAAAAAAAAACCTGTATTGACTGAGAAGGTTCTACAAGCTATAAATTGTACTTTGTGTGTGTATGCGGATCTTTAATTTCTTAAAATAGGTAATTAAAATGTTCCTTTGTTAATGTTCTATTCATAAATAATACAAAAAATTTTCACTTGGAGTTTATAGATTGCTTTAGACCTGGCCTGCACAACATGCGGCCCTACTGTTTTTTTTTTCTGGCTCGATTAGTTTGTGGTGCTCCATGGTTTCAAGGTTTGATAGTGTTCGAGTCCTAAACTCTTAAAACTTTAAATTAAACCTTTTTCATTCTAAATTTGCATGCTATAAATTTGCATGTTGGCTCTGAGTGGCTGCAGTGCCTTTATAAGGCAGTGCAGTCACAGTAAGAGCCAGTTTCGTTTTCCAGCAGCTACGTCACTGTCGCGCTGCTCGGTAGTTTATAATCTTTCGTATGGAGGATGTTGTTTCACGCAATCTCGTAGTTGTAGTTTCTGGTACATAGTAGTTGGCACGGTCAGCATCCTGGGCTTCTGTCTGTTCTCTACTTAAGTGCTGCAGATGTTTTCACTAGACTGCTGCTGAATAAAGTTGTTATTGTTTAACTTCTGTATCTTCTTGAAAAGCTACGGCCACATCCCCATAGGAAATTGGTGACCCCGAGACGGTGAAAGATAGTCTGTAGAGACTGATCAAGAGACTTGAGTGCTAACACTGCCTGTCGTGCAGTCACATTGAGAACTGGAAATGCACTATTTCACAGGTGCAGGTAGGTGTGTTGGCCTTGACTCTTGACCTCCTTAAAATTTAGCTTTAGTTATACATGTGTTAAAACATTTGTGTCAAAGTGTAATCAGAAGGTGTGAATACGATGTTTTGAGTATTATTGCCTAACATATGGTGGTATTTAGAGTGTATTTGTGTGCTTTGTGAGTTGTGCCTTAAAATGAGTAGCCCACCTAAATTAAATTCGGAGAGTACCGAAAAAGGTACACTCACATCAGATGATAATGCTACGATGTGTAATGTGGCTTTTAAGGCTCCAGTATTCTGGGAAGCCGATCCCTTGTTATGGTTTCATCAAGTCGAATCTCAGTTTGTTGTGTCGAGGATAACAACGGATTCTACAAAATTCCACTCGGTTGTAGCCGCTTTAGATGCTAGGGTCCTTAGGTGTGTGCGCGAAATTGTAACGAAACCCCCCAGAGTAGACGCGTACGGTACTTTGAAAAGTAAAATCTTGGATTACTATAAGGAATCTGATGGGTCTAGACTTAAGAAATTGTTCAGTGGGTTAAGTTTGGGCGATCAAAAGCCTTCACAGTTCCTTTGTGAACTGGAGAACTTAAACGGGGGAAAGCTTGATGATGCTACTTTGCGTGAGCTCTGGTTGCAGAGGTTGCCTCTTAATATCCAACAAATTCTGGGTGTTTGCGCGGACGAGATGCAAGATAATTCTAAACTTGCTCGTTTGGCTGATAAAGTTTACGAGACATCGGGAAAGGTTTTAGCTCCCGTTGATTCTCAGAGCCCCCCACCCGACGTCCAGAGTTTGGAAGCGCGCATTGCTGAATTAGAGGCTCAACTTAAGAGTACGCGAGGTAGTGGTCGGTCGCGAAGCAATAAAAGGCGATACCGTGGTAGTTCAAGGAATAGATTTAAATCCCCCCAGCCTTCTACGTCCAGTGAAGAGTGTTGGTATCACCGTAAATTTGGAAAGTTGGCCCACAAATGCGTACCCCCTTGTAGTTATTCGGAAAACGAGTAGCCACATCCGAAGTACCGGTTAGGGATGTGGATAGTATCGGAACCCGGTTATTTATTTTCGAGAAAAATACGGGTGCTGAGTTTTTGGTGGATACGGGTGCCGCTTTAAGCTGTTTTCCTCAAAGGTTAACAAAAAGTAGGGTGGTCCATGATTTGAAATTGTATGCCGCGAACAATTCTGTCATAAAGACTTACGGTACCATTCGTTTGAGTTTGGATTTCGGACTTCGTCGTCTATTCAGTTGGAATCTGGTGATAGCAGACATTGCTACACCAATCCTAGGTGCGGACTTTCTAACCCATTATGGGATATTGGTAGATATCCAGAATAGGAGGGTCATTGATAATATTACCTCTTTATCGATGTCTGGTTTTTCGGATAAAGGTCCTAGTTTAAAGCTAACTCCACTGGAGGGAAAAACTGAATATGAGAGAATTCTAGTCCGATTTCCAAACCTGTTTACCTCAAACACACAGGGTGGTAAAGGTTTTGAAAGTAAAACAGTAACCCACTGTATCGAGACCACAGGTCCACCTGTGTTTTCGCGACCTCGAAGGTTAAACCCTGAGAAACTTCAGGCATTGAAGTCAGAATTCAAGGGTTTAATGGAGCAGGGTGTTATTCAACCCTCTAAAAGCCCATGGGCAAGTCCTATTCACTTTGTTAAGAAAAAGGACGGCACATGGAGGATATGCGGCGATTTTAGGGGTCTTAACAAAGTTACCACTCCCGATCGCTATCCCCTCCCCCACATCCATGATGTAATTATGGGATTGCGGGGAAAGCAGATCTTTTCAAAGGTCGACTTAGTTCGAGCTTATTATCAAATCCCGGTTGAAACTATAGATGTCCCTAAGACTGCAGTGACAACCCCTATAGGACTTTTTGAGTTCTTGAAAATGCCTTTTGGTTTAAGAAACAGTGGTAACACATTCCAGCGTTACCTCGACAACATGCTGAGAGACTTTGACTTTTGTTTGTCATATCTTGATGATATATTCATCTTTTCCGACAATGAGATCGAGCACAAAAAACACTTAGAAATACTATTTTCTACTCTAAGTCAACATGGACTGATTTTGAATATTCAAAAATGTGTATTCGGTGTTGATAAAATATCGTTTTTGGGTTTCCAAATTTCAAAGCAGGGAGTGGAACCATTGCCTGAAAAGGTTCAGACTTTGCTACAGTTCCCTCGCCCAAGTAACATTAGTCAACTCCGTACGTTTTTGGCAATACTGAATTTTTATCATCGGTTCTTGCCTGGTATTGCAGAAAAACAGGCATTGCTCTTTGATCTCATTGTCAATAGGAAAAAGAAAGATATGACACCCATATCGTGGAACGAACCATTGGTTCAGGCGTTTGAGGCTTGTAAAAAAGCCATTTCAGAAGTAAATTCACTTAAATTTCCTGCTCCCAGTGCACACCTCTTTTTAGCGGTTGATGCATCGGACAGGGCTGTTGGTGCTGTGCTTTCTCAGTTAACGGATGAAGGTGAGGAACCTTTAGGTTTTTTCTCGAAAAAGTTAACTGAGACTCAGACAAAGTACAGTACTTTTGACAGAGAGCTACTAGCAATGTATCTGGCGGTAAAAAATTTTAAGCACATGCTTGAAGGTAGGCCAGTGACTATCTTCACTGATCACAAGCCACTGACCTTCGCACTTGGCCAGAAATTAACAAGTGCTAGTCCCCGACAGGTTCGGCACTTAGAGCTTGTTAGCCAATATACTGCAGATATACAGTATTTGCCTGGTAAACAAAACATAGTAGCTGATGCATTATCTAGAATATTTTCATTAAGTTTAAGTAGTGCAATTGACTTTAATTTACTAGCAGAGGATCAGTTAACAGATCCTGAGTTGCAAAAAATTTTAAATTCTAATGAGGTTAGAGGTCTTGAGTTAAGGTTGGTCCCTTTTCCTGCCTGTGATAAAAAGTTATATTGTGATTTTTCTCACGATCTAGTTAGACCCTTCGTGCCTAAAGTATGGAGACGGAGGATCTTTGAGGCTAACCATCAACTATCGCATCCTGGTGCAAAGGGAACTTGGCGACTCATCCAACAGCGCTTCGTATGGACTGGAATGCGGAAGGACTGTGCAGAATGGTGCAAGCAGTGCGATCAGTGCCAGCGAACCAAGGTAACTCGCCACAACAAGGCACCACCTGGAACTTTCCCTGCAACCAGCCGTTTTTCTCATGTCCACATCGATCTGGTGGGACCCCTGCCTCCGTCCAAAGGTCATAGGTATCTTCTGACCTGCATCGATCGTCAGACTCGGTGGCCGGAGGCCGTGCCTATAGTGGACCAGCGGGCTGAGACTGTTGCCGATGCCTTTCTAGCTACTTGGATTTCTCGTTATGGAATTCCTGAGGTGGTCACCACCGATCGGGGTGCTAACTTCGAGTCCCATCTTTTCAACAGGTTGGCTGAATACCTAGGCATACGGCGCATTAAGACCACAGCTTATCATCCCCAGAGTAATGGGATGGTTGAGCGGTTTCATCGCGTGCTGAAGTCCGCCCTGATGGCGGTTGATCCGGTTCACTGGTCTGACGCTCTGCCCATGGTACTCCTGTCCCTCAGATCGACGGTGAGAGAGGACCTGCAAGCCGCTCCGGCACAGCTAGTCTTTGGTGGTCTATTACGACTGCCGGGCGAGTTTTTTCATGGCCGTCCCATTAAGGACGATCCGTCTGAGCTACTTCGCAAGTTGAGTTCTCACATGACGAACTTGACTCCAAATACTTCTTCACGACATGTGAAGCCGGTAGTTTTCGTTTACAAGGACCTAAAAGACTGCAAACAGGTGTTCCTGCGGACGGACCATGTGAAGCCTCCTTTAGTACCACCTTATGAAGGTCCCTATCCTGTGTTAAAGCGAACCTTAAAGACTCTAACTATTAATTTAAAGGGTAAACCCCAAACTGTAAGTGCTGATCGTGTTAAGCCTGCCTATGTGTTTAATGAGGCTCATGGAGACACTGAGAAAACTCACACTCCCGGAAAGGAATTAGAGGTTACTAGATCTGGTCGTGTTTCGAAACCAGTGGTTAGATTTAAATCTGAGTGATTTCAATCTTTTCTACGGGGGGAGTGTGTGGTGCTCCATGGTTTCAAGGTTTGATAGTGTTCGAGTCCTAAACTCTTAAAACTTTAAATTAAACCTTTTTCATTCTAAATTTGCATGCTATAAATTTGCATGTTGGCTCTGAGTGGCTGCAGTGCCTTTATAAGGCAGTGCAGTCACAGTAAGAGCCAGTTTCGTTTTCCAGCAGCTACGTCACTGTCGCGCTGCTCGGTAGTTTATAATCTTTCGTATGGAGGATGTTGTTTCACGCAATCTCGTAGTTGTAGTTTCTGGTACATAGTAGTTGGCACGGTCAGCATCCTGGGCTTCTGTCTGTTCTCTACTTAAGTGCTGCAGATGTTTTCACTAGACTGCTGCTGAATAAAGTTGTTATTGTTTAACTTCTGTATCTTCTTGAAAAGCTACGGCCACATCCCCATAAGTTCTGAAAGGTACTTACAAGTTAAAGTGATAGAGGAAATTTAAATAAAAGATGCGTTTAGTTTAAAATCGTTAGTGATTTGGCTAAAGAATTCATCTATGGATAAACGTTAAACTGTTTATATTTCCGATTATAAATGTCAATATTAAAGGTTTCGAAAAACCAGGAAATTTCAAAAATATAGAAATTTCATTGAAATTATACTGGAAAACTAGCTTAATTAGGATCCTACAGGAAATGTACTATTTTGTTTCTCTATTTTCCAATTAATTTATATGTTTATCTGCTTTAAGCTAACGGATCGCAAGTTTTAATTTATATTGTGCCCCGCAAGATAATTCCAGACAGATTGTTTGGCAAACGGTAAGTGGCCCTAATTTGACCCGCAACCCCGTCAGGGCCTGTGCAGGCCTTTAGAGCTTAATATAATGATATTCATCTTACTTATAAACATGGATATGCAAAGATCCACAACCATTAAAAAAGTGTACCTTTTCTCTAATTTAAAGTTTTTTAGTTCTATTAAAATATGTAGTACCTATATGTATAATTTCTATAATAAAACTTAAAATCATGTTTTTTATTTGTTTTTTTAGGTATCGTCTTTATACCATGATGCTAGTATAGGAAATGCCATCAACATCGTATTGGTTAGGCTTATACTTATAGAGACTGAAGACCAAGAGGTAAAGCATCTTTCAATTGATATTTCTCTTTCATTTCTAACTTTTCCTTTCTTATGAAAATTCTTTACTTGTGAAAAGTTGATGAAAACAAAAAAGAACCCCTATACAGTATACATGCAATTTTTGTGTTCCCTTTACAACATAGGGTACTGATAAAATTAGTATCAATCGAAATCGTACTGCCCTGTAGAAAAATAGTATCTAGCTCTCCTATACGCCATTGACCTCACCTCCGTCACTTGTATGAAAACGGCTTCTTCCACTTTCTAACAACTCAACGTACAGTATCTGTCACGTTTGAAAAGAGAATCTCTCAAAGACCGATACAACAACCCACCATCAGGGTCAAAACTCTCCTCCACAGCCGAAACTAACGAATCAATTTACACAATCTGATCCCACATTGTCTTCAACTTTAAAACAAGAAAAAAAAAACATCCCTTCAGTGTCTCAAATCTCAAATGAAGAACCTCCCGATTCCGTCTGGCCATCAAAACAATCCCCAGAGATCGGTAGAAACAATCTCCACCACCATTTAAAACCCCAATCTTTGCGCTCATGATAACGTAATTAAATACACTGGTTTCCTGCTATTCAAGCCTTTGACTAATGATGACCACAGACACCTCTTCTTATGAAATACGCCAGTCTTGTGGCCAAGATAAAAACGTCCAGAGGACCACCTGCTACGTAAGAACAATGGCCTTATCTTGCCATTGGGTTTCGATTCTACGGTTCATCGGACATTGAAAGATTGTGGTGGTATCGTTTGGTTTTCTTTCGTTTTTCGGGGTTTGTTCTTTTAGGCTTGTTAATGTTTGTTTGTGTTTTGGATCCCCTTTGTTGGCTGATAAAGACGGTCTGGCGTCTTTAGAAGAGATAAGAAGAATATTTTGTTTTCATTTCTTGGGTTTGGTTTGGACGGGTAATGAGGAGGAGTTTTTTGAGGAGTGGTGTTCGTTAAGAAAAATTGTTATTATTTTATTTCAAAAGTATACAATTTTTGTTATCATGAGTTTGTTTATAAAAAGACGTGAAAAAACTTCAGGTTGACAACCTTGTTACAGATGAAATGAAAGAATGAGCTATAGGGATACTTTCAGGTTTACAAAGTAGTTTTTTCAAATTTTGTTTAATAACCTAAACAATATCGCTCTGAAAACGTTACATTGTATGTAATGATTTTACATTAAAAATATTGATAACCGCATTGTAAAAAAACAACACTCATTGTTGTTGTTACTACTCGTAAGAATTTTAGGATGAAATACGTTACCGTTCTTCACATAACTGTGATTCAAAAACCACCCTTACCTTAAAATAAATCGCTTTAAAAACCTTTTCGAGAAAACCGTGATACTTTTAATATCATGAGAATTCCTCTCCAAAGTAGAATTAGGATCAAATTATAATTAATAGTTAAAAATATTAGTTTTCAAGGCTAAAACATGATGCAATTTATACTTTTATAGGTTTTACCTGTAGTCATTATAATTAGTTTTATATAATTTTATGTTCTTCCTGTCATATAAATAGGCTTATTTTTTTCTGTATGACAGAGTAAATAAATAATTTGAATCTCCCATTAAAAATTTCTTTTCAGAAGGCAGAAGAGCTGAGCATCAGTCAGCACGCAGACGACACCTTGCGCAGCTTTTGTCGGTGGCAGAAATTCGTCAACCCCAAAGATGACACCCACCCCAACCACCACGACGTGGCCATCTTACTCACCAGGTATGACCGCGCGGTAAGCACACATTCGCATATTATCAACACACGCAATGCTATTTAATTTTACTTTTCAATAGTTTTATTTTTTTAAAAATCAGTCGATTTTACCTAAAAGTGTTTTTCAAGAAAGTGCATCGTTTGCTTATAGGGAAACCGTATATGTTTGAGCACAATGATTCACTTGATGAAGTAATAATGCGTGTTAATTGTGTTGAAACTTTTTTTACTTCCAATTAAGCGATTAAGCTTACTTTAAAAATGTTTGTAAAAATTTGAAAATCAAATTCAGTAACGTTTTTCTCGTTTTATTTTACTGAATATTTTTAGCAGAGTCGTAACAGTCAGTAACCGCTGATAGCTTCGCAAAAACTGTTTATGAAATGAAAAAAACAAAAACTAATGCTTAGATTTTGAAAATATTAATATATATATATTAATATTAATATTAATAGTGCTTGTAAGAACTTAGTAAAGATAAGCAGTAGTAAAGTGTTTCAAGTTGTTAAAAGTTTTATAAAACACCTGATCCTCGAGGCTTTTTGAAACCTTTTGTACTTTAATAACCATAATAAGACACTTTTAAAAGGGTATGTGCGCGAGGAACTAGTTATATGATAAATATATATATGAGTTTATATGATAAATATATGTATAAAAACTTTGCAACAGTACACACATTATTTGGTCTAGCAGTAATGTTCCTCAGAGTAAGTTTAGTTTACTTTGTGAGACCTACATATAATCAATATTCAATAATAGGTTAAATTTGATTGTTCAAGGATAGTACAAGATTTTTTCCCAAATTTTCAAAACTTAATTTAGTTTAATTTTTCAGGTATAACATTTGCACCAAAGCCAACGAACCTTGCAGTACTTTGGGCCTTGCCGAAGTAGCAGGAATGTGCCAACCTCACCGGAGTTGCAATGTGAATGAGGACACTGGACTTGCTTTAGCTTATACAGTTGCCCATGAAATGGGGCACAAGTAAGAGACAATCCCAAATTTTGCAAATTTAAACTTAGTCTAGCTAATTTATCTAACTATTTTATCTTTATTAAAGCAATACTTAACCATGACTCTAAAAAAAGGACTAGTTAGACTAGTTCAAGTAAATAAAATATGTTTGGTGAAATTTATGGGACAAATCATGCACCTTCCAAGTATTACTTTCATGGTAAAATTCATGGATCATTCATTGGTTCTCATGATAAAATATTTCGTGCAAACTGCATTGCTTTCTGAAAAATAATAATTTTTATATCAGTTTTATACTACTACAGTCACTATGTATGTTTTGTCCTTCAGTTTTGGCATGGCTCATGACGGTCCCCACAACGGGTGTCAGGCACCTTTTGGAGAGCGGCAACATGTGATGTCACCTCACTTAAACTCTGATACTAGTCCTCTGGTGTGGTCAAACTGCAGCAGGAATGAAATCACCAAGTTTCTAGAGTAAGGGCCTTACTCCTTATGTCTTTACGTTACTTGTCTTTAGGGATATTTTTAGAAAGTTTATTAAAAAATTATGAAATTTCAGGTATAATGTTTTGTTAATATTTTGCAAACCGTATCCTATCCCTTACTCGTGTCCAATTGACCAATATTACCCGAAAATATCTAATTAATGATTAATGCTTCTTTGTTGTTGTTAACATTGTAAATATTTTGATCTATATATCAATTAATAAAATAATCCAATTCCATCCTACATTGATTTATTAAAATTATGAAAACAAATTAAAACATTACAGTTGAATGAATTTAATTTAAATTTTCAAAAACATACCATGAAATATCGGTTAATGATATCCGTGTCTTTGAGTAGTCATTGAATCTCATAATTTGATAAATAAAAAGCTTGTTAAATAAACA
The DNA here is from genome assembly GCA_963680715.1 of Tetragnatha montana. Lineage (NCBI taxonomy): Eukaryota > Metazoa > Arthropoda > Arachnida > Araneae > Tetragnathidae > Tetragnatha > Tetragnatha montana. Next base: position 18,342,523 of record OY796683.1, read on the forward strand.
TCCAATTTAATACTGGTTTAAAATATCTATAGTTTAAATACAGTATGAAAACATTATCCACACAGATATTAAATAATTTCATCTACTTATAACGTTATAACTTCCCCGGGAAATTAGAGTATTTGAAATCTTTGGCCATACTGGGGAGGATTAGAACAGTTATTTAAAAAAATTAAATAAAGTTAAAAATACTTTAAAGATTAAAAACTTTAAGAATTAGTTTAAATTACACTCAAAAATTTATATTTTTATAAAAATTTCTTGCTGTGTATACTTCTTGATATCATTTAGTTTGGTTCAAACAAATATTTGAAAGGATAATTGAAAAACTGTATGATATTTATAAAGAGTAAACATACCTTCTTCAAAATGCTATTGATATTTTTTATTGCATCTTAAAGAAAATTTTATATCAAAGGGATTGTAAAAATTCTTTGAAAATTTTCTATTTCTAATAATCCTTTTTGGAGAAATTTCTTTAGTTACATAAGCAAGAGAAGCTAATACTCTTCACATCATCATCATCACAATGTTTTCACATCATCTTATTTTTTGAAAAAAGTCTGTTGCTCTTAACAAGCACTAATGCGCTATTGAGTTCCATCCGTTCCATCTACTTGATATTTGTTAAATATTATGTTACCCGTGGCGGAATAAAGAAAATATGCACTCTTCACTACATCAAATTGGGTAATACGAAAGCTCATTATTAACATTGACAAATGATGGAAAACGCATCCTGTCTTGAAACCACTTTTCTGAATAAAAATGCTTTGTACCCGGTTGTTTTCAAGGCACTCCTATTAAAATGTCATCTTAATAGATTGCGTTTCTTCATTGATTTGATATTTCCTGCGTATTCAAGCTGATGTATTCTCCAGCTGGTAATCAAATTCTTTTTAAAATGTTACACATTTTTTCATATTTTCAAAAAAAATTACTGTTCATCTGATATTTGTATCTATCCTATACGTAAATATCTTTCGAAAATTTATTTTCTCTGTGAAAATGTTATTAAAAAATAGGTAAAACGTTACTGATTCCTATCATCATTGTTTCTATTTTTATCATAGATAGTTTTAGAACAGAGAATTTTTATAAGAGAAAAAATTTGAACTTAGCCCTTTAGCTTCAGTTTGATTAATGTTTCAACAGTTAATTATTATCAGTAATACTTGAAAATGTGCATAGTAAGCATTTAAAAAAACCCTCTTTGATTTTAACCTTCTTCCTCTTGGTTTCTCTTGATTAAACCGAAACCATAGCAAATAGTTATACCAGTGGTACCCAAACTCTTCTACCCCTTACTGATCAAAGTGCTCTGCAGAGAAATTTGCTTATCTAAATTTTCTCCCAATTACCAATTTTCCTGATACATTTTTTTAGAATAAATTTTACTTTGTAAAAATGGCCAGTGAAGAATTTTACTTCTGACGAGAAGTTCCCCGTGCTCAAAAAGTTTTAGGAACTGCTGCTACTATAATCAACGGGTATTGATAATTTGAGTTGGGCTTGGGAGGTGTCTAAAAGGCAGTTTTCATGTTACTACAATTAGTAAATTAAAAGGAACTTACCCGTTTAGTTGTAGTTGTTTTTAAAATTACGATAATTTTTTCAAGGGTAGTTAAGAATTTACATGAGTATGTCTTCTACTTAAAAAAACATACTTTGTACTAAATAAGACGATCTTTTTTAGTCGTGACTGGGGGAACTGCTTGGATGACGAGCCTTCGGACCACGAGTTTTACTTCCCGGAGCTCCCACCCGGTGCCATGTATGATGCCAATCACCAGTGCCGGTTGCAATACGGACCCGATGCCGAACACTGCGAAGGAATAGAAGTAAGAAAAAATGGCCTTCTCTGAAGTAATAAATAAGTTATAAATTTGTGCTACATCATAACATTCCGATTTCATAACTGAGTTCTCAAATAGGATGTTATAAGATTTATTGTTTTAAAACCCGTGTGCTACATATTTTTAAATGTAATTTGCAGTTTGATACATTGTCAGATGTTTTCGTGGTCTTCAAAGCATTAAAGACTGTAGTAAATAAAACTTTAGTAAAGACTGTTCGTAAAATGTAGTAAATACATTTTTTTTTTTTATCTGAAAAGTTTCTATAAAAATATATAAGACTGGAAAAAAATTTTATTTTTCAAATGTTATAAAAGGTGTTTTGTATAATAGACGACATTAGTGTGACGTCACTTGCTTGTTTGGAAACGTTGATTCTATCCGTGATTGGTTCCGTGATTGGAAGTAAATCCGTACGGATCCGTACGGAACCAATCACGGATGGAATCAACGTTTCCAAACAAGCAAGTGACGTAATGACTAATGTCGTCTATTTGCAGAAGAAATAATTAAATTTGATTTACATAGTAGGAAAAGAACTCTACTATACCTAATAGGAAATTTCTATTCCCCTAACTAGAATTGAAATACCTTAGAAAATAATTTATTTGATTAAAAATTTTCATACGCATCCATCTATAGGATATACATTTTAATAAAAGTTTTATAATCACTTTAACATTTAAAAATAGCTACCATTCATTTAATCGTGAACTAACTCATTCAAGGATTTAATAATTAGTTAGCAGTAGAATTTAATGGTGAGAAACAGTTTAAAGCGGCTCCTTTATTCTATTGTTTTTCTTCATCGGGTTAATTATTAGCAATATCAGATAACATGACGTCCGGCTCTATAACCAGATAAACACTTTCATTGATAGCTTAAGTTGGGTAAAAAGATTATGTTCCGCTTTAAGTTCCGTTAAGTTCTCTTTTAGGATGCCGAAATGAGATATCGCTGCTTTAAAAAAAAGGCGTGAAATAAAAAGTGAGGTTCTTAAATGGTAGGGTTATTTAATGCAGACAGTTTTAATGTTAGTAGCTTTAAAGATTTTTTTTTTTTAAATCGAATAAAATTTTAGAAAACCTATTATCTTCATTTAACTTTAATTCTTCGAATTTACTTTTTATGTTGTTAGAAACATATCAATATGACGATCGAGTATTCCTTCACCACTTTTAAGGTGTACCTATTTTAAAAAAAGTAATAACTATTTTTCTAGAGGTGCAGTTACATTGTTAACCTAAGGAAATAGTTATAATAATCTGGACGAATACAATATTAAACACCATTTTAATTGCATCATTTTTATGAAATAAAGGATGACATATAATTATATTTCATGAAATACTATAATGATGTATAATAAATGATACTATAATGATATATAATGAATGATACCTAAAACCTTTTTTTTTTATATGGGTACATCTTAAAAGTGTTGAAGGAATACTCGATCGCCATATTGATCTGTTTCTAAAGACATAAAAAGAAAATTCGAAGAATTAAAAACATGCATTAAACGAATAAAAATAAAACTTTCTTTAGAATATTTTTCCATAGAAAGAGAGGGAAATGTGAGAAGAGTGAAATTCGAGAATCAATCAGATCACTAAATGTTCTCCTTTGAAAGTACCTCTGTTGAACTCAATATAACTTAATTTTTATCACAAAAGCATTTCATTTTTTTATTTCTCATATTTTATAGATAATCCAAACTTTTCTTTTCATCAAAAAAAAAACCAGAAAAAGATATAACCAAAAAAAAAAAAGGAGCAGTTCAACGCACTCTTTTTTCCACTCGTTTGTCACCCAAGTTTCTCATTTATTTTTAAAAAAATTCTAACCTAAATGAAAAAAAAAAGTTAGCAGTGAATATATCGGTGCACCCACGTTTCGCCCACAAAATAAGTTCCATCCCCCCGTCCATAATATATTCCCTAAAATCCCCAACACCAGAGCCTCTGTTTTTCCCTAAATTCCCCTACCTCTCTTCCGTTTTCAAATCGATTCTCCTCTTAAAGAATCGTTGTAAAAATCCAAAGAATCGGTTCGGAAATAATAGGAATTGAATTCTATGCTTTGCTGAAATGGATTATCCAATGTCCAAGAAAAGGTTTCGAAAAAGTTTTTGTAAATTTTGTCCACTGATTTTATGTAGTTCACTTATGGTATACGAAACTTAAAAAATTTGGTATCAATTTTTTGGCTACTTATAAAATTAATTAGGTCTCTTTAATGATAAGAATACTGATGGATCATTCAACACCTTTTTATGATGACTTGAGCAATATAAAGCTTGCAATTTAAAAATAATACTGATTAATAGCCCAGTAAATTTAGAGGTTTTTAGCGCACTAATTTAAGTTTTTTTTTGCCATATCTCAGTCAAAAATAAATATTTTTGGATTTTGTAAAATACAATATACTTAGCAATAGATTAAATGGAACCTCTTGGGGTTTCGCTCACTTTTCTTGGTGAAAGAATCCTATAGATATAGCTCAAAAGGGTGTATAATTGACGCCAAACGGAATTTCTTGTTAAGAATCGATTCTCAACAAGGAATGAATTGACCCAAAATTACCAAACTTCCTCAAAATCACTCCAAAGTATACCATGTGCGTACTTTTTCGGACCGCCTCACCCTAAAAAAAACTTCTGCAGTGTCAGTTATTGTCCAATTTTCTCGACTGGTCACTTCTGAGGGGAAAAAACGGCTAATGGTAAAAAAACGATGGTTTTTCGAAAATTTTTCTGGAACCCAGCAAGGTAGAGCTTCGAGGTTACAAAATTCGAATTTTCGGTACCAAATTACTCCAGAAAAGTGTTACTGCACTATTCGGAGCGTCCTGGGAAAGGAGCCAATGATCCGGGAGCGTTTTAGCGGGAAAAAAGTAGGAATTTTAATTTTTACATACCCCCTCATGCGATACATTGTTCGATTCCTTAGTTTTAGGGTGCACACACATGCCGAAATTTCAGAAGGCTGGAGCAAGCGGTTCGGGTGTAATCCGGGAAAAGCGGCGTTTTTGGAAAATCAGTTTTACAGGAAAACCTCCGAAAATAATTATCCCACACGCCTTAATGATTCACATATTCGTAATCTGTGAAAAATTCCCGATTTATCCATGTAAGACACTTGAGGTGGGGTCGAATTTTTTTCCGAAACTTTCCTGACACGCTTGCCCCAAAAAATGGAGTGCTAGGCATTAAATGTACGTAAGCCCCATTCTTGTTCTAAAAGTCCTGGATGACGTAAAAATCACCGTGGATTCCCGTAATTCTGGAAAAACTTTGCATGCCTTATTAGCTGTCCTCACTAATGGACAATTCATTAAACATAATAGCCATATATCCTATTAAAAACCATTGAGGAGAAGGAAAATTTGTCGTTTACGATTGTTACAATGCAAATTAAAGAAATAAATTTGGAAATTAATTGGGGATATAGTATAAGTATCCCTGTTTCTTTAGACACTCAGGAAAGTTTTATAAAATACTAAATCCCACACAATAATAATAATAATCTTTATTTCACTATGGTGAACAACAGCATAATGCAGTTATTAGGAAGAAAAAAAACCGTTTTGCTACCAAGGGGGGAACAAACCCGTCCAGGTAACTAAGAAATATAATACTCATATAACTGTTTTGCGTACTGCAGTACACTATTGAGAAACAGAGGTTTTCTTAAAAAATATTTAATAATAATAATATGGCTTTTCAAGGAATTTTGACAAAGAATTCTAGTAATAAAGTCCGAGCAACATATCGAATTATTTAAGCCGGGAACCAGGAATTACGTGATAGGGGCCTTTCCAAAGTGCAATTCAAAGAGCAGTAGAGAATCGCTCAAAAACCAATTAAATGAATTTTCATCGGGTCGGTGACCTTATACCTTTCATTACATTTCCATAAGCTTGCAGAATCAGGAATTTATTGAATATAGGACCAAAATTAGGGTCCCTGGACTCGAGCATAAGTCGCACTAAAGTCGCGATTTTTATCAAAATCGAAAAACTATATCGAATTTTTGACCTTAAAATCTTAAAATATATCCTACCATATACCTCATATTCAATTTTGGTGAAAATCGGTTCGTAATTCAGGCAGTAATTGGACTTTGAAAAAAAAGTTCAGATTTCGACGAAAAAACACAAGTCCAAAGAAAGCTTATAAATCCGAAAATATTAATATTAATTTTTTTATTATTTTTTTTCTAGTAACTAATTGTTATGGCAAAGTTTTTCCAGAATTACGGGAATCCACGGTGATTTTTACGTCATCCAGGATTTTTAAAACAAGAATGGGGCTTACTTACATTTAATGCCAAACACTCTATTTTTTGGGGCAAGTCGTGTCAGGAGAGTTTCGGAAAACAATTCGACCCCATCTCAAGTGTCTTACATAGATAAATCGGGAATTTTTCACAGATTACGAATATGTAAATCATTAAGGTGTGTGATAATTTTTTGGGAGTTATTCCTGAAAAACCAATATTCCAAAAACTCCGTTTTTCCCGGATTGCACTCGAACCGCTTGCTCCAGGCTTCTGAAATTTCGGTATGTGTGCACCATAAAACTAAGGAATCGAACAATGTATCGCATTAGGGGGTATGTAAAAATTAAAATTCCTACTTTTTTCCCGCCAAAACGCTCCCGGATCATTGGCTCCTTTCCACGGACGCTCCGGATAGTGTAGTAACACTTTTCTGGAGTAATTTGGTACCGAAAATTCGAATTTTGTAACCTCGAAGCTCTACCTTGCTGGGTTCCAGAAAAATTTACGAAAAACCATCGTTTTTTTTTACCATTTAGCCATTTTTCCCCTCAGAAGTGACTAGTCAAGAGAATTGGACAAGCCGAGACTGCAGGAGTGTTTTTCAAAGTGAGGCGGTCCGAAAAAGTACACACAAGATGTACTTTGGAGTGATTTTGAGGAAGTTTTGGTTCTTTGTGGTCCAGGAAAACAAGGTCCCTCAGAAGTGACCAGTCGAGAGAATTGGACAAACCGAGACTGCAGGAGTGTTTTTCAAAGTGAGGCGGTCCGAAAAAATACACACAAGATGTACTTTGGAGTGATTTTGAGGAAGTTTTGGTTTTTTGTGGTCCAAGAAAACAAGGTCCCTCAGAACTGACCAGTCGAGAGAATTGGACAAACCGAGACTGCAGGAGTGTTTTTCAAAGTGAGGCGGTCCGAAAAAGTACACACAAGATGTACTTTGGAGTGATTTTGAGGAAGTTTTGGTTTTTTGTGGTCGAAGAAAACAAGGTCCCTCAGAAGTGACCTGTCGAGAGAATTGGACAAACCGAGACTGCAGGAGTGTTTTTCAAAGTGAGGCGGTCCGAAAAAGTACACACAAGATGTACTTTGGAGTGATTTTGAGGAAGTTTTGGTTTTTTGTGGTCGAAGAAAACAAGGTCCCTCAAAACTGACCAGTCGAGAGAATTGGACAAACCGAGACTGCAGGAGTGTTTTTCAAAGTGAGGCGGTCCGAAAAAGTACACACAAGATGTACTTTGGAGTGATTTTGAGGAATTTTTGTTTTTATGTGGTCCAGGAAAACAAGGTCCTTCAGAAGTGACCTGTCGAGAGAATTGGACAAACCGAGACTGCAGGAGTGTTTTTCAAAGTGAGGCGGTCCGAAAAAGTACACACACTGTAACTTTGGAGTGAATTTGAGGAATTTTTGTTTTTATGTGGTCCAGGAAAACAAGGTCCCTCAGAAGTGACCAGTCGAGAGAATTGGACAAACTGAGACTGCAGGAGTGTTTTTTAAAGTGAGGCGGTCCGAAAAAGTACACACACTGTAACTTTGGAGTGAATTTGAGGAATTTTTGTTTTTATGTGGTCCAGGAAAACAAGGTCCCTCAGAAGTGACCAGTCGAGAGAATTGGACAAACCGAGACTGCAGGAGTGTTTTTCAAAGTGAGGCGGTCCGAAAAAGTACACACACTGTATACTTTGGAGTGAATTTGAGGAATTTTTGTTTTTATGTGGTCCAGGAAAACAAGGTCCTTCAGAAGTGACCAGTCGAGAGAATTGGACAAACCGAGACTGCAGGAGTGTTTTTCAAAGTGAGGCGGTCCGAAAAAATACAAACACTGTATACTTTGGAGTGAATTTGAGGAATTTTTGTTTTTATGTGGTCCAGGAAAACAAGGTCCCTCAGAAGTGACCAGTCGAGAGAATTGGACAAACCGAGACTGCAGGAGTGTTTTTCAAAGTGAGGCGGTCCGAAAAAGTACACACACTGTATACTTTGGAGTGAATTTGAGAAATTTTTGTTTTTATGTGGTCCAGGAAAACAAGGTCCTTCAGAAGTGACCAGTCGAGAGAATTGGACAAACCGAGACTGCAGGAGTGTTTTTCAAAGTGAGGCGGTCCGAAAAAATACAAACACTGTATACTTAGGAGTGATATTAAGGAAGTTTGTTAATTTTGGGTAAATTCATTCCTTTTTGAGAATCGATTCTTAACAAGATTGGTTTTTATCACAGCTACTCCATTTCGCCCACAAATATCCCCATAGGGAAGGAAGAAAAAGAAGAAAGGGGGGATGGAAATTTATTTGTGGGCGAAACGTAGAACACACCAATATATCTTCGTCATTCCTCGCCTCGTTTTATCACCGCGCCGCTTCCAGCAGTTTCCCCAACAATATTTCGTTTGTTTCCCCTTTTCTCCTTCTGTGTGTGAATTAAGGACTTCGCACATCAAAAGATTTCTTCCGCTTCATCGCGGTTAGAGAGCAGCGGCGTTTTTCAAACTTGTGCGGGTCGGCAAAAATGAAAAAAAAAATTTTTTTTTCGTATCTGCGAGTTTAAGAGAGGTTAAGGAGTTCGTGTTGTGGTTATGGTGTGACTTTTTATCAATGATTCTTTTGAGTTTTTTTTTTAAATAAGGTTTTGTGTAAATTTGGGTAATTTCTGATTCCCGATAAAAATGATTCTGAAATGGAAGAAGTTTGTTCACTGCAAATGCGTGAATCCGTTTTGTAACGTTAAGTTAACAAAATAATGAACATGATCTTGAACACTTTTAATCAAAAGCGTTTTGATTGTATATAGAGCATTCGCACTTGACGTCACGGGCTTGTGACGTCAGAGGCTTGGATTACAGACAGTATGATGGAAAACTATAGGATGCACATCGTTTATTTGTTTACTTTTGATGTGAATTTTGAAAAATAAGGATGTTTTATGTTTTTTTCCAAAGTTTACTTTAAAGTAACCTTTATTTACTCTAAAATGGCATCTCTGCATATTATAAGTCATTCAATAATACTACATTTTATATTTAGCAGTGTTCTAATTGCTGAAACCATTTCTGCCAGTGTTCTAATTGCAAGTACCATTCGCAATGCTACTAACATATTTTAAAATTCTTAATTATTTATTAATTATTCAATATTTAGTTTCAGTAGCATATTATAAGTATTTTACAGATGTATCGGACTCGCATATTGTTCTAACAAATGTAAACAAAAACATGTCACCTCGTAATAAGTCTTTTTCTAAATTTAGCTTACCACTAAAACACAAAAACATATGCACTTACCTTCAATAACTATTATTCTTTCGTTCCGGTCTTTAACCGAGCCTAAAGAATCTTTTTAAATTAACTTTTTTTATAAAAACTAAATGCAGAGCGTATTCTCTATGGGAGCCTAATGTTAAAGGAAAGTTGTCTGTCCTCCAAGCCAGCTTGATCACGTGATCGGAGACACGTGATTGAAAATGCTCTATTATATTGGGTATTTGTATTTGTAGTAGTATTGCAATTATGTTGCGATTGTGTTGTGTAAAAAAATAAGTGTTGTAAAGTTGTTGCTAAAAATTTCTGAGACAAAATGTGTTTTTACAGTGTTTTGATATACACATTTTTAAAAACACTTATTTCAATATCTAATCATATTTTAAAACGCATTTGCAATACTTCTCAAATTCAGAAACACTATCACAACACAATAAGGTGCTAAAGTATTTTACCTAACACAACTTAAGTGTTGTTCATTTGGGGACAAAAAAAAGTGTTCCTAAAAGTGTTTATTTTTGTGTGGAGAGTTAGCAGTGTGACAATGTTACTCGAAATTCGGTGAAACCTCGGATATTCTAATTTAGTGCATTTTTTCCTGTAAACCAACGATATGATCCACTTAAATAATAAAGGGAAATTGGTTAATATTTGATTATTTCTTATTGGAAGAATTAAATTGTCTACTTTTTAAATATCCCTTGAACTTATTTTAAAGGGGCATTTAGACTAAGTCATCTAAAACAGTTGGTTTTGAAATTATTCCCGAATATTTCAGGTTGATTGGGTGTTGGTTTTGAAATGACTTTCATCACACAATATTTAGAATATAGTTATTTCTGTATTTACTTGATATTCTTCCTTCGTTAACTTTTACATTTAACTTTTTATCTCACAATCAGTCCTTGAGTAGAACAGCAAGTCAAATTAGCAATTATGAATTCACAAACTTTCACACAAATTATCCGCACCTAATTACATCCCACGCGTTTAACGTTGATCTCCATATCTCCTGAAAGTTTATCAGCGTAAATTTCACCTGAACATCCCTCACCTTGAAACACCACTCTGCGGTCGTTGATTGCATTGTGGTTGAGGCGAGAATTTTTTTGAGGTCAATTCCCACAGATTCGCCTTGAAAGTGGACGCCGACCTTGTTTCCTTCTAAAGGCGAGTCTCTGATGCTGTTTTTGCATTTAGTTCAGTTTAAAATAGTTTAAAATAACACTTAAATTGAATCGTCAGGTTGAAAAAAAAAGTTCAAAAATGGCAAATTGGCTTTTTGTGCTAAAAAAAAATCCTCCTAGCTTCGCTCTAAACATGAGTGGAGGGAATAAATAAATATCCCCCTATATAGCGAAATCGATATCCATTCATTGTATTTTTTATTTAATTTGAAATTTTAGTTAATTTGTATTTCTTTTCTTATTATTTGTGCTGTAAACTAAGCCAAAACAAAACTTGTTTTTAATTTAAAAGTGTTTTTACCTTTTTTTATACACTGAATATTGACTCCATTGATATTCACCAACTCCATTGATAATTTTGAATGTTATTTGTCTCAGTCTTTCTAATTCTTACTTTAGTGCTGTGAACTAAGCAGAAATATAATTCAAATGTCAATTTAAGTGGTTTTTACGATTTTTCTTCAGTTGGAAATTTCATATGGTTGAAAAGGGAATAAGTCTATCAACTTTTTTAACTGTGCAATATTTTTGAATCTACTTATATGTATTTTTTTCGATGATTGTTTTGTATTCTAAATACCTCTCAACAACAATAATACAGCGCTCTCAAATGCAGTTTGTTAGCCTACAAAAAGGACAGCAGCTGGTTAGAAAGTTACTTATGTAAAGGTAATTTCATGTTTTAGTTGGTGCTGCAGTCACTCTCATGCATGTTAACATGTTTTTAACTGTCGGGTTACTGACTGGCCTTGCGTTTATACGAAAGCTTCTACGGAGGTGTGAGGTGTTAATATGTGGAGGATTTTCGAGGTTAGGTAATTTGCGGCAAAAGGAAACCCTGTAGGATGACGGTAATTGGATACGACGTCGGTATTCAAAACCCAATAAAATCTTGATCGCTTAATTGGATTGGTCGAACTATAAATTACATTCGAGAGGGATCAGATAAGAAAAATGGTAACCGAATAGTTGGAATTTGCGAATAATTTAGCACCTAAAATGGTGGTCCTTTCGTTCTCAAAGGGGAATAAAATCTGTGCCTTGCCAGGGTTTTTAGTATTATTGTGCACCTGAGAGAATAACAAATGGGGAAATTAATTAAAACATTTCTCCAAAATTAGTCCTTGTGTCGACTTAATGAAGTGGATGTCAAATAAGGAGAATTAATTACAGTTTGAATGCGACGAAGTGGTGATAATTCATGCAAATGATTCCTTAACCCTGTCATTTTCTATTAGGTATATCATTCTATATCTATTTCCAATGCATCGCATGTTTGCCGTTATCAGCGCTTAGTAGCTAAAAACTTAGTTTTGTTATCAGTACAAATTGGTGAGGTGTGTGTCTATAGTTGTTTGATAACTTTCTTTTAGCTTCAACAGAACTAAAGCCATCCTCTAATACTAAACCTTTTGAGTTTCGGTTAGATGTAAGTGATTAGACGTTAGGTCATAAAACTATCTGTGACTTATTTCTTTTGTTCAAAAGGGGTAAATTTGAAGAGGGGGTAAACCTAAACACTCTTTAGCATCGTCTTTAAACACTGCTAATATTTGAATGTTACTGAAATAAAAGTTTTCCGTAATTAATGCTCCAGTTATAAAATATATATTTTTAAAAAATATATACAATACATAGAGTACATAGTAATACATTGAGAGTATTTGGAAAGATGTGTAGAGATGTGTTCACATTCACACTCATTAATACCTTGTCAGCACGCAATCACATTTACCTTGTAAAAAAATCTACCATTAAATTAACATTTATTTTTAAGCATTAAACGAGTGTAACACTACCCATAATTTAGAGTTGTAGCCCTTTGGGAAGAAATTTTTGTTTTTGAAAACCATATAATTATGTTTTTATTAATCAGTATTCTATAAAAAAGAGCTTTTCATTTGTACCATACCAATTCACGTTGTAGATACATCAGGCTTTCTAATCACGAACAGTTTAAAATTAAAAATAGTTACATCTCACATTTATCAGTAAAGCTTATTTAACTTATAGTTTTTTTTTATTAATAGGATGTGTGTCAAACGCTATGGTGTCGACAAGACAACAAATGTGTAACACGTTTAGAACCAGCCGCTGAAGGAACTCTGTGTGACAGAAATATGGTAAGCTACTCTTTATATTTAATTAAGTTACTTTACTCATTATTTTCTATTAAATGTTATATAAAATTTTAGTTATTTAGAAAATGATGATTCCTTAGAACCATTCTATATAAGATACTTATTTTGAGAAGGAAATACGAAACAACCGCCATGAAAATTTCATCTGTAGTTTTCTGAGTCTGGATTTTTATAAAATTGTTTTCTCTTTGTTGGATTTACCCTTCGTATCTACAATTCCGAAGTTTTGGTTCTCGAATATGAGCGTTAAGTTATTTGGAGCTAGTTTAAATGACGTTCATGTATCAAACAGCTTATTATGATTTTATTGTAACAATTTAATGAAGATTTTTTTTCTTAGGAGAAAGTATTAAACTTAAAAACACCCTAAGATAGTGCTTTACAAACTGAGGAGCTGTGAAATGTTTCCAGGGGCGCCGCGAACTATATTGCAAATATTCACCCCCCCCATCCATTTCTAACTTAAAAAAACATAACATAAAATCAAAAACCTTTTATGACTTTAATTTTATTATCTTTTTCCCAAAAATTTTTCGACAACTGTTACTAAAATCTAAATTTTTATTGTGTGTGTTGTGTGGTTGTCCTTAAGTTAAAGTTTTGAAACATTTAGGTTTTTTAAAATTAAAAACTCTTTTCACTTATAACAAAGTATAATATAGTATTATAGTATAGTAACAAAGTATTCACTTATAACAATTCACTTATTTCAAACGATAGTGTCATTTCCTTGCATTTAAAAATAAAGTTGTTAATGATAAAATATAAATTCCATACATAAATTATTGTTAAAAAAGTTTGGAAAAATAAATGTTTAAAATCTACGTTTGCTTTTAATTTTATGATATCATTGTATCACCATGTTAACAACATGTAAAAATCGTTAATGAAGCATTTTAAAATTTTAAACACCTTTAAATTTTTAATTTTTTCAAAGTTTGCTCTTTTTTATAAGAGGGGCGCCGTGAAACAATCTTCGGCCGCTAGTCGAAAAAGTTCGAGAACCACTGCCCACTGATTTTAAGTAGCTTTGATTCTTTCATAAGCACATTATGTAAATTTAATAACATTTCTTACTATTTTGCAACATTTTATTTTTTAATTTCAAAACACAAATTCCAGAGGCTTTATTTTAAGAATTTTGGAAACTATGGGAAAATTTATTGTCCGATACTTGACATTCCAAATTAGCTTTTCTAGGTCGATCCAAAGCCCTGAATCACCAGGTCATCGCTCAACCAAACTCAAAACTAAAACTCCACATCTGAAGTTATTTAAATTGTTTGGTTAACCGATTTACACGTCAATCAAACCCATTATAATAATGACACTAAAAATTAAATCGCTTTAGATTGTATCGAAGCCTTTACATCTTTACATAGTCGGTTCCTTAAACTAACAGTAGACGGTGCGACCTCCATCTGTTACTTATTCTGAGGTATACTGACCTAAGCTTTTTCTCTTTACAAGAAGAGTTTCCGATCATTGTGTGAAACCAGTCGGGACCGGTTGGAAAAGAAGGGTCCAGACTCCCATAGTGTGAGAAAAAGGCCCATATTATCATTCTTTTTTTCGCTTCAAAGGACAGAAAAAAAAGAACAGTCGATGAATCATTCGAGTGTCCTCGATACACCGTCATTTTCGTTTGCATCTCATATGAATCACGAGATGGAGATGATATTGTAGGGTTATAGTCGATGGTCTGTAATTTGCGTAATAACAGCGAAAGAATCGTGTGGTTTGTGTTTTTTTTTTGTTGTTAGTGTTTGGATTAAGGAGATGAGGTTTAGTTAAAGATCTGTTTGGTTCCGCGAACATGGCGTGTCCTGATTTGCATTTTGAACTTGAATGAAGCTATCGCTTGTTTAGCGTGTAGTAGGGATGAGAGGGAATCAATATGTTGTCTCTTTTTTACTTAACGTAATCTTTTTTCTGTTTGGAAGGTTTTCACTTTCACATCATTGTTGACAGCCTCACTTCCACTAAGTATATATGGAACCGTTTTTTTTTTCAAATACATTATTAACCTTCAGTTAATTGTCAATGGAAAACTTCTTTTACAGGTTACTATTTACTACAACAATAATTTTTATTTCATTTTCAAAAGAAAACCCTTTTTTCAGGTTACTATTTACTACAACAATAATTTTTGCTTCATTTTCAACGACCATTAGATATTTTTTCAAAGAAAAAGAATTCAGTAATTAAGAATATTGTGAGGACATAAGATTCAATTATTGTTGAATTTGCGTATATGGCAAGCTTGAGTAGGTATACCGAGAGAATCCGGCTTTAGCGAGTTGATTAAGATTATATAGTTAGTAAAATATTAATTGTAATGAAAAAAATTCAGCTCATTGTATAATGAGGAAACCCTCTTCTTTGCTCCTTCGTGGCATTTTTCTGTCAAAATTCCTTTTTTATAGGTTTTTTTACGAAGTTATATCTAACGTAATCCAAATAGCTTTTTATGTATTCGATAAAAACATCTAGTAGGGCCGTTAAAGGGAAGAATTGTTCAGATTGTGATAAAAGCACCAAATTTGCTGGAGGTATAGTTTAAAACCTGCTGAATCTAAAATCAACCAGAACCACTCTGGCGGAAGCGCCGTTTCGGACTTCCGGTCAAAAACAAAATGGCCGCCTGCAGGCCTATTTTCGGTTGTTTTAATGGTATAAAAACAATTTTGGTGTCGAATATTATGTTTTAAGGGTCAAGGAACATGATTATGATAACAAAATGCGCAATTTATTTTTTTAAATTAATTAAAACTCAATAAAAGCTCTAATATAGTAAGTAATGCTCTTATCTTCGGATTTTTGCTTATATTTCGGAAACTAATAGTTTCTCCAAAATTATCTCAATTACAAAGTTAAAGTAAATAAAATTTCCTACAAAATGAACTGTTCAACTTTCATTTTCTGAGGAATAGTTCTTCCCTTAGAGCGCGCTGAAAAACGGCGATTTTTTTATCTTCTGCAAAAAAAGCGAAAACGTGCACTTCACCCACTAGCAAACGAATAATATTGATGTTATACACTAAATTTTTATGCCACGTGAAAGAGAATTTAACTTTTTACAAAAACTGCACCTTACATTACTTTTTTCTGAGAAGGGGAGGGAGATGAGCGAAAATCGCGAATAAAGACTTTCATGCCTTGCAGTCTTTGCAATAAAAAAAACGTGAAAATTTTGCTTAAATGTTCAGGTTTTTATCATTTCACAAAGAGTATTTGTATCTCAAAAAAATTGTTGTTTAACAACTAAAGTAAGTAAAGTTTTCTATAATTGCACTGGTTCATTTTTATGTTTTGACGATCAGTCTTTATATTAGCGCGTTCTGAAAAACAGCTATTTTCCCGTCTTATTGTATAAAAAAAATGAAGAATTCTCGCTTTCCCCACTACAGCTCTAAATAAATACAGGTTATTTACAAACATTTCATACCCCCATGAAAGAACAAACTTTAAACTCTCTGCTTTTCAGAACAATTTAATATTTGAACCCTGCTCGTCAGAAAATAAAAATGAACCAACCAGTGCATCTTACAGAAAATTTACCTACTTAACTTTTTGCACTGTACTTTTTTTTTTTTTGACATACTAATACATTTTGTGAAAATGGTAAAAATCTGAACATTTAAGCAAAAATTTCATGTTTTTTGCGATTTTTTTTTTATAAAGGTAGCTTTTTAAATAAAAATTAACCTTAAATTAGGATTCAGCACCATTAAGAACCTATAAATCAGTTTATTAAAACACTCCCACCATAATTTAATACATAGATTTAGTATTTTTCTGTATTTTTCGTGTAAAATACCTAATACATATTAATTTTTTGTAAATGCCTAGCTATCAATTCATCTGAAACATCTTTTTTAAGGCTAAAAAACAAAAAGTAAAACAAAGATAGGGGATAAAAAGCTAAGAAGGTCCATTTTAGGCTGCAAGGCATGAAAGTCTTTATTCGGGATTTTCGCTCATCTCCCTCCCCTTCTCAGAAAATAATAATATAAGGTGCGTTTTTTGTGAAAAGTTAAATTCTCTTTCACGTGGCATAAAAATTTAGTGGATAACATCAATATTATTCGTTTTCTAGTGGGTGGAAATGCACCTTTTCACTTTTTATGCAGAAGATAAAAAAAATAGCCGTTTTTCAGCGCGCTCTAAGGGCAGAACTATTCCTCAGAAAATGAAAGTTGAATAGTTCATTTTGTAGGAAATTTTATTTGCTTTAACTTTGTAATTGAGATAATTTTGGAGAAACTATTAGTTTTTGATATATAAGCAAAAATCCGAAGATAAGAGCATTACTTACTATATTAGAGCTTTTATTGAATTTTAATTAATTTAAAAAATTAAATTGCGCATTTTGTTATCATAATCGTGTTCCTTGACCCTTAAAACATAATATTCGACACCAAAACTGCTTTTTTATCATTAAAACAACTGAAAATAGACCAGCGGGTGGCCATTTTGTTTTTGACCGGAAGTCCAAAACGGCGCTTCCCTCAGAGTGGTTCTGGTTGATTTTGGGTTCAGCAGGTTTTAAACTATACCTCCAGCAATTTTGGTGCTTTTATCACAATCTAAACAATCCGGGTGTTTTTTTCCCTTTAACGGCCCTACTAATCTTAGTAAGTAGAACTTTGATATCTTTTTATAATTTGTTTCGTACACAGTAGAATTTTAGGGAAAAATAAATTGAAAATTATCCATACAGTGTTTTCCAATATTCACTGCTGGAAACCTGATGAAAAAACATCTTCTCAGAAATATATTTACTCCAGGATGCAATGCGTGTTTTTAAAACTGTTATAAAAATTCCTATTAGTCCATGCAACACATTTTGAAATATGTCAATATCAGGTTTAGTTTTTAGACAATTCATAGATGTCGCCACCACTGCTTTTCATGGAAAACGAAACTATTTGAAACCGAAACCTGTAGTCTTCATACTTTCTCTATAGATACCCCGTGGTACTTGATCCTACATAAAGTATATTATTCTTATTAATTTTTTTTAAGTAAGTTGTACATTGTAAGTTTTAAAAAAATTATTATAAATGAAAATATCCAGAAAGCAAGCAGCTAATTCGAATTAACAGTGTTTGACAAAGTTGAAGGGAAACTTGGCGGAAATCCAAGAATCTTGGAGAAGATAATTAAGAAATAAGCGAGACATATTTTGTAGTCCAGTTTGAAGGCATGCATATCAAGATGAATAATGGTTTGCATTATTAATAATCATAAATTTCATAAAGTGTGTAATTATCAACAATTTATATCAATTGCTGGTTAACCAAAGGACTCATTACTATCGAACTAAAACAAATTTTTCGCTCGTGGATTGATGATGAATTAATATCCTTTAAAAAGATAACAACGAAGTTTGAAAGTTGATTAGCTACCTTTGATTTCCATTGGTATAGGTTCCAAGAGTAGAATGGTCCTAAAATCAAGCGAAAACACACCAGATATTTTTTGTGAAGGATCGAGCCTCAGCCACATCTTTAGTTAAAATGTTAACAATAAGTACCATAAATTTTAAAGACTAATCTAAAATATTCATTTTTTCAAATATCTAATGTAATGTGTAAAATTTTAGTATTGTGACAAATGACGTTATTGTGCTCAGAGTGGTAGTACTGTAAGTTCACCGAAATTAGATATGTGTAATTGAATGTTTTAATAATAATTTAACCCTTGACATAGGCACAGTACCTGAACCCTAATTTTTAGCATATCAATCATCGTTTCTTTATGAAACTTTAAGTTATATATATTTGTATTGTTTACAACCAAGTCCGCAAATAAGTTCAAAACGATGATTTAGATAAGTTTTTCTTTATTTATAAATTACCTTTTTCTAACTAATAATATTCACAAAACTAGTATACCGCTACGATGTTTAAAAGCTCCGGATAATCAAATATACACTCAAAACAAAAAATATATACTGAAAAAGGATCCCAAATCTATTTTTATCCCAAATTCTATAACATTGGACTTGCTGCGCTATCTTCCGAATCTGAAGAAGCCAACAAATTCGACTGGCAAATTTCGAGAGTTTTTTTCAATGTGTTTCTTCTGATAAAAGCTCCATCTTCCCTATGTTTCCAAAGGTTGGTTTGTTATCAACCGTTGTGAGGTTTTTTTCTTAGGTTGTCAGAGAAGGGAATAAAAAATCTCCTAAAAGTTTGTGTAATTAAATTTTTAGTAAAGAGCAACTTGGGATAATTCAAAGTTGAAGGGTTACTTGTCCTGAACAACTTCGAATTATCGATTTATAAAAGAAGTTCCAGCTTCTTTTACTCGTCCTTCCAGGTCAATGTACTATTGAAAAGATTTACTTTCAGAAACCTTTTCACCTCAGGAATAAGTAAATTATTGTTCTAAAAGTGTGGTTTACGCATAGACAAGGTGAATCTTCATTCTGAAACTCTTTCATAAAAGTTGGGACATTTCTATTGTGATTCCGATAGTAATGATTTATAACGAAGACGGATAAACAAAAAAAACCCTATGATTTCGAAATTTTGTGAGAAATCTTCGAATTAAAGGCGTCCGTGTTATCCAAGTTGCCCTGAATTTATAATTTTATCCAAATCTCACTTGTACTCCTTAACTCTTCACCCAATTAATTATTGTGAGAATATTTGAAATAATTCCTTCATCGGTGTGTTGCAGTGGTGCCAGATGGGGCGATGCACGGAGATCGGGGAGCGTCCTGAAGCCATCGACGGGGAGTGGGGCCAGTGGGAGGCCTGGTCACCCTGCTCCAGGACTTGCGGCGCAGGGGTGGCCCTGTCGCAAAGGCACTGCGACAACCCCATGTGAGTAACTATCAATCTATTTCTAATACGGGAAATCTATTTTTAATATGGTAAAATATACGAGCTCCCATCTTCATATTATAGTGACCATTTTAACTAACGATTGACTACTTCAAGGCATGATTTTTTAAATTAAATTAAAAGGCATGATTTAAATTAAGATAAATTTTATTTAGTAAGAAAAATAAAATTGTGTTTAAAATATTCAAGGAATGAAACATTATTCATATAGTTGAACTTAAAGTTTATCGTCTGTAATACTGAAGATAAAACCTTATTTGAGTTCCCTCGCTATGAAAATAAAGTTTGTCGTATCAATCAGTAGATCTTTTGTCGGTACAATTCCGTTAGAGTCCCCGCGCTTAATATCGCCAATATCCAAATCGCTAAATATATCCAAATATCAACAAATTTTTCCGACTTTTATTAATAAACTGAATAGTTATTGATCTAATTAAACATTTTAATTCAAGAGTTCGAAATTATTTATGAATATTTTTACTTTTTGTTGTCTAAAAGAACCGGGCTATATTTAGCGGGGACTCTAACGGAATTGAACCCTTTTGTCATAATTCAAAGGATATATAATTAAACTAGCCTTGTTGAAAGAACATGAAATTTCAGCTTTAATTTTTTTTCTACCAATTAAAATAATTTGTATTTTAAGGCCTGCTGGAGGTGGAAGATATTGTATAGGAGAAAGAAAGAGATACAAAATGTGTAATACTGACGTAAGTATACAATTCGGTATATTTGTATATTTGTTGCTTAAAGTTCTTCTCCTTTTCCTGAACAAGACTATTAAATAACATGAAACAAAGAGGAAAATTTAAAAATATAAAATATTTAAAATTCCATTCATGGAGAGAGTTAACTATGAACTTTGTGTTTGAGTTTCAGCTTTAAATTTTTTTTTCATAAATTTGAATACTATGTAACAAATAGTACCTTAACCTAGCACATATTACTATTAAAAGTTTATTTTTTGCAAATGAACAGCTAATTCAGGTATCCCTCAAAAACACATTACCAAAACTCCTTTCATCTCATTCTAAAGATGTATTAAAAACTACCCGCAAAACATGGTTCATCATCTCACTAAGTAACAGTAACATTAAGAAAAAAAATCCGAAAAAGTGTCTAAGTTTATTGACGCTGCTGCAATAGCTGTCAGACCTGCCCTTTCATTCTCCCCTGAAAGGAAGAAAGAATTTCCTTTTATCCTTAAGGTTAAATGTCGCCGTTATGGTTTTCAGTCACATTCGATAGTAAATGGGGGGAAGTTTAGGAGGGTTAAAAATGGACTTGAAAGCACGACGATTTATGGTTTTATGTTCGCTGTTTGTATGGATCGCTAAATCTTTTAGGGAGTTTTAAAGGTAACGAACTGAAAAATGTAAAATAGTAGGTTTTTAAGTGCATAAAGTGTTTCATATCTGGCTAATTTCGAAAGTATTGCAAATTAAATCTGTAGGCATAACAATTTTCATTTTCGTGTACTGATTAATGCTTAAAACTTAGTGCATTCTTTAAATTAGAAAGTAATATACTTCAGATTCAAAGGACCTGATATTAAGATAACGAAAACTGGGATTCAGGTTTCTGCTGTAAATGTTACTTATTTCTTCAATAACTCCAAAGAAATAATTATTATCGTAAAATACTGCTTCAAAAAAGTATTGAATATTGTTCTTTTATGCAGACTGAATGAAAATAAACCCAAATATTCCTAAAAATTGTGTTATAGCACAAAAGTAACAAAAACTGGAAAATAGAGGAAATAAAAATTTACTGTTTCAATTTACCTTTCTGTTCACAATTATCTCAATGCCGAAAAAAAAAACTTAATCTGTAAATGCTGCTCTTCCTAATGGCTAAATTAATGCAAAGAAGCAATTCAAAACACATATGAAACCAATACTGCTATCTTTCTGTGCATAGTTCACGCGGACTTGTCTAAACACCTTGTACAATAATAAAAAGGAATACAATTTTCTTTACGATTCGAAAAAAAAGGGTTCTGAAACATTTCATTACCTTAATACATCATTCCACAGCAAATCCCACATTACCTCCCGAACAATATCCGCCCTTTATGATCCTTAACCCTGGACTAATTCCAACATTCAGAACCCTTGTGTGCCCACATCATCACGATGATACAATATTGCACTGTAATCTTCCTTTTTGTAAAACCTGTTAGGTGCCTTTAAACTTAACTAGTACTCAAGAACTACTCCTTTTTTAGTAACAATAACAAAAAGAAGATTTATTTATCATCGCGCGCTCCCGCGCTCGTGTACGACTCACTTCTCTCTCTCTCATACAATATTTTCATTTCAAACCGCTCGCAGGCGGGAACGCCCTCTATGGGCAGACAGAATGACTATTACATTCGGTCAACCTGACCTTGGATCGACCTCGATCCTACAATTTCAATATCACAATAATTATCTACAATTTCACAATAATTAACATTTAAATCACAACTTGAATCACAAATTCCAAATACCTTAACTTAAAATTATCTTTCAATGAGTTCTAAACGAGTATCATAGGAATAATAATGATATACAAAATACACTGACATAATATTACACTTAGGTATTTATCATACTCAAAAGCTAAAGCTTAAGCTTAAAGTAAGAAGCTTTAAAGAACTGAAATACTAGGTAATTAAAGTTCAATGATTAAATTCAAAGATAAAAAGAATAATAAGAACAGTTTAATCAAATATAACATGAAAATGTCACTCATCTAAAGAGAGTCCATCATCGTCCAGTTCATCATCGTCATCATCTGGGTCAGTAGCTCTCCAAGGCTTCAGCTGGCTTACATGAGCTGTCGTGGTATAGAATCTTCCCTTTTCCTTCTCTTTCAGTTGTGTGATTCTATAGGTATCTCCTGGGAGCACATGTGTTACCACCAAGGGACCTCTATACTTTGGTTGATTCTTGGTTGGCTGTCCTGTGGCCTTTGCTGGACGACGAACAACTACGATTTCTCCTGGCTCCAAAATCATATTTCGATGCCTTTTCTTATCGTATTCCTTCTTCATCTTGGTTTGGTTCTCTTCAATCGTCTCTCTCGCTTCTGCTTGAACTTCTATGGGATCTTTCCATGAGTCCGCACCTTCGTCTATAACTTTTCTTAAAAGTCCATCGTTGAATCTAGGAGAATATCCATGCAATATCTCAAAAGGGGTTTTTCCAGTGGTCTTATTAATCATAATGTTCAAATTCCTCTCTGTTTCTTTTATTCTTAAGTCCCAGTCCTTGTGTCGCTCGTCTTTCATAGATGTCGTTATGGCAGCAAGTATCGTCCGATTTGCTCTCTCCACCATTCCATTAGCTTGGGGATGTTGTGTGGAGTTCAGGGTGTGCTGAATTCCATTTTCATTGCAAAACTGCTCGAATTGTTTTGATGTAAAGCAAGAACCTCTATCACTGATGATTCTATCAGGAAGTCCTAACTCTTCGATGAAACTCTTCAGTGACTTCAAGACATGCTGGGTTGAAGTATTTTTAACAGGGTACAGTTTGGTAAACCTCGTAAAGTTGTCGATGATCACAAAAAGTTCCTGATTTCCTCTTGAACTTTTCACGAATGGTCCAAGGTGGTCCATGTGAATAATAGCAAATGGTCTTTTTCCTGGCTTAATTGGATGTAAGGTTCCTGGTTGTTTCCCTCCTGGCACTTTATTCATCAAGCATTCGAAACACATGGCTATGTGCCGTCGTACGTAGCGTTTCATGTAGGGGAACCAATAGAGTTCAGTAATCTTGTTTACTGTTCTTTCTACCGAAAAATGACCCATCAAGTCATGGAACTTCACCACTGTTGATTTTCTCATCCCTTTAGGTATCACGTATAAAAGCTTTTCTTCTTTCTTGACTTTTATCTTTCTATACAACCGATTTCCTTTAACCTCATAGTTAACAATTCTTCTCTTTTCTTCGAGTGTTCTCTCACATTCAGGTTTTTGAAAAATATCTATTAGTTCCTTTAAGAATTTATCGGAATGCTGTATCATAAGTATTTGATCTTCTTCATTCAGTGTTAAACATACTTCAATCTTTTTCTCTATAATATCTGTAATTGTGTCTTTTGGATCTAGGACTGGTGCTCTACTAACTGCATCAACGTGTGACATTTTAATCCCGGATCTGTGTCGAATTTCCAGATCATAATCTTGAATTAAGATACTCCAACGAGCAATTTGGGGGTTGCTAGACTTGTTAGCGTTCATGTAGATCAAAGCTTGACAGTCAGTAACAACTGTAAAACTAATTCCAAGTAAGAACTGTCGAAGTCGCTCTAGAGTCCAAACAATAGCCATCAGCTCAAGTTTACTTGAATGATACTGTCGCTCAGCTTCAGTATTCTTCTTACTGACACAGTAAACTAAGTGCCATTTGTCGTCACTTCCTTTTTGTAAGAGCATCCCAGCAATTCCATCTGCACAGGCGTCTGTATGAACTTCGGTCTCGGCTTGAGGGTTGTAGAGACTCAAAATTGGATGTTCGGTCAACTCTTTCTTCAACGCTTCAAAAGACTTCTCTTGTTCATCTTCCCATTTGAAAACTTCATTCTTCTTCGTCAATTTTGTCAGTGGTCCCGCTTTTATGGCATAATTCTTCACAAATCTTCTGAAGAAACCTGTAAGTCCAAGATAACGTCTTACTTCATGAACATTCTTCGGTTGGGGGAATTTCAAAATAGCTTCAACTTTTCTTAATCCAGGTTTGATGCCGTGTCCATTTACCACAAATCCCAAGTATTCTACTTCATGCTTTGCAAATTCACACTTCGGTAACTTTAAGGTCAAATTCGCTCTTCGTAATGCCTCGAATACTTTTCTCAATTTCGCGATCATTTCTTCCCACGTCTTCGCCGGAACCAAAATATCGTCCAAATAGCACAAAACGTCTTTATTGCACAATGGTCCTAAGGCAAGTTGCATTAATCGTTGAAATTCCGAAGGAGCATTAGTCAAGCCAAAAATCATCCTTTCGAATTGTCCGGTGTCATCTGGAGTAATAAAAGCAGTTTTCAATTTTGCTTCTTCTGTTAAGGGAATCTGTAAATATCCGTGAGCCAAGTCCAACGTAGAGAAAATACTGCATTCTGCCAATTGTTCCAGTAGATCGTCAATTTTTGGTAATGGAAATTTGTCCTTGATCGTCTGATTGTTTAGACGTCTGTAATCAATGACTAACCTGTTTTCTCCAGTCTTTTTCTTCACTAACATAACTGGACTTGCATAAGGGGAACGGGTTTCTCTAACTATGTTATTTTCTTTCCATTCTTTTACAATTTCTTTAATAGCTGATCTTTCTGCCATATTGGTTCTATAAGGTTTCATGGATATGGGTCTTGATCCCTCTACTTCTTTAATGTCCATTTTTGTTAAAGTTGTACAACCAAGTTCGGATAGTTTCAGAGCAAAACAATCTCTAAATTCGTTCAGTAAGGAAACCAAATCTTCCCTCTGGTCTTTTGATAGATCGCTGTTAAACTTTATCTGGTCCATGGTTATAGCAGTCCGCTCAACTTCATTACTTCCAGTCAAAACTTCTACTGATTTGTTAAAATCCTTGTCTTCATGAACTTCGACTTGATTTTCCTCTTTAACGAAGTTTATAGTGCTGTTCAAAAGCTTGGTTGTTTCCGCTGCTACAAGTTTTATACTCTGTTCTTCTTCAAAGCAATCCATCGGAAAAAAAGGATAATCTTTCGCATAACCGATGTACAAATTATTTCCGATTCTGGCATAGGCAATATACGGCAGGTCTAATACAGTTCGTCCAATAATCAACTCGACTGGTTGTGTTGAGTCATCCACAATTAAAACAGGAACGTCTTTAACTTCCACATCATCCACTTGAATGTCAATCACCGCCGCTCCTAAACTCTGGGCTGCTGGCTTGTGTTGATTTCCGAAAGAGTAAAGATCTTTCTTACACGCGATATAATTTATTCCAACTCTCTTCGCTGTTGCTTCTTTCATCAAACACGAACAACTTCCTGTATCGATCAAACCCAAAACTTTTTCTTTATTTATCACCACTCCCTTCAAATATTTTTCTTTTTCGTATAACGCAGATGACTCAAGGTCGGGTGAAACGGTTAAGCTATTCCCTTCTATTTTGTTTTTTCTACACTGTTTCTTTGAATGGCCTTTTTCGCCACAATGTCTGCATGGGTGCGGGCAATCCTTTGATATATGCCCATATTCGTTGCATGCGAAACATTTCGGATCACTTTTTTCACGAGGTGAAAATGAATTTGGACTTCTTTGAATCACGGTTCTATCTTCATTTCTAAAACCCGAGTATCGATTATTTTGATTGCTAGAAACATTCCTGGGGTAATTTCTTGGAACATCATTTTGATAGTTGTTCTTCAAACTTCTATTTTCGTTTGTCTTCACACCCGATCTAACACTTTCGTACTCGTCCAGGCGTTTAGCTAACTCACTTGCTTTAACATATTTAGGCCATGAATCAATGATGTTTTCACGTACGGACAACGGGACGCAATTCTTACACTGATTCGTCACTATTAAATCCTTTAGGGAATCAAAGTCTTTAATATCCAATCCTTCAATCCATTCATTAAAATAGTTTCTTAATTGAAATACGAAATCAACCCAAGTACTTTTTGAGTCCTTCACGTGATTCAAAAACTTTTGCCGAAATTTTTCGGGGCTTAGCTTGAATCTTTTGAGTAACAACTTTTTAACAAATTTGTAATCATTAGCTTCTTCTTCAGGCTCTCTGATAATTAACTCAGTAATTTCTAAAGGCAACAATCCTAGCAATTGACAAACATAATCCTTCTCATCAATGCCAAGTCTTTTAGCTTGCCTCTCAAATAATAACAAAAATGAAGAGATATCCCCCTCTTTCAAATCAAACTTTTGAATGACACACCTTAACTCATTAGGTGAGTTTTTAAACGGAACTTGAGAAGTACTATCAGTTGAAGAATTAGGATCACGCTTACCTTGCACTTCAATTTTAAGCTTTTCCAGCTCAAAAACACGCTGTCTTTCTTTATCTTCGAATTCCAATTTCAACTTATTTTGTTCAGCCTCAGCTTCTTCTCTTTTCAAGCGTTCAGCAATGATTCCTTCAAAAATTTCTTTCGCGAAATCTTCTTCAAAGCCTTCACTCTTCACAATCAAATTCTTGATTTTAAATATGATCATGTCCTCGTTAGCTTCCACACCTATCTCTTTGCATAGATTCAGTAGATCGACCTTTCTTCCTTTACCTAACCATGCCATTTTGTTACTTTGAAAGAAACGAAACTAACCTTGTCGTTGTTCTTTGCCGTTGGCTGGCGGAAACTCGTGGTTGTAGGCAAATCTATGGGCAAATCCCACTTCTGATATGTAATCTTCCTTTTTGTAAAACCTGTTAGGTGCCTTTAAACTTAACTAGTACTCAAGAACTACTCCTTTTTTAGTAACAATAACAAAAAGAAGATTTATTTATCATCGCGCGCTCCCGCGCTCGTGTACGACTCACTTCTCTCTCTCTCATACAATATTTTCATTTCAAACCGCTCGCAGGCGGGAACGCCCTCTATGGGCAGACAGAATGACTATTACAGCACTAATATGCATACATTCCCGAGTGTGCACCTCTTGACCCTATGTATTGATTAATCTGTTGCAGGCGTGCCCCGAGAACAGCCCGAGCTTTCGATCGGTGCAGTGCAGCGCGTACGACGATGTCCCCTACAAAGAGGAGTTGCACACCTGGCTGCCTGTGGCCACCCCAAGTACGTGACACCATCACATTACGTGCTGCCCTTCACCCTAATAATGCGTTTAGCGGACAAAACTGTCCACTCGAACTACTGAGGGGCTTTGCTGTTGTTGCAAGCTGTAGGTGTCCATGTATTGGATTTGAGTTAAGGATCGTTTCCACTTTAGCGTTTGGTTGCCGTATTCCGCAATCCGGATTTACCAAATGACGAATTACAGAAAGACAAAAATGACGTCATTTCATTCGGTTAAGAATCAAAACCAAATATAAAAGTGAAGTGCAGGTATTACGTGGCCTTAGCTTATTATGGGTCCTCACCGGATTGCCGTACCGCAACCAAACGCATAAGTAAAAACGCTCCCTAATTCTACTATACGTTTCTCTTCTTCACTTAGTAATGTTTGTAAGCAACTCTACTACCTCAGAAGAGAAAGGCTATATTTTATTCAGGAATAAAATAAAGGCACTGTCTATTTGGCCGGCAAATATACAACTAAACTATACTCTTTTTTACTCGGCAACGGTTCTGATTGGAGCGCCGGGACTGCTACGTAACCGCGAGACCTACGGCGCGTGTGCCAACTACCTTTTTTGCCGTCCAAATAGATACTTCCTAAAATAAAATCACTATAAAAGGAGTCATACTTCTAGAACTGTTGAAACCATAAAGGCTTTGACTAATGGCTTTTATTTGCTACTTTTTAGATTTTTAATACATTACTTAAGTCAAATCCATTTTCTTTGAAATTAAATAACATTTTGGATTCTTAATGTACATTTGAGTATAATTGTGCCTCAATAATATTTGAAAAAATTGCTCTACTTATTCATTTGGAATAAATTCAAATATCGGTACAAAAACGAGACCATATTAAAGGAATAAAATGAACATTTATGTTATATCAATCTGTGACAAAGTTTTGTAAACCATTTCGACCCAGATTGACTTTTCCACAAGTGAAAATTACATTTACAACTTTAAGAATTACTTCAAAATGAAACCTAAACTCCATTTTTTTTTTGTCAATTTAAAAGAAAAAATTATATTCTAACTTTATCAAATACCCAATGTTCAAACATCGTTCTTCAGGATCAAATTTATTGATTGAGTTTGCTCAAGTTGAAATTGATGTGGGGGAAGGTTCATTCGACTATCAAAAATAACAGTGCCTTCTTTCAAATAGTGGTGTACTAATTATTAGCAATTTAAAATTTAAGACATTACTCACTAAAAATATTATAGAGAACCAAGTGAAAACTCATGTCAGAAAATGTTTGTTATCATTGTTGAATTTCAACAGAGCTTGTGTGAATGACATTTCATTTATCATTCTCCCGTTCTTTTAAATGGCCCCTGTGTGACAGCTCAGCTGTTTATGGCCGGCATCGGGGGTGAAAGGTGGTATCAGAAATCAATGCAGCTCGTTAATTGCGGTGGCATAAATATGATGGGCGGAATGAATTATGAAGGAAATTTCGGATGATTCATCGTAATCTGTTAGTAAATGAGTTTTGGATAATATGTATGTTTATTCCTTCTTAAGGGGAGAGGGAATATTTTTATATTATCGTTTTTTAACTGTTAAATTTGATCAAGTATTATTGTATAGTAATTATTTCACTCCCGTGAAATAGTGGTGAAATCTGAAACAAAGATTTGAGATAAATATGGGTGTTGAGTTTTCGTTGCAATGACACTTTTGCTAACTTATGATGTCATATTGCAAATATTGCAGTTGGAATGAACGCATATTATCCACATTGAACACTGACGTCTTTTTTTAGATGACACTCTGCTTGTTAAATCAATTGATGGTAGCATCATCATGAAAAACATCATAAATTTATTTTATCGTGTTACAACGTTACATATAGATTAGTTTTTCAAGGAAACTAAATTAAAATGCCTTTCTAACGTTTAGAATCAACTGAGAAACTCTCTGTTATAAATTTACATATTATGTATTGAGGGTTTTTTAATCAGTTTAAATTTCAAATACTACTCTTTAAATCAATGCTAGTTGTATAGAAACAACTCTTAACTCAAGCTTTCAAAGGGAATCAAAACCAATTGCTGTATGAAGTATAAACTCTTTTAACCGAACCTCATTATAATGTGGGGATCTTGGGTAATTAATTATCTTAATTAATTTAAGAATCTTTAAGAAAATCTTTTAAAATTAATCTTTTAGAAAAACTAATGGTATGCAAAATTTTGTAAAATTACTTCTTACAAATAATGCTTCTTACAAAAGAATGCGTCTCTGAACTATGAAAAGGTGAATTTCTATTAGTCAAATAATTTTTCCATTCTCTGTTTTTTCTTGTGAAGTGACTCCTTGTCAACTCCACTGCAAGCCAGACGGGAAGTTCTTTTCCGTGATGCTCTCCGACACAGTGGCCGACGGAACCGAGTGCAACCCGGGAACAAGAGACGTCTGCATCAACGGGAAATGCCGGGTAAGCATCGCGCCAAGTTACGAAAAGAACTAACTCTATGGTTCGAAAAGGCATGGAAAGGACAGACTGAATTCAAGGAGGGGAACCTTGGGCTAAAAAAAAGGGAAAAAGAAAAGAGAGAGAGAGAAAGAGCAAAAAAAGTGAAAAAAAAAAACACATTCTGAAAATTAAAAAAAAAATTTCAGGCTTTCAAAAAAAGGTTATTTTTTTATTCTTTTTACCCTTGAAGAACAGTTTTTTTGTCTTGGTATTTTAGAGCTTAAATCGACAAAAACTCTATCCAGCCTCCCTTTCAACAAACTTTTGCTGATTAAAAATAGTTATTTAGGATCTGATTCACAAATATTTTCTGGGAGAGGCCCCGCGGTACTCCTTTCCATAGTGTTACACATGACTGGTACACAACGTATAAAAAAATTTCCCTTTTCAAAAATAGTTAGGTACGGGGTTCAGATCGCTATCATAAGTTGAGAACACACTGTTTTGCTATATTTATGGTTTATCAAACAAGGGAGCAAAAAAAAATAAGTATCACGGGGAGCTTGATAGATATAAAACAGAAAAATATCATCCATATGTTAGAGGTGATCCGCTTAAGTGTCCTTCCTTTGGAGCCTGGCTGAATATTCTACTGCTGTGTACCGAATTTTTGTGCAGTACAAATTATCTGAATTACTGATAAATTGTGATTTTAAAATCCATTTTGGATCAACCGTTTGATTAAAACTAATATTATAATTTCTTTCCTTTATAATTGTAAAGTTTGTACCGTTTTTTATTAGAAATATTAATATTTTCTTTCATAAATTAAATAACTAAATGTAAACTTCATTCACCATCTCTTTGTGATGTAACCTCTGATACCTTGTAACAGAAATTAACAAAATAAAATGGTTAAAAATCCAGAATAATGAAATTATAAGATGGATAGATTTAGAAAATTAGAGAGAACCAAAGAGGGAATTATTATTTATTAAAAAACCATTTGGGGTGAAAAAATTGGATATTATTCTGGATAGAAGCATGGTTTCCACTCCTTTGGCCTTCTTTTAAACAGATAAGAACACATTAAACATTATCTTTTAAAACATTAACTAGTCTCCTGACATGTGATGTTTGCAAATAACATACTTTTAAATTAATACATCGTTAGCTTCATTTCCCTCAAACCTTCTCTGAAATCCTATCCGTGCGGAAGGCTTAGGAGAGATTAAGCTGGTATTTTTATTCCATTACACGTGAATAACGAGTCGGGAATAAAAAGAGCGATGACAACAGGGAGATTAGACCAGGTGGATTACTTACTCTCCAGTAGATGAAAAGTATGGAACGAAGGAAAGTCATCACCCAACTAATTAACACGCTTTTTTTTAAGAAATGAGTTGACGAACAATGCTTTTATTAGTATTAATAATTACTGTGTACCTCGATGAAATAAAATAAGTTTAAAATATGTGAAATAGAGGAAAGATAATGTTATGTTAGTTCGTTGGAATGACATTGAGGGTTGCGTTAAGTGGAAAAGGAACTTAATAGTTAATCTATGGAAAAAGTGAGTAATTTAAAAAAAAAAATAAAAATTGTGGTGTTTAGCTGCCATATAAAAAGGGTTTTTTTGTGGCGTCATATAAATCAAAAAGTCTAATTATATGACTATTTTAGATTCATATCCCCTTAAATCCTCCAGTTTTCAACATATTGATATGATAAAACCCCCCAATAACTAACTTTATAACTTATGTGTTTGCTTTGATAACATTTTAGCACGTCGCCTGTGACTGGGCCATAGACTCTGAAGCGCAAGAGGACCGATGCGGTGTCTGCCACGGAGACGGTACGCAGTGCCTCACCATCAGGGGAAACTTCACGCTTAGACTCGGACTCGGTAAGTATCCCAATTCGTTTAAAACATTTCTGATGTTGGACTGATGAGTGAAAAAGAGTAAGGATGTAATGTTGGTGAATGCCTCTAATGACGGTTACGTGATTCCGGCAGAGTATCTTGCGCTTTCATTTTGTGTAAATGCATATTTTAGTACACTTCTGAAGTTGTTGTGCTTTATAAAATGTATTGTATCAAAAATCACTCAATGTAAAAGTGTATCAGTAATAGAGATTCAGGGTAACGATGCAGTTTAGATATTGTGAGGGAAAAGAGACTGGGAAGTAAAATTCGGCACATCATTTGACTTTATAATATTCGGATGTTACTTTTATGCTAAGCTCCAGAATCTTTGCCAAATTCAAAACTTAACATGACTCGCAGTAAGCTATTAAATGTACTGAGTGCCATATTTAAATAGTACTATATAATATTTAAATACTAATGTACCTACTATATTTAGTTTTCAAATGATCAAAATTTTTCTTTTTTTTCCCCTTTTTTTATTGAAAATATCTTAGCATCAATATAGAGAATAGTTCTCTTTTAAAGCTCATGTTGAACTTTCGTTGCATTTACATACTTTAAAAACTAATTGGTTAATTATGTATTTATGAGAAAAATTTCAGAGTTTGTGTATATGAGAGTTATTAAAATCTATTTGAAGTAAAAGACACTTTTTATCTCCAAAAGGGGAATGGGATTTTTAAAATGCATCTATGCTATGTATGCTTTCTTTGCTATTAATTTAATTTGATAGGAATGTATATTTTTGTATTTTTCTTTGAAGTATTTATTTCATATTATGCATACTACTCCATATGATTTACGTAACATTTTCGCAACAAGATTAAATATTTTCGGGACTTTTTTTAAGTAAACTAAATATACCATATTTGTTCTTTTGATGTTGAATGGTGTTGAAGCAAGTATATATTTTTAAAAGAGAAAACATTAAAATTATTTTAAATCTTATAAACTTAGCAAATAAAATTATTTATGTCCTCTAAAAAGATATTCTTAAAAATAAATCATCGACTCCTTTATTACTTTAATTTTAAAAATACAATTGTGTTTTACTTTCAATAAAAAGACACCCAGTTATTTATTGACATTTGATACTATATCGTATTGGGTAAAGAAAAACCTCCTCTCCAGCTACAGTTTTCGTAAAAATGTTTTCAATCAAAGAAGCGAATGCGTTGAATCAAATACCTTGAAAATGTTATATTTCACCAAATTCTTTTATTGATCCTAATATTTCCAACTGAGAATCACTTTTATCTAGCGTTTTATACACGTATAAAACTCCTTTCTAACATCATTGCGACTGTTTACTTTTCTTTTATCCTCAAGAAGGCATCGACTTGGGATATTGGTTTATCTTGCTTTTCCAAACACTTTGCTAGAAATGCATTCCTTGAGTTGTTTTATATTGAAATTCCAAGATTTTCTTACCTATTGAAATTTTCTTTGGGTTCACGACTTTTACAGCTGTAGAATATTCTCGTTTTCATATCTGTAGGAGGACTTGATATTGGAACATTTAATCCTAAAAGGTTAAAGATTCGTCGAGATAGGCTTGTCCACGATCGTCTCTGATAATTTAAAACAATTGGAATAATCATCAGATGGAGAACTTAATACTAAAATAAATAATCGTTTAATAGAATAGACCCTTGCAATTTTTAATGAATTTCAATTAAAGTGTTATAAGAATTTTACATTTATTTATGCAATTGTAATTGAATAAATATGATTTTACCTTTTTAAGGTAGAAAAACTGTATGCGTTTAAGTTTAAAGTTTTATTAAAACGCTCTAAAATTTTTAAAACATTCCTCAATTATTTATTTGAAGCGGGGTTGTATTTCAAATCCATTCAAACAAGCATTAGATCAAACAGCAATAATCTTCCCCCCCCCCCAAAGAAAAAAAATGTAAAAACCTGATCTTATAAATGCTTTTAAAAACTCCGGTAAAATGTTTTGAAATTAATACCAATGTTTCAAATGAGAATTACAATTCATAATGTTTCGAACGAGAATGGCAATTCATAATGTTTCAAAGAGAATATAAAGTATAATGCTAACGCATCAAATACTAATTGACTATCAATGCTGATGTATCAAAGGGTGACACGAATATATTAATACTAATCTATCAAATATAAGTATGATTGAATGGCAATGGTATCTTATTAATGCAACAGTAGTTAAAAGGCAGTGACAGTTTATAATATTTCAATGACAATGACATTATGCTAATGCATATTATATGTTGACAATTTATTAATGCTAGTTAATCAAATTTTAATTGACGATTTAATACTAATGTATCAAAGGGCAATAGAAATTTTTCGTACTGATGCATCAAATTTCAATCGACAATTTGTTTTCTAATGTATCAAATTTGAGTTGACAATTTGTCATACCACTGTATCAAACTGCAATAATTGACAATTTGTTTTCTAATGCATCAAATTTAAGTTGACAATTTGTTTTCTAATGTATCAAATTTCAATTGATAATATGTCAATACCAATGTATCAAATCGAAGTAATGCATCGTAGGTTACGTGGAGGTGATCAAGGTGCCCAGCGGAGCCCGCAACGTGAGGGTGGACGAGAGCGGGGAGGCCATCAACTACCTGGCGGTGCAGGGGTCGAACGGCGGAGAGTTCTACCTGAACGGCCGCTGGTTTATCCAGTGGAGCGGCGAGTACCGCGCTGCGGGAACCACCCTCTACTACCAGAGGGACGGAGAGAAGGAGTCCCTGCACATCCCAGGGCCCACCAAGGAGACGCTACACATACTGGTGGGTAGTGTTCGGCAACTAGTGGTCAAAAAGTAGTTAACTACCAACTACTAACTAGTCTGTGAAAATCTAGTTGCAACTAGTAGTTAACTATTTTTTCCTGGGACTAGTTGCAACTAGTAGTTAACTATTTCCCAAAGTAGTTAACTACTAGTTAACTAGTCTATTTAATTTCATAACCTATTTTTTGCCCAAAATTCTAATAATCTTTCTTATCTATATCACAAAAAACTTTATGCTTCGCTTGAAACGGGCCTTTATTTCTGGTTATGGTATTTGAGTACTCTACCATGACATTGTAGTTATAAATAGCAGTGTAATTTTTTGTATATTTTGATAAAAATTTTAATTATTTTTGAAATTTTAAACAAAAATTTTTTTAAAGTAGTTGAAAATTTGAAAGTAGTTTCAACTAGTAGTTATTAAAAAAAGTAGTTCAACTACTAGTTAAACTAGTTTAAACCAAAAGTAGTTAAACTACTAGTTAACTACTAGTTGATCGGTAGTTAACTACTAGTTGCAACTAGTTCTAGTTAACTAGTGCCGAACACTACTGGTGGGTAGTATGACACTGTTAGAATGTTGATGGGTGTGATTGGCACAGTAGGGACATTGCAAGAAAATTTTTTTGGGGAGGCAGGTTTTCCCCCTTCATGCTTTTACAAATACCGAAACACTATTACCCGCAAATTTTCAGGTTTCTATGCCAATTTTTGACCCCTGCGTATCTTAAAACTTGTTTTCCTATGTTAATATATACAGGGGGAAAATATTGAAAATATCTATCTTAATTTTTCATTATTTTAATTTAATAATCTTGAACGCTGTCAATATTGAGTTACAACCTATGTATCACCTTTGGGATATCATTGTCCCAAGATCCTATAGGAAAAACAATCAATAGCACCTACTGGGGAAAGTTCCCTGAAGTTAAAAATGCACTCTCACCGAGAAAAGAGGAGGCTTGCGGGCGGGAGCTGGATAAAGGCCACTTGAGTGTTTTATTAAACCTTTTTTCTAAGGTGCCAAATTCTATCCGGTTTCTATTAGTAAAAAATGAATGTATGTTAACTTATGAATCTTTAGTTGAAATGAGCATATTGTAACAATGGGGGAATACAGTACTATACAGTTGAAAATCCAGGATTTTGGATGTTGCTAAAATTTATTAGAGTGCATAAGTTTTCTACTTTTACATGTTTTATTTCTATAAAATGAGCGTTCAGAACGAAAATCTAAATTATTTTGGTTCAGATCTTTAAAAGGGTCCCGTAGACTCTTCCCGGATTCGTCAGAGGTGTGGAGTAGAAAATGTGTCTCAGTTGAAACGTTTGATAACGATGAAGTTATGATATGAGTATTTTAATTTTGATTAAGAATTTATCCAACTTGAATATGATCCTTGCGTAAGGATAGGCAATGGTTAAGATTAAATGTTACAGGAGAAACTGCCTTGAAGTTAAAGAACTACGGCTCTCTAGTATTTTTTTTTATTAACTATATGGTGAATAAAAAAGGGTACAGGATAATGAAAATTAGTTCTAAAAATAATTTTGCACTATTAGTTCGTAAGTTTTCAATCAATTATATATTGCTTTTATTGAATGATTTTACTTTCTAGAAATGTCTTGTAAATTTATCAAAGTGATTTTTTTGTAATTTTATTTGGTAGTGTGGGAAATAACTCTGAAATGCTCAAAACATCATTTTTAAGATTCTACTAAAAAAAACCTAAGCAACTCCCGAAAGGGATTTATTTTGCTGGAAAAAAGAAACCGAATACAAAAGCCGCGTTAACGTCTGTTCTTGTTTTCCAGCTCCTCTACCAGACCGAAAATCCTGGACTGACGTATGAGTTCACGATCCCCAACGAAAATGCCACCAGGAAACCGGAATTTTACTGGTCCTTCTCGGATTGGACCGTATGTTCATCTTCATGTGGAGGAGGTAATGGTTTTTTTTTGCTATAAAATAATTACGTAGAATATAATTTGATGCATCCTATTTAAAATATACTATATAGAGAGTTCTCCGATTCTCCCTTTTTAAAGCCTATCCCTTTTGTAATGCATAAATAACTATAATAGGGACAATTTTGGTTTTCACACAAACACTAATTTCGTAAAACTTTCAGTTCTACAGTTAGGAAAATACAGAGCTTAAAATTCATTATGAATTACTATTTGGTTATTCCTCATAACCTTATAAATAAGGATTTCTTAACGGTTTTGATTTTTGTGTTTTCTACACGGCACTGTCTATTTGCCCGGCAGATATACTCTCTAACTCTAGTCCTGTTTACCCGGCACTTGCCCGACAACGGTTCTGATTGGAGCGCCGGGACCACGAGACCTACGGCGCATGCGCTAAGTTTTAAGCGCTAAGTTATAAGCTTTTAAGCGCTAAGTTTAAGCGCCGGTTTTACCGTCCAAATAGACACTTCGTTTCTCTACACACAATCAAACTGATTGAACTTTACACTTAACTTATAAATAAAAAAAACCGCGAAAATCTTAACAGTATTGCTTTTAACTGTTTTATCAAAAGATTCCCCCCTTCCTTTATTTTCAATCCTTTCATTGTTTTCGTTTCCTTTAATGTGGTAAATGTCGTTTTCTTTGATCCGACTAATTAGGTAGTCAAGTATCGAAGCCGAAGTGCATTGAAAAGGAAGCCGGCCTGGTGGAAGACAAATACTGTGATCCAAAAACAAAGCCCGGTGAAAAAACGAGGGAATGTAACAAACATCAATGTCCTGCCAAGTGAGTATTTCGAAGTTTTTGCACAGGATTGATTTGTATTATTTTTACAAAATCAGTAAAACTAAGCTTTATAAATCATCGTATTGAATTAATTAGTCTTTTATATGAAGGGCATCAATTTCACTATATCCTCTTTTAATTCAAAAGCTCTTTTTTCGGTAATCATGAAAAATATTTTCAGCCGTTTTGTCTAGGCCCTTTAGCAGACCAGGAAAAAGTTGTAACCTTCCCCCAAACCTAATAAAATTTACCCGAACCTTATGCATTGCTCCTATGGAGCTGGCAAGGGCTTCCCCCGAACCAGGTTCGTAGGTTCGGGCACTTTTTCCAGGTCTGCCCTTTAGCTTACTTTATATTCTAGAATTTTAGTTAGGGAAGATATTAAAATTACCTTAATGATAGATCCAGATGGCGTTAAAAACTGCATTAATATTTCTGATAAAGTGAATTTCTGATAGAGATAATTTTATTTTATTAACTATCTCACACAGGTACACTTTCTGAAATTATTAAGAATTATTATCACCACAAATGAATGTTTATTCATATATTTTGTGAATAAAGCTTTTCAGAAAAGAAGTCAATAACCTCTAGCTAGACAGACTGATATAATAATCACAGTCTCATACGAAATAAAAAAGTCTATAACCGTAGGTATGCAATATAAGGTTTTGCTTTCATTTGAGTTGAGATTAAACATATTATTCCAGTGAGGAACACAATATTTCGGTATTCATCCTCAACATTTAGTGCAAAAAGAGAAGAAATTTTAAGGATAATAACCTTTCCTACACAAAAAGAGACCCCGAATATCCTGAAATATCCAGACATCCTCTCCCCTCAATTATGATGCACCCTCTCCTTACCCATAAATATCCGAAGCCCCTCTTTTCTCCCCTAATAAATATGGAAGACGCTCTATCGATGGTGGCCACAGGTGACTGGTCATACTTGAATAATGAGGATGCTGTCGCTTTTCCTTAGAAAGAGCGACAACAAGCCAGAATAATCCCCAAGCTCTTGTCTTTATGGAAAAGTGACAGTTTTCGTTCTTGGTGGATTATGATGGCTTTGTCACCCATCCAAGGAGTCATGTTCTGAAGTCGAGTTAAATGCTGGTGTTTTTTATGTGATAAATATGGTGTTGGTTGTATCGAGTGGTTTTGGGTTGGTGCAGTTTCTTAAAATTTTTTTGACTTAATGGAAATGGTGTGTTCGTATGTTTAAATTAGTACTAAAGAAAAATTATTAAAGCTAAGAGGCATTGAAATTAAATTATAAGGGAAGTTGAACGTTAAACACATAATCACGGTTTATAGTTTTTTAATTCTAAATGATAGAAAAAATCCATAAATAGGCCCTTAATACTGCCACCCTCCAAAAAGTACTAACTAACAAACCAAGTAGGTACAAAATACAAATCGTACTTCTCTAAACTATCCCTTACACGAGCGGTTTTACATGCAGCGACTTAAAGATTCTACATCTACATAGATGAGGAAAACAAGAGGGCATCCATAAATAACGTCAAGTGTTTTTCCCAAATTTTGGACCCAGTTTTGGGGAAAATTTTCCCCTCCCCCTTGGGGAGATTTTGCTGGATCCCCCTCCCCCCTCAAATTCTCCCGTGAGATTTTCTCTATAAATTTTAAATAAATAAATTTCTTTGATATGTTCTAGCAAGTTCATTTCGTCTTGTGGACATAAGACTTCACATACACATTACGAAACTACTGACATACATTACTGACTGGGTAATGATTTGCTGGTTTGTTTTTACTGATGTGCACATTTTTTCTAAAAGTTGACGTAAGATTTTAATTGACTCCCCCCTCCCTCCTGGGGAGATTTGATGAGATTCTGCTGGATTAAATAGAGTTATCATTGCTATCATTACAAAATAAATTCATGAAATAACGTATTCTCTTTTTTCTCTCTCAGATGGTGGGCTGGCCCCTGGCAGCACTGCTCGGCGAGCTGCGGCAGCCACGGCGTCCGCAAACGCACGGTGATCTGCGTGCGCTCGCTGAGCCGCGACCAGCAGATCGCCCTGTTGGACGAGGACTGTGACTCCGACCTGCGGCCTCCAGATGCCGAGCCCTGTCCCCCGCATCGCAGGCCCTGCCACGGCGGAAAGGAGACCTGGGCAGCCTCGCAGTGGTCAGACGTGAGTAAAAGGACATAGTTTTAGAGAATCTTAAAAGTATTGTTGGTTCACTGGAGAAAGGCTACTAAGAAACAAAATTTTTTATTCAAGGAAATACTTTGTTCGGCAATTTTTTTGCACTCTTTAAAAAATTATGACATGTGTGAAAAAAATCGCTAAATTTGGTGTAACCTATAAATATTGACCGAGTGCCTCTCTTCACTAAACCAAGTCTATATACTTGTTAGTATGAAATATAACTAATATTATATTTGATTTGATAGATCATTGTGGTGGGTTACGGCTTCTAGTATTAAGATGAAGGGATGAATATCAATGTATCCAAATAGATTAAATGTAATTTTTGTTAGTAAATTTCATTGGGATATTCGATTTAACGTTGGAGATGTTAGATCAAAATTTTTTATTTTTGGCCACGAAGGATAGGCCTTTTTTAATAAACCTTTAGGGGAACCTTTTGGGAAGTACCCAAAGTTACTAGTGGTCTGCCTTTCAAAGGTTTCTACTAGATCGCACCCAAACATTCTTCATATCAACGATAATACTTAGAAAAACAATTAATGGTGTTTTTCTGCATTAGCTCCGAGTAGGTGCTCCACGTAGAACAATTTTGGAACCGCTGGAACATAAAATAAATCATTTTTTTGTATTAGTTTATGGTAAATAGTAGGTAAAAATACCAAAAAAGAAACTCCTTTAGTTAGAACAAGAGATATTGGTCGAGTGAACTGTTTACTTATGTTATACATAAAAATTATTCTGATTTTAAATCCTATGAAAATGACTCAATCCCAATGTGTGAAGCTTACAAAATCCTTTTTTCCTTCATGTGCAGGTGTGTACCGAGGACCCGTGCAACTTCCAGAGCCGGCACGTGTACTGCAGCCATCCGGAGGGACGGTGCAAGGAGGACGAGAAGCCCACCTCGCGCCGCCCCTGCGCAAACCTCACTTGCGGCGTGTGGGTGGTCGGCAACTGGTCAGGGGTGAGTAACAACCCGTTTTCAAATAAATTATTCTCCAATAACATTTATCACTTAAATGTAAGGAAATAATATTTTTTTCATAACGTTCGCTTCCCTGCAGTGCTCCGCCGCGTGCGGAGAAGGCGTGCGCCGCCGCAACGTGACGTGCCGCGGCGGCACGCAGTGCCACCAAGCAACAGAGCCCCCTGCCACGGAGACGTGCCGCGTGCCGACGGAGTGTCCCCCGGACGACACCTCTAACTTCATCCCCACCGAGGAGAGCATGGTGCCCAAGAAGCACAAGCACCGACACGGACACGACGCCAAGCCCACTCCTCCCGCACACAAGAAGAAAGACGCCAGGCCCAAGTTCATTGCCAAAGGTAGGTCTAATGTTAAGGATGTGTTATAGAGAAAAGTTTCTGTAGTGTCTTCGTCAAGCCAATCCTCATCTGTACAGTGATTGGCTGAAAAAT
This sequence comes from Tetragnatha montana, assembly GCA_963680715.1. Lineage (NCBI taxonomy): Eukaryota > Metazoa > Arthropoda > Arachnida > Araneae > Tetragnathidae > Tetragnatha > Tetragnatha montana. Next base: position 18,383,387 of record OY796683.1, read on the forward strand.
TCTCAAAATTAAATGAAAAAGAAAGCGCGTCATGAAATTTTTTTCGTTTGACCAATGAAAAGAGGGATGAGGATTGGCTTAACGAGAACTACAGATGTTTGTGTGTTTAAGAAATTTTTTGTCTTTATGAAGATTTTCGGCCTTATGGTCTAGCCTTCGGCTAGTTCAAGGGAAAAAGTCCCACCATCAGGAATGTTTTGTTTCAAGATTTTGGAATCATCCCGATCTAAGGTTAAGTAGTTAAATTTGCTAAAAGTTTGAAAAACTATACCTCTTTCTTTAAGAAATCATACCCTTTATAGTGTGGTATTTTAAATTTGTACAGACAGATGTTAAGCTAACGAAATATTGCGGATCTTTCTTGTAGGTATTTTTTATAATTAATATAAATTGTTCTGAGATGATAAAAAGGGGAAAATAAATACTTTTACTTGTATTAAAAATGTGTATGAAATGAAAACAATGTCCTTGTCCATTGCATATTAAGAGCGAATTTGTTTTTTCTTCTCATTTTGATTGGTCCAAAATATATTTTGAATTTTTTAAAAATGTGTCTAACATGGAAAACTAATATTTTCTTTTGATTAATATTTATTGCATAGCGTAATTCAATTCCAGTTTCAAAAGGTTTTTTTAAACAGAAAAAGTCAAAGGGTCTTTCTTTCTATCTGTATCTTTCTATTATAATCTTCTAAAATAAATGTCTCAGAAACTAAACAGACCATCAAATTTCATTTGATACCAGATATCATTTATAGGTTGTGCCACCACTTCCATAACATTTTATAATTAAGTAATGAAAGAGCTGGTTTAAAACTTTGGAAGAATCACTATACGTTAAATAGTTTTTCTCATTTTACTATACCCATGAAAACGCATCAATATGATGTCACAATAGCAACTAAAAATAATGTAACGTCAATTGTACTACATACCATTCTTATTACAGACATCATCCAAATCCCCATAGCGGAAATAGATGACCCCGATGAGGATGACTACGACAAACAGATGGACAACGAAATCGGCCCCCCTCAAATTCGAAAGGAGCCCGCGCTAATCCCTTACGTATTCGAAGACGACGATGAAGTGGTACAAGGAGGCGGAAGGTATGCGTGGAAAGTCAGCGTATGGACAAAGGTATGCATGACATTCTGTTTCCCCATTTCATTTTCAGTTGGTGTAGTATCATACATATAGACAGTATCTTATCTGAGAAATAGACAGTATTGGGAGCAATTACCATTAGAAAATTCTTCCTTGCAGTGTTCCAGTCGGTGTGACGGGGGTTCTCGCAAGAGAGACGCGGTGTGCCTCGACACGGCTTCGAAGCATGTTGTGGTTGAAGAGCTGTGCGACTCTTTCCGAAGACCTGCGACACTGGAGGCTTGCAACACGGAGCCCTGTTTGGACTGGGTCATCTCGGAATGGAGCGAGGTACGCTGTTTTACTTTGGCTGATTCAGTATACTATACATATATTACTATTTATGGTAAGAAAAATTGCTTAAAATATCAAGCAGCATTATCTGTTTCGGCAATCTTCATGCGGTAATCTTCTTCAACGTAGTTCACTTCTTATTGGTTCTGATTTTTTCAACTCGGTGATGTCAGAGCTAATGTATAGTAGCCCAACGAACCAATATGACAGGGCCATAGTCTCTCGTCGCTCTCATTTTAGTATTGTCGTTGGTTCTTTTATTCCAAAGATTGACTATAAAGATTCTTCTACGACCACCTAAGATATAATGGCTACTACTAAATACTACTTCATGAAAATGACGCCTTTTGGAGGCCAGTCTACAGTCTGATCGTTCAAATCCAGTAAAAAAAATTTTCATCACATACTCATCAGAAAATTTTTACAATGGTTTTAGGTAACCTCGAATTGGAATATTGGCTTACAGACGTCATCACTGGCGTTTGAGTCCTGTCTCAGGTTACGATTGTAACCTACCTTTTGATACTAGTGACGAATGCATAAGACATATACGTTAGGGTGTCCCGAAAAAATTTTTTTCGGCTTTCGCTAATGCAAGACCCCTCAAAATTTGCGTAATTGATCGTAGATTACAAAAATATTTTTAAAAACAAAATTAAACTATATCTTCAGGGCTCTACCCATCGTTAAAGTTTTAAAAATTGTCATTTTTATGGAGATCATTCGCTCTATTCGTAATTAAGGCTCCTAATCTTTCAACCTCCCTCAAGTTTCAACTTGTTTTGAGTACTTATCTTACGAGTGTTTTCTTCGAAGCAAAAGTAATTTTTAAGCTTTAAAAGTACAGATGTGATTTTTAAAAAAAATGAGTTCAAGGCGTAGTGACACTACTCGCGCTATATTGGGACCATACAAACAACTTGACGATCGACAGCTACCAACTATAAGGGACGTCATTAAATGTATTTTATATATCAAGACCGACCTGAAATTGACATTTTTCTTACATTATAAGTCTTTCCTAAGTGAAAATTCTTCGATTCGTTAGTAACTTGCCGGTTTTATGGGGGTATTCGATGGTTCAAGCTGTTCGCTCTTGCGCATAGCTATCCGCCCTTGAAACATCGAATACCCCATAGAACCGGCCAGTTACTGACGAATCGAAGAATTTCCACTTAGAAAAGACATATAATGTAAGAAAAATGTCATTTTTAAACTTTTCAAAGCATGAAAATAATTTCCTAAACGCGCTTGCGCTAGAGAGTCTTCCGAAACCTTGCGCGAGTGCTTTAGGGACGCTAACACCTCAACCGCTTTTAGTAAAAATCATTGCTGCATATTGTCATCAAATGTGGGTCCTTGGGGAAAGGTTAGGACCCTTCAAAAGTGAAATGCGTAAAAATTAAGAGGAAAAAATATCGTATCAAATCCTCTATATTTTTTAGCTATTTTTTTGCATTTTTAAGGCGGCAATAACCCATTAAACCTATCTATTTGTTACAAAATTTCATATTTTAGGAATTTCATCCTTCCTTGTCTCTTTGGGAGTAATTTAAAGACATGAGTAAAGTTTTTTGACCCTGAAAATCGAATTCAAAGTCATTAAGTCATCAAAAAGCGCAAAAATGGGGGAGGGGGCCGTTCCCCGAAAATCCCGAGCCAATTGAGAATTTTGATGCTGATTTTCGTGTTTAGTGACCTAAAATCTATAAGAAATGACTATTTTCATCAAGGAAAAAAAATTTAAGGTACAATTTGTTGAACAGTGTTACAGCTCCGCCGGTATTTCTAATGAGGTCCTTCAAATCATGGCAAAAGGTAAGAGCTTGGATATTGTTGACTTTCCTTGCCACACACAATCACTGGAAAGATGTGTTAAACTGGTAACAGAAGCCTCACAAAGAGCAACTGACGTAAATTCTAGAGATGGCTTTATGAGAACAAGGTTACAATCTCGAGCAGAAATGCCAAATTTTTGACTTCAGAATGAATTTAGTTTTGTCATTAAATATAAGATCAATTTTATTTATTATGTTTTTCAGTCATGTTTCGTTTATCTCTGTAATAAAATTCCCTTTAAACTTGAATTTTATAATATTTTAGGCATACGGTAATAGGTCTGTAGAAACGAAACTTCAAGACGAGGTAGAGCCCTCAAGATGACCCGCAATTCTATTTTTTTTACCATTTTCATAATCTGTGTAAAATTACGCAACTTTTGATACCTCTTGCGATAGTGTAGCTCAAAAAAAACTTTTTTCCATATATGAACGGGACACCCTAATATACGTATACGATGTTATGTAATTAGAAGAACACACAAATGGCTGTGAACATGCTAAATATTTAATCTGTTAATCTTCTACACTTTAAAATGATAATTATATTATATTTTTAGAAAATCCAAAAGATACCTACATTTCTAAAAAAATATTTATTTCAAAACATCTTCTACCCAACTATTACTCTTTCGCTACTTTACCCACTTACAAATTCTTCTTAAAATATCTTGACTGTATACCTTCCATTTAGTATCAGTTAACACAGAGGCGACCATCGTTTCTTAAAAATTGATCAGAGTAAAAACTCCATTGGCGTTACATTTTTAAACCTTTTTTTTACTCTCAGTCTTCAATAGGATAATGTGTACTAAACATCCACGAAACTTCTTTCTTGTTTACCCTTTCATAGGACTTCTTTTCAAGTAAAGACTTTTCCTATCCTGATCGGATTAATGAAGATTACACGATGTCCTGTGAGGAAAGCGGTTTACTTGTTCTTTTGTGACTTTCTTGGTGGGTGGATGTTCCTTTTGAGATAAGATAAATAGATCCAGTAAGTTATCGGAAAGCGAGCGATTGGTGTCTTAATACGGTAATTAACAGAATAATTTTAAAGGGTGATTGGTGTGGAAGTTAATTTTACGCTGATTTTGCGTGTAACGTTTGATTATTTTAATGGGATTATTGTGGTTGCCTAAGAGATAGTTTTGTTACAGTGTTATGTCAAATTAATATCGACATGACTTCATAATTTTTTTTATGTGTTGTAAGGAAAAACAAATATTTATATCGTTAAAATAATTATGTGGGGAGCAGGATCCCTACCACTCAACTCCTCTCACCACACGTGCCGAGCTCTAACAAAGGATGTCCTTGGACCTTGGTTGAGAACGGCAATAACCACGCCCTTGCCCATGAGCTGGCAGAGCTTCCATAGAAGAGAGAGAGAGAGGAGACGAGCGAGAGCGCTCGCATTTCTTTGTGAAACTTAACTTCTTTGTTTGTGATCGTCCCCCCTTTCTGTTTTGTCTAATGTAATGTCTTATGTAATTCTAGTCTAAACCAATAATTAAATTAACTTAATCCCAATACCTTGCAATCACTGGCTTCCACACTACAAAGTGGTGTCAGAACACACGAACTCTCAATGCCTACAGCCCACCCCGCCTTGTCTTGCAACTGACTTCATCGAACTATTCCTGTGAGAAACCTGGCTCTCACACGCGACCTGCCAACCCGCTTCCGTCCGCGAATCTGACACGATGTCCGCGCCGCGTCTGACCCCATCACCACGAGTCATCTGAGTCCTGGCCGTGAGGAGCCCGAGATCCTTCGGAGACACAACCGAGAGTAAAGAGTCCCCGCGACGCGTCAACTTCCTCGTCCAGATGTCCTAGAGATCCCTTCCGAGTGCCTGAGTCCAGAGTTGTGAGTCCCCTTCAGAGAGAGCCCCGTCCAGTCCGAGTGAATCGCATCGCAAACAACCAACACCACCTTCGAGTTCATCGCCATCGTCACAGCATTCCGTGACACTCCAGTGATCGTCTATATATTCCCCCTTGGATTACTGCTCCCGTGTGCATCGTCCTTTTCGTCTATCTGATTCTACATTAGGGGTGAGTCCATTTTCATCATGTCAAAAATTACTCTTGATGATGTACCTTACCTTAGAAATAGCCTCAAAACCGGTAAAACTGCCACCTGAAATTACTGCACGCCATTTGTTTTGAAGATATTCCCTATGATCGAGACAGTCGCAAGAGACTTAGAAAATTTTCCGGCTTTCCCCCCACTTTCGATATTGATGCCCTAAAGAAATCTCTCCTCACAAAGTTAACTACTCCTGATATTATTTCTGTAATAAATCTACTACATCTAGAGCCTGACGGTGAAAACGAAATTATGATTCAATCCATTCTCAATTCCCTTCAAGATCTTTCCCTTTTCGATAACAAATCTAGTTCCGCAGAGTCTGAGAGTGAAGATGATGTACTTTCTCCTACCAAATCAGAACCGAAACCAAAGGCTACAGAGGAAGACCTTGACCTGAGGTGTCAATCAGAGCTCAGCGATTTGCACTTATCCGAAAATTTTGGCACAGTGCCAGGGCAGCCACATAGGCCAAATTCTCCCCCGCACGCGCGTTTATCGTTTTCCATAGACGATTTGAAGAGAACAGTACGCCCGTTTTGCGGCACTGATAACTACCCAGTTGAGAGATTCATTCAGAATCTGGAGGAAATTTTTGCGCTTTACGGCCTTGACGAACTGCAATGTCTTCTGTTTGCCAAACAGACATTACAGCAGGACGCAAAGATTTTCGCGCAAAGTCTTCGAGGATTATCCTCTTGGGATCAGCTTAAAGAGAATTTGATTGAGGAATTCGGCTGTAAAATTAATGGTGCCGAATTACACCATCTTTTGCGCCAGAGAAAGATGAGAAAGGATGAAACAGTTTCGACCTACTTTATTCATATGCGTGAAATCGCAAGTAGGGGACAAATCGACATGCAATCCTTGTTCGATTATGTCATCAATGGTATATATGATCCTTTCAACCAGAAAATCGTTCTTTATGGTTCTAAAACCATACAGGAATTTAAAGATAAGTTGAAAGTTTTTGATAAAATTTGTTCCACCATGAGGAGAAACACTAATTCCCAACCTCCCCAGTTGAGATCCTCCAGACCCAGTCCAGATAATTTCCGCCCGTTTCGGAAGCCAGAGAGACATTACCCACCAACACCCCAGAAATTCCACCCCACCCCTGAGATTTGTTTCAACTGTGGATCAAGTGGTCATAAAGGATATAATTGTCCTGAAAAACAAAAAGGGATTAAGTGTTTTAAATGCAATAAATTTGCCAATCATCTAGCCAAAATTTGTCCTGAATCTCTTGCTGTTCACCAAAGTTTTGTACAACCTTGTCAGAGAAAAATAATGAAAGATGTTCAAATTTTAAATATCACTGAACAGGCCCAAATAGACACAGGTAGTGAGGCTACTATGCTTGACAAGAATTTATACTTCAAACTTGGTTCTCCTGCATTAAGTAAAGATGATATTAATTTTGTTGGTATTAGTGGAGATAAGATTACTCCATTAGGCTACTTTAACAGTGTTATTTCTATTGATGGTTTTAATATTCCCGCTAGTATTTATGTGCTTGAAAGTGTCAGTAATAATTTTGTGTTAGGAATGGATGTGTTGCAAAAAGTAGTTTTTTCATTTTGTGATGGTACTATTAAGATAGAGAAATGTTCAGAACCAACAATCCAGGTCAGTACAGTACGTATTTGCCATGAAAAGGTGTCTTCCAATAATTGCTCTGATAAACCAGTTGACATTAAACATATTAAGAGTAGTACTCCTGAAGATGATTGTTTTTTGTGTAATATTGCAAATTTCAGTGTACCAGAGCTAGTTGATTTGTCTCATGTTATGAATCCTACTGTTAAATATGAGTTGTCTGTACTTCTTCACAATTACTCCCCTAACGCTACAAAATCCCCTGAAGTATCTTTAAAAATTATACTTAGTGATGATATCCCAGTGTGTCAGCGTCCCAGACGACTTCCCCTTGTTGAGCAAAAAGTTGTCCAGTCCCAAGTTAATGAATGGCTTCAACAAGGTATAATCCAACCTAGTTCTTCAGAATATTCTGCCCCAGTAGTACTTTGCCGAAAGAAAAATGGCCAACCACGTTTATGTGTAGACTTTCGACAACTAAACAAGAAAATAATCAGAGATCGGTATCCTCTTCCCCTCATTGATGATGTCATTGACAAACTTGAGAACGCTAAAGTATTTTCATCCCTCGACTTGAAAAATGGATTTTTTCACGTGCCAGTGGATCCATCAAGTACGAAATTTACATCTTTTGTAACATCCGACGGACAGTTCGAGTTCCTGAAGGCCCCATTTGGTCTCTCCACCAGTCCTACCATATTCATGCGCTACATCAACAGCATTTTCAAAGATTTGTTAATAGATAACACCCTGATATTGTATCTCGATGACTTGATCATCCCTTCCACCAACGACGTAGAGGGCCTCCAAAAGCTCAAACGTGTTTTGCAGAGAGCTTCGGAGTATGGTTTGGAGATAAACCTTAAGAAGTGCCACTTTCTAATGCGCCAGATCGAATTTTTGGGTTATGTCATCGAAAACGGTACAATAAAGCCTTCCCCTCTTAAAACAGCAGCCGTACGGAATTTTCCTGACCCTAAATCAACCAAACATATCCAATCTTTCCTTGGCCTCACGGGATATTTCCGAAAATTTATTCCCAAGTATGCTGAAATAGCCAAACCTTTAAGTGACCTTCTCCGTACCAATTCTACATTCGACTTTGGACCCGCCCAAATTACTGCATTCCAGACCCTGAAGAACCTGCTTACGTCCAATCCTGTTTTACATATTTTCCAGCAAAACTATCCCTTAGAGTTGCACACAGATGCAAGTAGTTTTGGATTTGGAGCTGTCCTCCTCCAACAGAGTGAAGATGGAAAATTCTACCCCTTACACTATATGAGTAAGAAGACCACACCCCAACAGGAAAAGTATTCTAGCTACGAGCTTGAAATTTTAGCTATTATAGAAGCTGTTAAGAAATTCCGCATCTACCTTCTTGGTACCCGATTTAAATTAGTTACCGACTGTGATGCATTCACGAAAACCCTCCACAAAAAAGATCTTAGTCCCAAAGTAACCAGATGGTCCCTCCTCCTTGCTGAATTTGACTTTGAAGTTGTTCATCGACCCGGTCGACAACTACCTCATGTCGATGCCTTAAGCCGTTATACGGTCCTTTCAATCACAACCCATTGCGAGATAACTAAGCAAATAGCAACTGCCCAAGACACAGACGAATTTGTCAAGGCAATGAAAATTTTATGTGCACAAAACAATGCCTCAGAGTATCGCCTTACAAATGACATTCTTTACAAGAGCACCCCAGAGCGCGATCTGCTAGTAGTTCCTGAAGCCATGCAAATAGACATTATCCAACAAGTCCACAGAAAAGGTCATTTCGCCCTCGCTAAGACAGAAGAACTAATCAAGCGTGACTATTTTATCCCAAAATTAAAAGACAAAGTCCAGCAAGTTATATCCAACTGCATCGAATGCATTTTGTGCAATAGAAAACGCGGTAAAGCAGAAGGTACATTGAATCCCATCCCTAAAGATGATGCCCCTTTAACAACTTACCATCTCGATTTCATTGGTCCATTACCTTCTACGAACAAGAATTACAATCATATACTTAGCGTAATTGATGCATTTTCTAAATTCGTTTGGCTTTATCCAGTAAAGTCCACTACAACCCACTGTGCAATAGAAAAGTTAACTCTCCAGCAAACTGTTTTTGGCAACCCTGAACGCTTTATCACCGATAGAGGAAGTGCCTTTACCTCTAAAGACTTTGCAGAATATTGCGCCTCCCAAGGAATAAACCATATTCTCACCACCACAGGTATTCCCAGAGCAAATGGTCAAGTTGAGCGCCTGCACGAAACCCTAATCCCTGTCTTGGCCAAAATTTCCATAAACGACCCAACCAAATGGTTTAAATATGTGCCTGATGTTCAAAGAATACTCAACAGCACAACCAGCCGTAGCACCAATTTCACTCCTTTTGAATTAATGACTGGCAAGAAAATGAGAAACGTCGAAGATCTACAAATTGCTTCAATCCTGAGAGAAGAGTTTAACGCCAACATGATGAAAGAAAGACAAAACCTGAGAGATGAAGCCAAAAAGAACATTTTGAAAATACAAGAGGAGAATAGACGCCAGTATAACACCCGGAGAAAACCTGCTACACTTTACAGAGTCAACGACTTGGTCGCCATAAAGAGAACCCAGTTCGGCACAGGGCTTAAACTCCGCCCGAAATTTTTTGGACCTTACCGTGTCACGAAAGTAAAGTATCACGACCGTTATGACGTGGAAAAGATCGGAACTCATGAAGGACCGAACGTAACTTCCACTGCTGCTGATCACGATCACATGAAACCCTGGCGAAGACCGGATTGACACTTTTTGAACATTATACCTTTTCTCGCATAACTTTGACTCTTTTCTTTTTATTTTCTTTTCAGACTCTTCCATTTGAACAGTGACTGCTTCCAGTGTTTTTCACCTTCGAAGTTACCTTATATTTTCATCTTTGTATTAATATCAGTTTTTTTTCAGTTTCCGGCTTATATGCAGTCAACTTTACGTCTGTAATTTTTTTTTTAATTTTTTTTAATGTTTTTCTGTTTACTACATCTTTATTTTTTTTATCTCTTTTCATTATGAAGTATTTTAAACTTTTGATTTAAATTTTGAGGATATTATTCCCCTGTCTTTTGCTGTGTTTTTGTTTCTGTTCTCATTTTAGCTGCTTAGAACTTAACTGTTTCACTGGCTGCGAGGTCTCAGCCATATCAGGATGCGCCGAGAGTTGTGGGGAGCAGGATCCCTACCACTCAACTCCTCTCACCACACGTGCCGAGCTCTAACAAAGGATGTCCTTGGACCTTGGTTGAGAACGGCAATAACCACGCCCTTGCCCATGAGCTGGCAGAGCTTCCATAGAAGAGAGAGAGAGAGGAGACGAGCGAGAGCGCTCGCATTTCTTTGTGAAACTTAACTTCTTTGTTTGTGATCGTCCCCCCTTTCTGTTTTGTCTAATGTAATGTCTTATGTAATTCTAGTCTAAACCAATAATTAAATTAACTTAATCCCAATACCTTGCAATCACTGGCTTCCACACTACAATTATTCTAACTGAAGTATTTCCTAAGAGCAATTGGAGAGTATTTTCTAAGAGCAATAGTTTGGAAATTTTGCGAAACAATTTTTTGAACTTGGGTTAAAGTTCTAAAATTTGAAATGCTTTCTATTCCAAAATATAGTTCTTTTGCATGATTTCTCTTCAGATGTTTTGGGAGAGTTCATTAAGTACACAAATTTACCAAGGTATGCATCTTAATTAAAGTATGATGAAAATAATATTAACTCAATTCACACTCTGAAAGTAAAATAAAAACCTAGACAGTAGTGTAATATAAAACTAATAAGGAGTAAATGAAATTCTGAAAATAAAAAAGGAGGGGTTGTCGAAAAAAGCTTTCACTACTTCCCAAGAGAATAAATAGAAATAACTTTATGGAAAAGGTACTCAACAATTCTTTTAGTTTCAACCTATAAAATCCAATTCCCATAAAAATTTGAGAACACAAATTTGTGAGACTCTTTTCCAGAAGAAAGCAATCCTTATACCATGTATTATTTACAGAAATGCATCACATTATTACATTACAAAAGAGAAGACATATTCAGATTGACATTACGAAAGATAAATGTTAATCAAGATGTTATACAGGGTGTTTTAAAAGTCCGCAAGAAGAAAAGAAAAAGTTCACAAATATGCAAGTTTTTCGTGTTATCATGTAGTTGAGAGTTTTTTTAGTTAAGAAGAAACAAATTTTAATTAAAAGAATCAAAGAAACTTGCAATTTTACGAACTATTTTCACATTTTCTTCATGTCATCTCATCGAATATTTAAGATATTTTCATGAAATATTTCTTTCTCTGCCTTTGTCATGATATGGCAAATAATTTCTCGGTGTTCCCGGTGTTTTTTCTTTCTCTTTAATTTTCGGTAAAACCTTAAGGTAAACTTCCGGAAATTTCCGAAATGATTTTTGAATGTGTTTTTCAAAAACGGGGGGGGGGCTCTCAAACTATAGGCCAGCCTAATATAGACAGCTGACCCCCAGTATTAAGAGATGTTTTGAACGGGATGAAAACGGCACCGGGAACACCAAGATGAAAACGAGAAATACCAGTTGAAGAAATTAAAGTAACTACTTTGAATAGTATACTGAAAGTCCCGTGCAACCACCAGTTACCCTTACTGCTGAAGAAGTCATGAAAGCTAAAGAGTTGATTCTCGTTCCAAAGAGAGTAGCGGGTGCAAACCTCATTACTCTCGGCCTACTTCATAAAATCCAAATCCACCCAAATCTCTAACGACCGATTAAATTAATAAACCCAACGTCCCACGCGACCCTTTAAAAGGAAATTGAGCCCCAATGCGATTACGGCGATATTAGCACCCAGTTCTGTGTGTCACCATCAGAGAGAACTGGCGCGGAGATGTCGAAACTGTCCACGCAACGATTAAACCCGGGTAAATCGCTCTGCCCCATCACGCCACCAGTTAATTAGGTCGTGCCCGAGAATGAGTCGGAATTGCATGCTGAGATCCGATCGCTCGGTTTCCGGAGGTAACTGATTTCGTGGTGGGGGAGAGCTTTTTTTGGGGGGGTAATTGTAACGTTTCCTGTTCGGATTTGGGAGATTGTTGGATGGAGTTGTGGGTGGAATGGGGTTAAACAGAAAGAATGTAGGTTTCGATGTATTTGAGTGATAAGAGCAAAGAAAACATGAAGAAAATAAGTCATACATGTGTTAAAACCTGAAATGTAGATTTATGAGGGTAATGTAGAGGAACTGCCCAACCCAAGCCGTTTAACCCGCTTTTAGATCAGACCTAGTCAAGACTAAAAGTGCTAGAAGGGTTCCTTGCAATGGATCTGATTTCAGTCATATCACTTGAGAAGCTTATGGAGATTAGATTATCCCGTAGCAGTTTTCAGAGTCGAACAGTGCTGCATTAATGTTGGCCAATATCTCAAAAATCTATATGAATGTTGTTTTTAATTATTTAAAAGACTGGGTCTGAAAACATTCTAAATAACAATATTTGAATTAAATAAACCTGAAAATTTAAATGTTTTTTTTGCTGCTTTTTTTATAATCAATGTCGGAGAAACAATATTGGCTTGCAAAAACCAATGCTGGGAAATGTTGTAAATATTGACCGATATATCCAAAGGGATCGTTTTGACAAAAGTAGAACGATATTGCTACCTGGTGCTACCTGGGTTTCTCTCTCATATATCTGGATGAACTCTTTTTTATATCGTCCGTTCATTGATTGTTACAGAGCTCAACTACCGAACAGTTCAAAATAAATTTCAAGGGGCATGCAGCTCATTCTGCTTAGTACAGGTTATAAGAAGAAACAGTACTTATTTTACCATAAAGAGAAAAAAGATAAAAAAATCGGTAAAAAATGGGTAATGAACAAATATCCATAAAAAAATCAAATTTTATGCAAGTAAAATTTTTTTTTTCCAATTAACGATTTTGTATAGTAAAGGTCAGGCACAGACATGCTATCAGATTTGGAGTGTTCAATTAACATAGTAATTTCAGTTAAGTCCAACATGTTTATTTCAGTGCTCAGCCAAATGCAATGAAGGTGAGATGCACAGAGACGTCCACTGTCCCAAGACTCACCATTGCAACCCCAACACCAAACCCGAGGAGAGAGCAACCTGCACCTTGAGACCCTGCGTGGACTGGGTGGACGGACCTTGGAGCCAGGTAATGGTTTTCTATAGTTTTAAAATAAAAAGAACTATTCAAAATGTTTTTATATCCTTGCGCGATTTCTTTTGTACTGTAATGACATTCCGACCAATGAAGTGAAAAGCAATTGCCATTTATGGTAACTCATTGTATGAGAGACAAGGTATAAACTTGAGTCAAATTCCACAAAGTTATAAAAGTGGATGTAGAAAACAGTAATATACTAACTATAATTATCCCTATGTAAATTTTCTTCGCTTTTATCATAAAAAAAAAATGAATTTATCCTTTTAACCTATACACCTATACAGGCCGTTTCAATAAGTCCGTCCTAACTCTGTAGAGAAAAATTCTTTGCGTGGTGATGTACATAAGAAATGCGCGAAGAACTATGCCTAACCGACGACTATTTATTGTTTGAAGAATGTGATGTCATCCGATAAAGTTAATTATTTCATTTCACAGTGCGCGCATACATTTGCAGTGGATATTTTTAACATATTAGTGTAAAAACATTCCATGTTTTACATAAAACTTTTTAGCTTAATCCTGAAATGACGTCATACCGTTTTCGCTTTTTTTGTCGCAATTTTTTCGAACTGAGGGTCGCTCTTTGAATATTTTTTATCTACTCCATGCAAAAAATATGACTGTACAGAGTAAAGGCTTGAACGTTGTAAAATAAATAAAGCTTGATTGGTATACTATAATAATAACTTAAGGTTACAGCCTAATACTATACGTATATTCTTATACCCTAATAGTTCAGTTAAAGTAAATAATTATTAAGTTCAAAAGGTAAACATGAACCCCATAAGCAGAATATCCTAATAATAGTTCTATATAACCATCCCTAATGCTAAAAGCCATCTCTCATAGATATCAATATTGACTAACTAGAATACCACTCGCTATCAAAAGCCATACTTAACGGTATCGGGAAGTTCTATTAAGCAAACATAATGTAGTATCTAAATCGACAATAGGGCTTTCAGAAGATTATTATAGAAATTATATTATCTAACATATAGTTTCCATAGAGTTAATCGTAGTGAATTGAAACAACAAATTCTCCTGTCATTTCAATCAAAAGTCAATTGTTAGAAAATGTCCTTTTGAGAGAATTCATAACGAAATTAAACATTACATATTATTTGTTTTATACAGTAACGAAAATGAATACTATGTAGAACAAACAGGTAAGTATAGGGTATGACTGGTTCAGAGGCGTATTTATATCGTGTTGATTTAAATAGCTGGATGACGTGTATTTTTTCCAGTGCTCTGCGACTTGTGGAGGGGGTGTGCAGATTCGTCACGTGAAATGTGTCAACTTGACCTCGCAAGGTCCGGCCACAGGGTGCTCTCTGGAACTGAAACCCAACCACAGACAGCCTTGCAATATCGACCCCTGTCCGGAAAGCAAAGCTGGTGAGCACATTTTTGAATATACATAGTTAGTAAATTTAAAAATAAGCAAGCATACTCTATATTCATTTATGTGGTCAGATAATAATAACTAAACAGGTTATAAAAACAAAACCCAACTATGTCTATAAACTTTTTTTACTATGTCATCAAAGTTAAAGAATATTACCTCAGAAAATTTATAAAAATCTTTAAAAAGGTTTAAATTTTCAAAAATATTCAGAGTAAGATACGAATTGATCTTCCCTCGGTCTTTGGTTACATTTGTTTCAACCGAAATGTAGTCACTCTCCCCCAGTTACAAAATTATCAGTAAAAATAACTTAAAATACTGCTTAAACTTCTTTTATTTAATTATTTTAAAGTTATATCTACTTAAAAATCCACGTAATCACAACAGTAGTATAATTATAATAATTCTGTGTTATCACCTGAGTATACACTCAAATTGTCATTAAATGTGTATCGTCTCGCATAACAATATAAACTCTTGTATTCTCTTTTGTTGGCATTTACAGCTAAATTTTTATTTATTGTACAATATTAGTTCGAAAATAAATCCAATACCATACACAACAAATCGAAACATTTGAAAACCGTAAAGAAGACAACCCAACGAAAATTTTTATCCAAGAATTAAATGCCTAGAAACTCTACACACATCCAAACTGAAAAGATTATATACCACAATTTACCGTTTACTAAAGTCAAAATAATAATAAGAAAAAGCGATCCTAAATGTAGCTGTCAACATGAAAAATTCCCCATTTCAATGATCACCCGCCTCTGCCATTAGAAGAACCCCCAATAATATAATTTCCTCCCATAAAAAGATCCATTTGAATGTAGCGTGCTGAGAATCCCGTTCTAGATATCGATCTACCCCTGCCTTGTGATGAATGATATTGCCGGCCGACGACATCCTAATCTGTCCTAATCATCGATTAATCCTGTTCGAATCTATATCGACACCCGAGACGATGAAGACTGTATTCCGGAAAGAATTTTTCAGTTTCATTTTTGACACGCTTGCTTGGGATTGAACAGTGTCATTATTGAATTATTTCACGCATGCGATACTTGTGTCGTTCCGTCAGTATCTCTTCATGATGTTAAAATGGCTGATTTAGATTTTAGATTTCTTTAAATTTTGGCTATTTCTTTTTATTTTACGCTGCGTATGCGGCTGAGGGTTTTTAAAAAGTAAAGTATAAGGGGAAGAAATTAAGAAGAAAAAAGCCTTAAAAAATAGTTTTAGTAAATTGACATTTCGAAAATTTCAAATTAAATTATATAGTCATAACATTTATCATTATTTAATTCTTTCTCCTGTTCTTTTTTACATTTCTTCATACGATATAATCTACTGTCATTCTGTGTCATTCTGTCTACTGTGTGAAGTTTCTAAATTAGCATTAAAAATGAAATTATATCTATTTTACATCGTTTATTGATATTGGAAGATAGTTGAAAAATTTCTTAAGAACCCATAAATTTCTTATAAGTGAAACATGCCGCCCTAAAACATGTTAAAACTTTCCTCGATTTGTATGAAGTAGGTAAATATAATGTCCCTAAAAATCACTTGTTAATGTGTGTGAACGAAATTATCGTATTTATTTTTAAGTATCCTAAAAAAAGATGCAGGTGACCGGGAAATAGAAAATATTATATGATCTTAAAGCTCAAAGTTTTTTGAGGTTAAACTTACTTTTAACAACGATTCTTTGCTAGGAAAAACACCAATGAATCTGCAAATAAATAACAAAAATGACTTCAACTCTATTAAAGTATGATATAAATAGTTAATAGAAGGAATTAGTGCTAAACTGTGTTTAGAGAATTAAATGCCATTTTTATGACTATCAAGAGCTATAACCAAAGGGATAATGTTTCTTAAAACTTTAATTTTAGCATCATAATTACAAATACAAAGGGAAATATTTACGATCAATTACAGGCGTGAAGCCTAGCACAATTGAAGCAATACATAGCTTTGTGTGATAAATACGTAAACTAGAAGATAACTAGACATTTTCGTTCTTGAAAACTAAATAAATAAACGAATATCATTTTAAAATTCAAATCCTAACATAAAAATTTTGCAATATTTAATACCAACTGACGCCAAAGAGCTTTCGAACCATCTCATCCCAAAACATAATTAACTGATTCCTACAACTCATGAGAAGAACAAAGAGTTCTCCCTGATAGCGTCGTTTCCCTAAGTAGATAAACGGGTCACAATTAATTACTAATGGCATTGCCTTTGGAGGTAGTTCCAGCTTTTGTTTTAAGCCCGGAGATAGTCCGGGAAATTCATTGCGATGACGTTCCGATGCAGATAAATGCAATATTTTGTCTCTGAGTTATTTTTTTTTTCGTGATTTGAGTTTGTCATCAGTTGAAGATGGATTTTAAATTTCATTGTTCGAAGTTAAGATTGTGGATTCAGTTGTCGTATCTCGGGATATTTCGTATCAGTCTTGATGTGATATTTTTTGTTGGTTCGAATTGAGGAGTTTTTCCCCCCATCTGTGAAAATTTCAAGAGCGTATGATCCATTTTAATTACATTTCTCGATGAAATAGAAGTTAAAAGGAGACATTTAAAAGTTCAAGAGTAAATATTTTAAAATTTCCGTTTTATAACTTTCATTTGCATCTAAAGTTATGCGTGAAGCGTTTTCGCTTGGTGCTTGTGACCAAAAAAAGGGTTTATGATGATTATTATTGTACTTCCAACGAATTTGTCCAATTATCTTATTTTAATTTCTTATTTACCTTATTTGAATTAACTTTTCTTTCATAAACACGCTTTTATTTATTAAAAAATACATAGAGTATTTCAGCACTTTTTGTAAATATTGAAAGTCTTTGTACTTATTGTATTCTTTCAGTAAGATAAAGATATTTATCTTATTTTTTCGCTAATGCATATGAAATTATAACCAAAATATTCCCTCTTAGTGTAAAAATGCTTTACCTTTTAACTTTTTAATGGATTTTTAAATTGTTATCTCTAAACATTTCTTTATCATTTTTTACACAACTTTGATAAGTACATATCAAGAAGTACAATGAAATGAATTAAAAATGATAAGTACATTTTGATAAGTACTCATCCTTTTAAAATAATAAGAATACTAATTTCATCCTCTTCCAGCTTTTAGCGAATGCCGTGACAAGATGGAGAACGGCATGTGCAAATCCCTTCGCCACATGTGCGGAACGTGGTACTTCAAAGAAAAATGCTGCGCTACCTGCACCAAGAAAAGCAGACCCCGTAGAATCCACCACCCTTCGAGAGACCAACGAAAGCACCACCACTCTTAGCACTAGAACCCTAGACACGCCATTGAACTAATTCCTAGCTTGTAGTTCTTTTTTCCTTCAATGCTTCCGTTCTTCTGCTGATTTGGGGACAGTGCTGGAAACGATGGAATTCACAAAGGAAGTTTTCGATGTGTCTACAGAGAGAGTTTTAGTTTGAAGTCTACATTACTCTGTTTGCTTGTTTTGCTCTTATTTGAATCTCCTTTGGTCTTCAGTTGAGAGAACTTGAGGAAATATTTGCTTGGAGTGATGAAGACAATAATATTATCAGCTATGGTAAGATGGCATTTTGGTGCTGAAGATAGTGATGTGTCAAATGGAGAATATATGCATCAAAAGACAATTTGAAATCAGCTGAAGGTTGATTAATGGAAAATATTCTATTTACTTAGAGTTAACTGGAGTGGAGGAAACATACTCTTTTCTCATCTTGAGGTAATTTTAAATCGAGTATATAGTGGTAACATATGGAAGAGGTGTGTTTGATTCATTGAGAAACAATTTTATACTGAGCTCATAAAGAATGTTATCAGATTTACATAGACATTGCGAGGTATAATTTCGTTACAAGAGAGATGATGAGTGGAAAATATTTTCTGGGGATGTTTCATACAGAAAAATGTACGTTGGCGGAAAATATCTTTGAACATCAACAGAAAACATAAGATATGTTGATCACAGTACCAAAAGTAATTCCTTATGCTTGAAAACCATAATGGAATCTACCAAAAGGGAAAACTTTGTGAAAAAGTGAATTATATTTGGAAACGAGTTCAATCAAAATAGGAAAGGGATCTTCGTTGTATTCGCTTAGAAAAACGCTACGGTGCTGACAAATTTTTTGAACTGTATAACATAAATTTGCAAATTGAAATAAAAAGGAGTAGCGTGTGTTTTTGAAGGAGAAAAATATTTTATCTTAGAAGGATTAAAGGTGTGCAGAAAAAAGGAACTGATCCTTTCGTTCGTTTTCTCAGTTAATTACACGAAGCTAACTTAGTAACGAAAAACTCCCATCTAATCTAAACCCTGGAAAAGGGATTTCACCACTACTAAGTCTTCAAGTTGTCCTAAAGCCTTGTAGGAAAGTGTGGACGATGGAAGAGCAGTACGCAAGTGTAAATCCTGTTTTCTAATTAAAACTGGAGAACATGTTGTGAAAAGGCATCAACTATCAGTATCAAGAAGCAATTCAAATTCTCTTAGGAAGAAGTTGTATGCGAAAACTCTATGTGAAGGAAAGATATGAACATGTAAGATAACACGAGGAATGTTATGCGAGATGATGGGTAATCTTAAAATAAATGACAATACTGCGTTTGAGATACTTGGTGAACAGTGCTAAGTCTCCAAAGACTTTTAAGACTGCATCAGTACGTAGGCATTAATGTTATGATATGTCGAAACATTTTAATTGATGTATCTACAATTGGAGGTGATTACTCTTAGAGTTTAGAGTGGTTTTCAGACAAAGAAAGAGTTTATTTAAAATAGGTTTCAGGCTATACTGAGAAAACTATACATAATAACTAATGTATTGGCAATTGCTATCTTACCAGGCTGATGAAAATGTATTGAAAGACTATGAGAGTTAAAAGGTCATATAAAACATATCTTGTTTTATGAAATTAAAAATAATCACATAACAAGGTATTTCAAAATACTCTGTAAGAGTGAGCAAAATGAATTTGTGATTTTGTTTATTATTTGTGCTAAATCAGTATTATTAGTTGAAGTCTTTTGATAAATATTTCATATCAGCCAAAATATTTGAAAACCTTATGCATGGAAGAAAAAAACATCTGCATTTAATAAAGATCTGAAGTGTAAGTTTGTTTTGCTATTTCAGTTGTAGATGTTCATTTCGTATATCTAACTTTTCGATGTAATAAATTATTTACCATATTTATTGGAAATATTTTTACTTTTTGCATTTCAGCTTTAAAGTCCTAGAAATTAAATTATTCCGAAAAGAATTTCGAAGGAATATGCCTCTTATTAATGTCTCCTTAAAAGAGTAAATAAGGTAAATATCTTTAACTATTATCTTAAAATAAACTTTTCAAAATAACATTGAGTAATTTATTAACAGAATTTTTTTCTCGTTAATTTTACTGGAGAATAACTTGTATGTAATTTTGCATCTCTTATTAGATTTTATATTTTACCATAAAAATCTATTAAAATTTAATATTAAAAATCAAATCAGCGGCATCGAATTAATTTCCAATTAATATCAACAATAAAGTCACTTATGTTTCGATTCATTTTTAGGTTTT
Source organism: Tetragnatha montana (assembly GCA_963680715.1). Classification (NCBI taxonomy): domain Eukaryota; kingdom Metazoa; phylum Arthropoda; class Arachnida; order Araneae; family Tetragnathidae; genus Tetragnatha; species Tetragnatha montana. The sequence goes on from OY796683.1 coordinate 18,403,584, forward strand.
AATAAGATCCTTAATTTTAATTCTTAATATTCATTCAAAATAAATGTAAGAAATTAAATAAGGCGATCTTTAAAACAGATTTCATAAACATTGGACCAAAAATTAATTATTTTTTATTTTAACAGAATTTTATTATTTTCTGTTCTTTTAAACCAGTGTTTCCCAACTCGCAGAAGTCCGTCGACCACTAAGCCTTGGATTGGAACTTTTACGGACCATCGTTTTATAACTTAAAATTCTTAACCCTCACGGAAGGGATGAATTCAATTTGTGTATCCCCACAAATTAAACAGCTGAAACCATCTGCAAGAGTACAATTCAATACTATCTTGTTCAATGCTATCAAATTCCTATTTAATTGAAAATTTTTTGTGTGCAACGGTGTCCTTTAACGTGCCACTTTCAAGACCGACACGGAACACCTATGGTTCGTGGACCACAAGTTTGAGATCCGATGTTTAAAAAAAAAAAGTATAACTAACGATACAATTTTTTTATGTAAAATTTAAACAACATTATTATGTATACAATATATTTGATGAAATATAACTTCTTAAATTGGATAAACATAAAATAATTTCATTGTTAGGAATTTTATACCGAAGTTAATTTAGATCTCAATATTTTCTTACATTTTTCTGGATGAAATAGTTTCTTATAAAAAGCATTAGTCGGTCATAGTTCTCAAAGATTTATTAAAGCAAGAAATGCGAGAAAAATGCTTTGTCTGTGTTGAAAAATGCTACAGATAGTACGATAGTAGTAGAGTTATTTTTCATAGTTTATAACGAGAGAAAGGAATCTAACAAGATCATTCAAACTGAATATTTTAGGAAGAATTATGAGTATTAAAATATCTTCTTTGCTTATAAATGCAATCCCCAGTTTTGTTTCAAAATTAGATATTAAAATGAAGTTGAGGGAATGCCGGGGAAATATGAGAGGTATCACGCATATTTTAGGTAGCCTTCCGGCAAATAAAAAAGTATTAAAGCGAATTTTTACATTGTACATGTGCACTTTGATGTATTTTCATCTATTTTGAAAACATTTCTTGTTAATTAACCCGGGGGTGTATATGTATATGAGAAATACTTCTACTTTAATTTTTTCTGTGTTGTGAAACATTGGGAGTTAATAAATATTTTTTTTATAATCTACTCATTAAAAAGTCTTCTCAGTAACCAGAAATGTAAGAAACATAAAAATTAATAATGAGATATACAAATTGTAATTTACCATTTTATCTTAGTTTATTTTGAAAATCAAACAGTCGAATTCAGCTAGGCGTTTACAAATCATTCGTGAACATTGACATTTTATTCTTAACCGTGGAATTATCACTATTAGTAGAAAAAATTTAACAAATAGACGTAAGAGTAATAAATTAAAATAGGTATCTACTTTCTTAAAAGAGTAAATCTAGTTGTGATTCTTCACATACAGATTTTACTTTAATAAACTTTTCTACAGACCAAAGGACGTATATAATAAAGAGTTTTGAAATGTTTTGGTCTACCTACAACAACTTTTTAATTTATGAATCATTAAAATATTTCAAAATAATAGCCTAGACTTTCCACCTGATAAACATTCTAACAGCACCCCACCTAGGCTCTAAATCCTTTCCGAAAATATGCCTCTAAGTCCCTAAAACTCAACAAGCAAAGTTTCAATTTATAAATACTTTTGGGCGTTCTTGAAAGCAAAAGAAAAATCAACTCCCTCCAGGTATGTAAAAGCTTTTCTAGACTTTCCCTGGAGCCTGATTTTTTCGCTCTAAGATCATAATCGGATCACACAATATCCCTGCATTTTCGCTGGTTTCGCATTTTAAATCTTTTCATTTCTGTTTTTTTTACCACAAAAAGAAAGAGAGTGGCATATATTTTGAAATTTCATTTCCCATCAATCTGTGTTTCTTTGAAGACAGTGGTGGCAGTTCGTTCTTTGGTTTGGAAGTGTCAGCGAATGGATTATTTAGCGAGTAGGATGGAAACTAGTTACTTTTATAACTGCGCAAATATTCTAATGCTGATTTCTGAAGGAAATAGTTTTTAATGTTTGATTTGAGGATTGTTGTCTTTATGTTAATTTTACAGATTAATTCACATCACTGGGAACTAGATAATTAAGTAGGATTTTGTATAAAATCATTATTATTTCAATCATAAGTTGTCAGATTTCGTGTAAAAAATGTTTTAAAAATTGGAATTATTGATTTGACTGGGAAATCGTTTACACTTATAATCAACCATTTTAATAGAAGAAATGTATTTAGATAATTTTAAAAAAGGTTTTCGATAGTTTTCATAAAAAATTGCTTAAATAGCTGCCCATTGCCTTAAAAACTTTACTTGTTATCTCACTATACATAAAACTAATCGAAACGAGGAGAGTGCAACGTGCATTTTTATCTTATATCTAATTCTTAGATAAGTTTTAAAACCATATTTATCTTTGATAATAAAATCAACGCAATTAAAATCTCTCTATGCTTACCTTATATAAACTTTCAACTTTTAAAATTAACAACAGGTATGGAAAAGAAAATGTTAATAGTTTTATGCTGTTTGGCATCATGAATTTTTCTGTTGTCCCGTTTATAGACCAAAAAATAAATATGAAGTAAAAAAAACACGAGGAAAATTCTAGATAAAAACACAAAAAATTCATTGCAAACGCGTAAAATATTTTATCAAAACATCAAAATTTCATTTAGCCAGCCAGGCTTCCTCACACGTGGTAAGATAAAGATGTTGACAGTTGCTTTTTCGATTTAGCTCTTGAAAGCATCACAGAAAATCAGTAACTCTAGAACATATAAATGAATGATAAGGTTATGAGTAGTATGGGAAAAGAAAATGTGTGATGTAAATGCCTTTTTAATATCACAGAAAAAAAAATACTCTTAAAAAATGTATTTTTCCCAGAAAGGAAAGAAAATTTTCTCAGCATCTAAACAGTGAATGCATTTTGAATGTACAAAAACTGAAAAGTAAGATTAGTGAGGAAATAAAGTTTTTACAAGCAACCATTTTGCCTTTAAAACAGATTCCATGGCAAAGTAAGGTAACCGGAAAAACATTACCTCAAAAATTTTTTTGAAATATGTAATAACATTGATGTTTTGTTGTTCTAATCTAAACTTAAAAAATGTGACAAAAAGGACCTAATTAAGTTTTTAAATACATTAAAAAATAATAGAGGATTTATAACATCTTAAAAATGTGAACCAAAAGAGATACAAATAGGTTCTAGCTGTAATACTGCCTGTTTGCATAAGAAATAATGAATATAATTTTAAAAAAAAATTCCTATTTTATACTAACGATTTTAGTAATTACATGACGTATAAAATGTTTAAAGCTCGTGTTATAGCTAATCACAGATATTACCTACAACATATGATTGGCCTTATAGTGTATAGTCTAAAAGTATCTAAGTTTTATCAATCTCATCTCAGTGAATAGACTCTTTTATCACGAAAAACGTATTGCACAAATCAATATCATTTTAGGTGAAAAATTAAAAAGACAAACTCATTTCCCTTTTTATGATACAACATCGAACAAACATACTGTAACATCTGGCTTCCAAAACAGCAATGTTCGTAGGAGTCATAGTAGGAGTAGTACGTGAAAATAGCAGATGTTGTAGCCATCAGAGCAGAAAGAGTTGCGCTGAAACTAATTGTCTAGCAATAATATTGCAACCCTTTTTACACCCTATAATTCACCGGTAAAAGCGTAGTATGACGTGTCAAAGGTCGATTGGTTTTTAATGTAGCGTATAAATTTCTAAAACAGTTTTTTCCATTACAAGGAAAGGTTCTTCAATAGTTTCCCCTTGACTCATTTTGGTACAATAGGAGTTTTAACTTAATGATCATTGAACATCAAAGGATGAATTTTCATGAAAAATAAGAAAATCCTATGCATGCTATTCAGCACTTCATTATTCTAAATATGCATTTGTAACTGAATTCATTGACGCAAAAGCGCATAGGGCCAAAACCTATGATACCCTATTATTTTTGTGAAAGTGCAATGCATTGCTAGTGATCAGTGTCTAGTTTACAAGCATGCTTGATTCTCAGGTTATTAATCTATACTGATAGGATAGAAAGCCGAGTCAATCTTAGCCACTTCTTCATCGGGCTTAAAAATACACATGTGAATGTTGTTATAAATTTTAGTTTTGGAAATCTTGAAAAATGTAAAGATATCTTGAGCCTTCATCGTTAAATTATTTTAGAATTTGAGACATTATCATCACTCTGATTTATTTTAAACGTTATGCTTCTTGAAATTAATTTAGTTTCAAATACCCATGAAGTTCGAAAATGTTTAAATGTTAATAAAAATTAACTGTTTTATTATGTAGATATTAAAGGCCTGTAGTATTAGCAATTAGTGTTATCGTATTAACCACCTTCAAAAGCCTCCAATCCATTTTAGTCACTTAATTAGAATGATTTTCATATTTACTATCTTAGAAAAAGATTTAAGGGTAATTAACGCTTTGCGCTTACCTAGATTGCTTTAATGAATAAAAATAATCATGTTCTCATTAAAATCCTTAATTAAATCTAATTTTAATAATGATGTTCATAAAAAAATTTGACAATGCATGTCTCAATGTTCCTTACATATTATTAATTCCTTATTAGTTTCGATGACGTGTATTTATTTTTTAATAATCCTTAGAGGAATATTTTTTGTGTAAGCCATTAATTCTTAATTACTTTAATTTTTATAGCATTTTAAGTTTATAAAGTCAAGAGCCCAGCAATTACATTAAGATGGAAATTAGAATCTAGTGTGTAAAGCAGGAAGGAAAAGATGTGGGTGTGAAAATCAAATACTCGTGATAAGATTTTCATAAGACGATTAAACATTAACATAAAATAGTAGGTACTTAAAAAACTTAAACTTTAGAAAAAGATCATTTTTGAAATTAGTTTTAAGTTGTTTTATTTTGAATGTTGTTTCTTTTTTCTGCTTAAAGATATTTGTTCACAACCGTTTAAAAGCCCATAAAGCTAGTTAAAAAACAGCTATAATTTTTTTTCTTAGAATTTCTCGTTAAATGTAAAATTTATGGAACATTATAAAGGGGACAAAAAGGACAAAATTACTTATATTTTTTCCTAACAAACGTATTACTAAAAATAAAGAATGTAATTGATTATTTCAAGCATTAATTGTTTTGTTTTTGTTAGAGTTATTAGTATCTAGATTTACTTACAGTTTAAATTTGGGATAAATATTGTGAAATTTGATCGTAAAATGTAAAAAAAAAAAAAATATTTAAAAATATAACACTGTGATATCATTTGTGTCTTGAATTAAAACAACTGCATTAAACTAAAAAAAACTTTAAATCTTTTAAAATTAAATAACATTTTTATCATTCTTCAAAATTAATTTTTTGAAAATTTAATTTTCTTTGAAAAATTTTAGATAGAAACTAATAATTATCACAGTCCAAATAAAAATAGATGGATCTTGCAGACGGAGGATTTTCTTTTCTATGACTCTTCTTTAATATTTTTGTCACGCCTTATAAACTTGAAGCACTTTCTAGTTAGTATTATAGAAAATATATATTTCTTCGTCAAAATCTCTTGCTGTCAAAATTGTATGTTTTCTTTCACGTGTTTAAATTTTCAAATATGCTTTACTCTCATAGGATATATTACATTATTGCTACAAAGACTTTATGTAAATAAAATAAGCTTCTGAATTCGAAATGTTATCGAACAAACTCGCTTTCTTTTATATATTTCCAAGAAGTATTAAAAATTCGCTTACAACTCAACTATGATATGTTTTTTTAAAGTTTTGCAATAAATGTTTGCTTCAGGATACTACATTTATAGAAGCTATGGAAACCTTATATGCTACAAAATAGGGAGAATATTTGAAAGAAGGAATTGTATAAATGCATATATCTTTCAAAATGAGATGGAAAATATTGATAGGGTATAAAAGACCCATGCAAGATTTTTTTACTAGTCAAGGCTTTTTTTTATTTACCTACTCAAAACTGTCCTTGGAAAAATGTCTGAAATTTGGTAAATTCTTTAAAACTTTTCCATTAAAATATTTAAGTGTCAATTGAAGATATTTCACTAAGTTCCACTCTGTGGAACTTATAGTTTTGCAGCAAAGGAATGTTCAACTGTATTATTAGAGTTTGATTGGCAGTACATTTTGGTGATAAAATAGGATTTCGGATTATTATTTTTTGCTTGCTAACCTAGAGTTAGAATTCAAAATAAACTATTCTTCTAGTTTTTTTTAATTTTATTTCAATAGGACAATATATCAATACATGGGGAAAGTGGTTTGATTCCGTTGTTTGAGAAGCAATTTTCAAACACTGATGCGCAGTAAATACATTTTATGTGTTTCCCTATCACAAACTGGAATAAATTAATTACCCCTAAATAATATAGAGGAATAGATTACACTGTTTCCCTTATCTTTTTTGTTTACCTTCTTCTTGATCTGGCGAGGAGTATTCATTGCAGTACAAAGAGGCAAGACAGTAGGAGGAAGCATCAGATGGAACGAACACCAGCTGTTCTCGACTTTTGTGAAGCTGCTAGAAGGAAAAATACTAGAGCTTTCCATTTCTAGGTCATTACCTTTCTAAACATTTTGTGTTTCTTTTTCTGTATTGAAAAGCAAAATAGAATTGTTTCAGTTTTGTATCTTTGTTAACTTCAATTTTAACCAACCATATGAGTCCGGCAAACTTTTGTATGAATAGTTTATAGTTTCTAAATAATCAAGTTTTTAAAATAACTAATTATAATATAAGAAATAAGACTAATTATAAAGACAAATATAAAAGAATAAGAGACATTTAAAAAAAGAATATTAACTAAATTTTAATTGTTTTGTTAAGAAATTTAATTGCCATTGTAAAGAATAATAATAATAGATGATATCCCATAAAAATAAATTTTATTATACATTAATATACATTTTATTTGTTACTGGGGATCCAAGGAACCATAATTATACATTCGAAAAAGTTCTTTTAACTTTTTGGGGGGAAATCAGAACCATGTTTAGTTTTCCTTTTATGTTCTCTGAAAAGTCATGGAACATCCAATATGCGAGTGATGAATCTATAATTATTAAGGGGAAAGTGGGAGCTAATGGTACATTTTTATAATAAATGCAATTAAAAAAAGCATGCATGCAGTTATTTTTATAATTTTTATGAATTTAAGACGATTTTAAATTTAAGTTTATAAAAATATTCCTGGAAAGTAAAAAACATTATTCATCTTTGTCCTTTATGTGTTATGTCAACTTTTATAATTTAATACTACTGTCCCATTAGCCCCTACTTTCCCCTATAAAATACCAATGTGTAAGATTCCAAGTGTTTTAAAATTTTAAAATTGGACTTATGAAAGTTTTTTTTTTTTTTTTGTAATCAATCACATAATCGTGAAGAATATTACAGATATGTGCATCAATTCAATATTAAGTTTGTTAAAAATAATTTAGATTTGGAATCTTGTTAGCATTATTAAAGCTCATGGAACATTAGTCCTTTAAGTGGCTAACAACCTTAAAAGTAATTTTTCGGGTTAAATCTATGAAGATAAATTGCTTTGTTTTTAGAAATAATGATATCGGTGGTTTGTTGCACTTAATCTTCAGTATGAGGGTATTCCAAATAATTTAGAGTACTATATGTTTTAAATTGGGGTGATATTATTTGTTGAATTTATGGTGTCTAAATGGAAAGAGAGCATAAAAAAAGAGAAAAGAAAGGATGAGGAGTGAAATCATGATTAAAAGGAAAGAAATAAAAAATGGACGAAAAGAGACGAAATATCTCTCTTCATCTTTCTTTTTATCCACTCTCTTTCTCTTTCTTTTTATAGAACTTCTACCCCTTATACAGAAGATGTAAGATTTTCGAGCTCTGACGTGGCTATAAATATAAAACCAGCCATTATTTACCCTTAACAAAACTTTTTAATTATCCAATAGTTAAAGCACTTATCACCAGCATAAAATCCTTAAATATTTAACTCCAGTTAACCTTGAAATTAACTACGAAGTTACTCCTTCCAACCAATACTCCAGTTAAAAGTTCATTAACTGTGATGTTAATGGAGTTTAAAGTAACTCTCCTAACCAACTTTTGGCAAGGATACCTCCCATGGAAAAAAAGAGCAAACTTCCAAAAAATTGAGATCCCCTCGTGGGGAAAGGGGGTGGGCCGAGCGTCGAATGCGGCGGCCCTCCCGTGACGTCACGCGATCGATCGTTTGCTTTTCGGAGCATCGTTTGAAGTCCGGAGATTGGACGACTTCAGAGCAGAGCGGGAATCGCTGCTCGGGCGAAAAAGCGTGGAGTTGAGTTATCCCCGTGCTTGTGATGTCTGTGAGCTTTTCCCGAGGTTCCCCTTGTGGATCAGGTAGCGGGACGAGGAACAAGATGTGGATTATGGTTATTAGTTTCGTGGTTTTGGCAGCGGTGGATCGCTTGGGTGAGTTGAGATGTTCTTTTTTGGGTGATTGGGGGTTCTTTTGGAGTTGGGGAAAGTTTGGTTTGGGAGGAAATTGGTTTGTGTTTTTCAGGTTTTCGTAAATTGAATGAGAGGAATTTGTAGTGCATTTTCGTCGTGATTATGTCTGTTCTTCAGATAAAATGTGTCTAATAATAAATCAAAATAGCTTAAGAAAAACATTAAGTTGAAAAAAAGTTTCATTTTTTCCCCCTAGCATTTCACGTAATGTTTCGTAGCCAGAGTTGATTATTTCACATTTATCATTTTTAGTATAATTTGATTCTGGAAACAAATAGATAGTTAAACAAAAGCTATCCCCTAAAGTTATACTTTAGTAATCACAAAATATAGAACTGTGAGCAAAGTAAAAATACTTATATCCACAAAAGTAACCACATACGTATCCACAAAAGTATTTATTATACCTCCAAAGTTAAATTGTAACGAGAAAGATCTATATTCTAGAGTAACTATTGTACCTAAATATGAAAGTTATAATTACCCACTGGTTTGTAAAAACCATTTCTATTTTCTATGAAAAGTCACAAGTATGTTTACATATTTGTAAGAAATAAGGATTGAATTTGATACTTTATGGATGAACTTTAAGAAATGTAGAATGCATAATAAATTCACAATACATTCACTACTATCCCTGAAGATTTTTATTTGAATTAATTAACAATTACGGATTTTATTTTTTTTTAAATTAAGTTTTCAGATCTATTAAAAGTTGTATTTTTGGAAGAAGAATATAACCACAATAATGTGATCGTAATGTTTAACAAATGTATTACCCAACATAAAGAGGAAAGGGAAATATTATGAACCAACTGATAATTTTCAAGCATTTATGTTCTAAAACTGACGTAAGAGTTAAAAGAAAAAAAAAAGTATCAAACTCAAGAACAGAAAAAAATTAATAATTAATGCAAACTGTGAAAAAATATTAATATAGAAATATCATTAGAATCGTTAAAGATAATTTAAGACGGTAGAAAACCAAGTGAATTTAGTTAGCGCCAAGTTCATTGACTTAATAATTGAAAATAAAGTGAGCTCTCCCATATCAAGATACAGTCATTATTATTTCCCCCGTGATTCTGAAAAAGCAAGAGAGTGGTATCCAGAGATAAAGGCAAAGAGTAATGTGTTCCACAATAGAATCATGCTAATTTTCACGCTGGCATGTATCCAAGGCGGAAAGGTGAAAATACTACCTTCATCTACATAAGTACCGTAAACTATGAAAAATGTTCAGAAGTGTTCCCATCAGGGATACGGATGATAGCATAATAGAAATTGACACTGGCGGTTTGGTTGGATGGTAATTTTATATTTTAAAAGTTTACTTACTTTATCAAAAAGTCTCAATTTCTCAAACTTTGCCAAGATATGAATTCAGGAATAAACCAAATTTCCTTCTTTCTTTATCTATGTGTAATTTATACCATAATAGAAATGATTGCAGAGTTAAACAAAATAAACTTTTTTGTACAACTTTTTCGATAAAAACTGACCAAAACCTGAATTATGAATTATTTACTTTTTCGTTCACTTGAGTTTGGTTAAATTTGTTTGTTAAACAAAAGCTTTTTCTTTATGCGAATTATATGGTAAATGAATAGAAAATACTAAAATCCAATTATCAAAGAGTTCTTGTCCAACTTTTGAACTTGTTTTACTTGAAAGTATTGATACGTATATTGGCTAAAAGTTTAGACAGCATACGGTCATTGTAAAGTGTAGTAGACAATAATTAATATTTCAACTGATATCTTACGAAGCTTTTGGAAGTGCATTCCTTCTATTTAAGATATTTTTAATCGCAAAGAAAGAAATTTACAAACCCCCTTTTAAATTATTTATTAGTTGAGTATTGAATTAATTATGAAAACTAATACAAATTTTTGATGAAAATAAAATATTTAATATTTGATGGGGAATAAATTTTTTTTAAAATCAAACTAGTAAACTAAGTGGAATTAGTTGTTTTGAGACTATAAACTCTTCTGTATTTCTATTTAATCCAAATAATTCCTGCTAAAGTGGAAAATATACACAAGTAAACCTTTCATACGAAAATAAAAAATACTTGTTCATATTTTATTCACTTAACAACAACACGCTCTTTCAATGAATGAAACGTCTTCAGAAGCATCTTTAAGCATCATATTAAAAAACCATTCAATTTAACAGTTATTTTCTGTAAAAATATTGAACACAAATTTTTATCCGTAGTTAATTTTCCATCTAAGTTTTTTTACTAAAACAAATTACAAAATTCTAACAAAATAACAATTTTTCATTTTCAACTTAACTGGATTTGAAGCTTTTCAGTTTGTCAACAACCCCCAAACTAAAATAAAAATTACAAAATAAGCTTATTCAAAGTACGTAATTTAACACTCCTTCCCTCCATATGCAAATTCACACTCAACTCCTAACTCTAATTTCTCCGCTCCTAAGCCAAGTTTTAAATTAAACATCAATTTCGACTTCACCTGCGAACTGTCCAAACCAATTTCGTGTCAACGACTTACCATTTAAATTATTCATCTCCAATTACACATTTTCTACTTGTTTCTGTGAGGTGAAGTAAGCATAAATAAAAAAGAAGCGAGTTGATGTCCTCATATCCATTGACTCTTGCAGGTGATGAAACAAGAATTATTTGTTAATCGATGTTGCCTCGAAACATGTGACATTTTTTTTTTTGTTAATAATTTTGTCGTTGTTTCGAAACTTTTCCCAATGTAATTACTTGTTCCTTTTCATTTAATGATGGTAAAAATATCTTCTTTTCGAAAAGTTGTTATCCAGTTTTTCTCAATTAGTGACACCTCTTTCTCTGTTCATAAAAATTTTAGTTAGGTATGGCGTAAGTGAATAAATTTATAATGTTTTTTATCTGTTTAATGCTTTAGTAAAATTTAACAAAATTTTTCAGAATAATCTTCATTAACAAAATGGAAAAAAAAACTTAAAATGAATACAAATAAACATATGATACGCCAAAGAGAAACGAAAATTCCGTTCTGGCCTAATAGAAATTAATATAGATTATATAAATTAATAAAAATATTTAAAATTTTAACGTTTTATTTAAAGATAAACAGATAAATATTAAAAGAATATATTAAAGATAAATATTAAAAGGAACGTACATTTTGATAAAAAATTTATTTATAAAATTTTTTTAGATTAAATTACACCAGGTAGTAATTTTTGAACTTTAATAATTAGTTCAATTTGTGAAATAATTTATCTTCAGATAATATGTTTTTCTTTTGCTCTTAAAATGAGAAAGTAAAATGTCACTTAAGTAAAGTGTATACTTGAAAATAGTTATTTTAAATAACTTGGAAAAATTTTACTCAAATGCAATCTTAACCTACCAAAGTGTGTAGAAACGAATATTAGAATCTTATCTTGAGAAACTGAACTTAAATTGATGAATTTTTAATTCTGTAAGAGTGTAAAATAGTTTTTTTTTTATATTCAGGAACGAAATTATGTTATCAGAATCATATTTATTTATTAAATATTAATAAAAAACAAGTAAACAATACATTGAATTATATTAATGTTTTTATGTAAAGTAAAGTCTAGTTAAATTAATTCTAAACAAGCTTTATTTTCTTTTGACGGAAAAAAAATTCCATTAACTAAGCTAATACTTTACTACTACTTTATTATAAGTTCATTAAACATTACACAGCCGTTATTAAATTTTGCAACTATGATAGAAATGAATTCTTAATTACAAAAACAAAATATTTGTTTGCATCTTCATTATAATTCGTTTTTAACGCTGTTAAAATGATTGAAGCATTTTAAATAACATTGAAAAACTTCTCACTGTATTTCCCCCTCTTTTTTGCCTTCTAGCGTTGGTACTTAGCTTTTTACTTTTTTTTATTGAAGATTAAGTATTTTAAGTAACGGGGAATGACGTCATCTGTCCATTAAAGTAATGAAAATTTACGAAGAAACGAAAAACCCTCCGTTTTGCACGTCTTCTTTGATTTTATTTAAGATTTTGGGCCTTTTAACTACACGTTTATCTTAACGAGATAGAGACTACATTTTAAAAGGTATTCGAGAATTAAAAAGAAAAAAAAACCAAAGACTTCGTTTTAAAATTAAGAAAATTAGTCCTTCGCTTTAGGTGAAGCGAAGAATTTGTGTTTTTCTAAAAAGTGTTTGATTCTATATTTCTTTGGATAAAATGCGACTTTTGTATCATGCAACCCACACAAATAAGACCATTACTTCAAATTTACTCTTATAGAATTTATTTGTTTTGAATAATTTTGTGTAAAATTTAATGTAAGAAATATCTTTTCTCTCTATTTTCTAGATTCTCCATAAATTTATATCTTTTCTTCAAATATACAAGCGTATACTTTTAATGGTATTTAAATTTTGTTTATATTAAAATATTCTATTAATATTTATTAATTCTCTACTTTCTAGACCTCCTTTACACTTACTCTCTTTTCCTGACAAATTTTAGGTTTCTAGATTTTGTAGTTTGGGAGATTTTATTACAAGTATGTCAGTAAGTGTCAGTCATTATTCGGATTTTTTACTCGTCAAAATGACATTTTCTAATAGTGCAAACAAGGGAATAGAACTCAATTTAGAATAGTCCAGGCAAATTAGACAAAATAAGGGCCAAACCCGGACATTCAATATAACAGGCTGAAAATTGGTGGAAATGTAGAGGATAGTGTTCTGATTGATATCCTGAAATTCCCAAAAATTCTATGTGGGGGAAAATCCGCCATTTTGGAAAAACGGCTGCCATCTTGGATTACGTTTTTAAGTATAGCGACTCAACCAAGCGTTCGATTGAGTTCGTTTTTGTCCTAAATTGTTTACTAATGAGTATATTAAGAGGCAACATCAAAAAGTTCGAAACAAGAAATTTAATTTAATTATAATTAATTTTTATTTAAAAAAGGCTTTGCTGCGTAAAAAGGTAGATAGATATTCCAAATAAAGAGCTGAAAATTGGTGGAAATGTTGTGGATAGTATCCTAATTGATACCCCAAAATTCCCAAAAAATCCATCCAAGGGAAACCGCCATTTAGAACAACAGCCGCAATCTTGGATTGCGTTTTCAAGCCTTGCGACTGTCCCAAGCGTTCGATTGTGTTCGTTTTTGCTCCAAATTGTTTAATAATAAGTAGTTTAAGAGACAACGTCAAAAAGTTCGAAATAATAAAGTTAATATAATTATAATTAATTTTTATTTAATTAAATTTTTGCTTGGTCAAAATACAGATAGACATTCAAAATAACAAGCTGAAAATTGGTGGAAACGTAAAGGATAGTGTGCTGATTGATATACCAAAATTCCCAAAAAATCCCTCTTGGGGAAAATCTCCCACTTTGAAAAAAGCCCCGTCATCTTAGACCCGCAATTTTAGCATAGCGATAGTCTAATTTTCTCTACACACAACAATGAAACTTCCCCAAAACGCATTGTTGTAGCCAAAAAAAGATGGAATTTTAAAGTCGCATATTTCAAAAACTGTTCAAGCGATTAAAGTAAATTTGGGCTTAAAATGTAGATTATTTATTCAATAAAAACATGCCATTACGTGTATGGTCAAAAATATCACCGTTTGGTTGCAACTAAATCAAATAGTATGAACAAAATGGTCAAAATGAGAAACCAAACTAAACTCCAAACGATATAGCAACCAAACGGTGATATTTTTGACCATACACGTAATGGCATGTTTTTATTGAATAAATCATCTACATTTTAAGCCTAAATTTACTTTAATCGCTTGAACAGTTTTTGAAATATGCGACTTTAAAATTCCATCTTTTTTTGGCTACAACAATGCGTTTTGGGGAAGTTTCATTGTTGTGTAAAGAGAAAATTATACTATCGCTATGCTAAAATTGCGGGTCTAAGATGACGGGGCTTTTTTCAAAGTGGGAGATTTTCCCCAAGAGGGATTTTTTGGGAATTTTGGTATATCAATCAGCACACTATCCTTTACGTTTCCACCAATTTTCAGCTTGTTATTTTGAATGTCTATCTGTATTTTGACCCAGCAAAAATTTAATTAAATAAAAATTAATTATAATTATATTAACTTTTTTTATTTCGAACTTTTTTTCGTTGTCTCTTATAATACTTATTATTAAACAATTTGGAGCAAAAACGAACACAATCGAACGCTTGGGACAGTCGCAATGCTTGAAAACGCAATCCAAGATTGCGGCTGTTGTTCGAAATGGCGGTTTCCCTTGGATGGATTTTTTGGGAATTTTGGGGTATCAATTAGGATACTATCCTCAACATTTCCACCAATTTTCAGCTTTTTATTTGGAATATCTACCTACCTTTTTACGCAGCAAAGCCTTTTTTAAATAAAAATTAATTATAATTAAATTAAATTTCTTGTTTCGAACTTTTTGATGTTGCCTCTTAATATACTCATTAGTAAACAATTTAGGACAAAAACGAACTCAATCGAACGCTTGGTTGAGTCGCTATGCTTAAAAACGTAATCCAAGATGGCAGCCGTTTTTTCAAAATGGCGGATTTTCCCCCACATAGAATTTTTGGGAATTTCAGGATATCAATCAGAACACTATCCTCTACATTTCCACCAATTTTCAGCCTGTTATATTGAATGTCTGGGTCAATGTCTAATTTGCCTGGACTAGAAGTTCAGTGTTCACTCCAAACTTTTTTAAAAATGAGGTAATAAATATCTGGAGTGTATAATTTCTTCATTTTCACGCATAAATAATAATAAAGTAAAAAATGTAATTAAATAAACGTCTTTCAAACAATTAACCTATGTATACGTCCAGAAAATAAGACCTTTTTTTAATTAAATACAAATAATTTAATAAAACCTTTTTTTGTTTTATTATCATATATAATTTTTCTCCTTCTTTTAAGCATTTTTGTACTTTTTTCGACTTTAAGATTTTCTAGAGGTATTGTATTCGGTCTGGCCGCTAGTCCATAAAGCCAGGTGGTGTCAGCATCAAACTAAAACAATCGTTTTTTTGTGATCATAAAGGTGTATTTTGTGGAATTCCTGCTAAAATTGCACTACAATCATGACTACATCAATAGTAATCACTATCGTTAAATTTATGAGACAATAGTTGGGATTTCAGTGTATAAAATTATAAGTGACAACTCTTCTCAACTTGAATGATTCTTTATATTTTTCTAAATGTTTCACAAGTTGTTTAAGTTTAAGGGTAAATGTAGTGACCACAAAAAAAAAAACACCAGGCATATAAACCCTTAATTAAAGGTGAAAATTTATAGAGAGGTAAACGAAAACCCAAAATGAATACCAACACAGCATTTTCTCTAAATACGTTTAATTTTTATTTTAAAAGAGTCTTATTTCTGGACGAACCAACATCTTATTTTTGAAACAACCTTCTTTATTCTAAAATCAATTTTCTATATCCCCACAAAAAAATACACCTTCTCATCGTTCAGCTAAATAATAAAATTCAAAAACTTCTATAATAACTTCAAAAGTTCTCTCAACGTTATATTCATCCACCTTCATATCCCCCCATAATTACCCATCCCAAAAGCACAAGCAAAACCCAATCAACGAACGCCTATGACTCAGTAATAACCTCGAACCCCCTCCATTTGGGCAGATCTAATGGGCTGAAATCTCGTCTGCCCGTATCGGCTGAAAGGGTTGGTTTTACAAAATCAAATATGGCGCGACGCGTCAACCCTTCTGCCCCCTCGTTCTGTTTACCCGATCGATCCCCGACGGGGAACTGTTGAACAGGGGTTCTCTAAAGTTCGACATTAATGTGTAGGAAGGGTTGACTTCGAAAAATTATGTTGACTTTTGGAATGTCTGGAAGTGTGTATTTGAACGCGATTCAATTTGGGTTCATAACTGTCCACTGAAAATAGAGTTGAACCTCAAACAAATTGCAATAAAAGGTTTCTCAACGGTTTTCACTTAGGAATTACCCCAATAATAACATACTAAAAATCGGACAAAATCGGACCATGGGAAATTTAATTTTTTTTAAATTTTTAAAAAATGGCCGAAAAAAAATTTCGAAAAAAAACCAATACACAAATACAGACATGTGATACATGTTTATAGGTTATTTTTGAGTGCTGAAACCGAATACAGCCTTTAGTTTTGAAAAAAAATTGAAATTTCAATTTTTTAAATTAATTTGAATAATTAGCTATATGAAAACATTAAAACACCCCTAAAAACCTAACTAAAAGGTCAAAAGAGATAAATCCAACGGTTTTCATTTAGATATGACCTAAGTATTAACATACTAAAATTTGAAAATTTTACGAGTGAAAAAAGTTAATTTTTTTTTAAAATTTCAATTTTTTTTTTCGAAAAATGCATTTTTTTTTTCAAAATGGTGCCATAAACTTTTGAGGCTTTTGAAAAGGTCATTTTTCAGTGGATATTGTCCACAGAGAGTTATATAATGGAAAACCGGTAGAATTTACTTTTAACTAATTAGTTAAGTAATTAATTTCATAAATTGAAATTGGTGAAATGTAGGTCTAACATCCAAACAAGTAAAAACAGGTGATACTTTGGCATACTTCTATCAAAAATTTTTGAAATAACAATAACATACTATTAAAAGCAAAAACCTTTCAAAAAAATTCAATTTTTTAAAAAATTCAAAAATTTTAAAAATTTAAAATTTTAATAAATTTTAATATTACTATATACACTTGTAACACATGTTTATTGGTCAATTTTTAAATGTGATGCCGAAAAATGTAATGTTTTTACAATAAAAATTGAAACAGAGTTTAAAATTTAAAACTTTTGAAAAAATTTTTAATTATGTAAAACTAGTCCCTACACCTGTAACAAATTGCAATGAAAGCTTTTTCAACGGTTTTCACTTAAAAGTAGCCTAAATAACAACATACTAAAAATCGGACAAAATCGGACTATGGGAAATTTAATTTTTTAACTTTTTTTTATAAAAACAGCCATTATAAAGCAAAAAATTTAATTTTTTTCGTAAAGGTATGTAATGCATGTTTATAGGTTAATTTTCTATCAGGATGCTGAAAAATTTAATATTTTTGCCATAAAAATTGAAAGATAGTTGAAAATTTTAAAATTTAAAATTTTTTTTATTATGTTAAAAACTAGTCCCCACACGTGGAATAAATTGCAATAAAAGCTTTTTTAACGGTTTTCACCTAAGAATGGTCTAAATAACTACATATTTAAAATCGGAAAAAATCGGACTATTTTAAAAACTAAGAAATTTAGTTTTAAAATTTTAAAATCTTTGTTAAAAATTTAAAATATTTAACTCTTTTTTAAATTTTATTGCAGAAATATGATGTTTTTCTGAATCATAATCGAAAAGTAACCTATAAACGTGTATTACATGTCTTTTCGAAAAAAAATTTTTTATTATTTCATAATGCCTGTTTTTATAAAAAATTAAAAATTACATTTCTAACAGTCCGATTTTGTCCGATTTTTAGTATGTTGTTATTTAGGCTATTTCTAAGTGAAAACCATTGAAAAAGCTTTTATTGCAATTTATTCCACGTGTAGGGGCTAGTTTTTAACATAATAAAAAAAAATTTAAAATTTTAAAATTTTCAACTATCTTTCAATTTTTATGGCAAAAATATTTAATTTTTCAGCATCCTGATAGAAAATTAACCTATAAACATGCATTACATACCTTTACGAAAAAAATTAAATTTTTTGCTTTATAATGGCTGTTTTTATAAAAAAAAGTTAAAAAATTAAATTTCCCATAGTCCGATTTTGTCCGATTTTTAGTATGTTGTTATTTAGGCTACTTTTAAGTGAAAACCGTTGAAAAAGCTTTTATTGCAATTTGTTACAGGTGTAGGGACTAGTTTTACATAATTAAAAATTTTTTCAAAAGTTTTAAATTTTAAACTCTGTTTCAATTTTTATTGTAAAAACATTACATTTTTCGGCATCACATTTAAAAATTGACCTATAAACATGTGTTACAAGTGTATATAGTAATATTAAAATTTATTAAAATTTTAAATTTTTAAAATTTTTGAATTTTTTAAAAAATTTAATTTTTTTGAAAGGTTTTTGCTTTTAATAGTATGTAATTGTTATTTCAAAAATTTTTGATAGAAGTATGCCAAAGTATCACCTGTTTTTACTTGTTTGGAAGTTAGACCTACATTTCACCAATTTCAATTTATGAAATTAATTACTTAACTAATTAGTTAAAAGTAAATTCCACCGGTTTTCCATTATATAACTATCTGTGGACAATATCCACTGAAAAATGACCTTCTCAAAAGCCTCAAAAGTTTATGGCACCATTTTGAAAAAAAAATGCATTTTTCGAAAAAAAAAATTGAAATTTTAAAAAAAAATTACCTTTTTTCACTCGTAAAATTTTCAAATTTTAGTATGTTAATACTTAGGTCATATCTAAATGAAAACCGTTGGATTTATCTCTTTTGACCTTTTAGTTAGGTTTTTAGGGGTGTTTTAATGTTTTCATATAGCTAATTATTCAAATTAATTTAAAAAATTGAAATTTCAATTTTTTTTCAAAACTAAAGGCTGTATTCGGTTTCAGCACTCAAAAATAACCTATAAACATGTATCACATGTCTGTATTTGTGTATTGGTTTTTTTTCGAAATTTTTTTTCGGCCATTTTTTAAAAATTTAAAAAAAATTAAATTTCCCATGGTCCGATTTTGTCCGATTTTTAGTATGTTATTATTGGGGTAATTCCTAAGTGAAAACCGTTGAGAAACCTTTTATTGCAATTTGTTTGAGGTTCGGCCCTTTTTTTCGCTATTTTCAGTGGACTATAATGGGACTGATAGGGGAAGGGTGGTGATGTTGATTTGTAATGTAATTTGCGTGTGGGTTTTAGGGGGGGAGTAAGTATATATTTTATATTAAAAGTTTAATATTCTGTATATAAGATTTTTGTATGATGAAGTGGAAGTTTTCTTTTTCTCACTTCCATTGAAGATGATGGTTAATGTTTAATTTTCTTAAAATGAGAAAAGTAAGAAGCATTCATCAAAAATGAAAATATAAAAAGAAGTAAAATTAACCGAAAACATTTATTTAAAATAAAGGATAGTTTTTAGAAATAGAAATAAAGTTGGGGATGATGCTTTTTTTCTACCTTTTAAGAGCCTTAGCAATAACAGAACCAGAGAGGTTTGGCTAGTTTTTTTCTTCAAAATTCTAAAATATAATTTTCTTGGAAACATGTACAAAATAGTAAATACATACCTATTTAAATTTCATTTTAGTTTGATATTTTTGATAAATATTACTTATAAGAGAAAAAGTAACAACGACTTTTTTACTTTGATATGTTAGGCTAGTATATTATCTTTCTTCATATTTAGATAATTTATCTTACCTATATCAGTTTTAAAAAATTATATCTACTTAAAACTTAGAGATAGTTATTAAGTTTGTGGAGTAGGGTGGGTAATAAGTTGACTCACTTTGACATGTGACTTACTTAACAAAACTTTCCTAGAAATTAACACTAGTGATTTTATTCCTTCACCTTCTACCTACTATGATTCATTACTTTAGTTAGTAGTAAATCACATGCTCATTAGCGTTCTATAGCTACAGTATCTGAAAATATATAAGAATGAAAAGCAACAACATCAAAGTATCCTCCGAATCACCACTAAAAAGCACTTAAATATTTTTAAAATTTCAATAGGCGCAAAATAAGCAAACAAGAAACCCACCAAAAATTTCTCCCACACCTAAAACCTCACCAACAATCGTTTAAACGGTTCTTCCAAAGTAACAAAAACCATACGAAGAATGAATCGAGCAAGAAGTTGAACTGTTTGCCGTAGAGTGTCCGGGGGTTCCCAACCGAGTTCCTACCCACGCGAGTTCGCGTGACGATCACCCATAGTGTGGAGGGGGGGGGGGACATTCCATTTTTCCACTAATTTGTAGTGCTCTTATGTGAACCTATATGATGATGACAGTGGCATGTTGATGTTTGCGAAGGTTAGCGTTGTCGATTTGTTGTATTGTGAGTTCTGTGTGTGTATTGGGAATTGGTAATGTTAAATAACCTTTGAGTGTGTTGACCGAACGATTAGGACATCGGTTTTTTTTTTGGGATATTGGGGAAAGTTATCGAGTGGGGGAATGTATTGTAGATTAAATATCGCCGATGATGCGTCAATAATACCTTGTAGTTTTTTTGTTGCATGTGTTTGAGTTGAAATTTATTTGTGTTAAGACTAACACCAAAGAGAATGTATCAATTTTTATGATAAGATATACTGATAAATACAGAGTTGGTAAAAATAATCTGAAACTTTCTGACATTTTAGGGGGAAAAATTTTCTATACTTGCAAATGAAAATCTTAAGGGGAAAACCGTTACATTTGGGATACTTTCTTAAAAAATCTTACTTTTACATTGCATTTCATTCGACCATCAGGAGTGATACTAGTTAAATTCAATTTAATTTTAATCATTAAGAATTTATGTTGGAAAGTAGCTGAACTATTTTATTAACCCTGAAAATATCCTTAAACTTTAAGAATGTAGTGTTATTAAAGTTTTTAGGTTCATACAAAAGTACTTTGTAAATATTTAATGATAATAGGTATAATGATTCAAGATAATATGATGTAGTAGATGAACCTTACCTCTGAAATTCTACTCTAATTAGAAATTCGAATATATTCATATCTTCTGTCCACAATTAGTAATCATAACAAGTAACATGATTCTAAAATTTCAGTATCCATAATTGGATTTATAATTCCTTCAATTCTGAAATAACCGGTAAAGGATTTAATGATTAACCTGTGAAAGTGATGAACCCTCAACTGGTTCGAGACGAACTCGGGTCCCTTGGGCTCATCAATTTCTGCCAACGAGGGATTTGGAAGAGAAGCAATGTATCTACTTTCTGTGGACCAGCTAGTGATAAATGATGGTTCTCTTCCAATTACCCTTTCCCACAGCAGTTGTGTTTGATAGTGTTAACAGAAGAATTTTGGACGATGTGCTGTTATAGACGGAATGGTTCACATAAGAATTGATAGAGAAAACAATTATTTATATTAAAAGAAAACTTTAATACTTTAACACCTTAAATGGAAGCCTTCGATTAGCATATAAAAATTAATCAATACCTTTTCAACTGTGTTTTTATCATATCAATAAAAAAGAGAGAGTATAACGAAAATAAGTAAAATGAAGAATTTCTTTAGTGAACATCAAAATTAGATTTGTTTTCATATTTTAAGTTTATTAAGTTTTATCAAAAGGATAAAGTAAAATAAGTTATAACTCTGATTGCATTGCCTCATTTCGTGAAACTCCTTTTTTTACACCTTAGTGTATTTGCTGCGTGAGACAAAATAAAGCAAATCACATCTTTAAGATTTGTTCTTTTTATCGTAAAAGTACAAGAGTTTAAAATAGAATTTTTAAACCTTAAGAATGTTCTTTCTAACATTTTTTACAAATTTTAATAGATAGAATTTACAATTGAAAAATTAAGGATAATTATTTATAAACATTGCTTATTCATATCCTAAAATCTTATCCACAATTCAAAACAATTTCTGATATTATCTATACATATTACGTATCGTTTCACTGCTATATCTTTTATTATCTCCATATTATTCATATTTTTCTTGATTTGAGATACCGTTAAAAGATAGTAACTAATTACAAACTTCTTTTGGAATTTTGCTTTTTTTAGTTCAGTTAGGAAATATTTCGAATTGTAAATGTGATAAACAGATTTAACACAAAAAGAACAATGCTAATCGAAATGATAAAATATAAAACTATTGTTCAATAAAATCAAATAAGTATCTATAATATGTGTTTTGTATCTGTTCTTTCCGTTCAAAGTGTTTTTCGATGTTTTCTACAACTTTCATTAAGATAAAATCCTGTTATTAAGCTTAACCTACGTTTTTTAAAAGTAAGATAACATAAGGAAATACAGTCAACGCGAATTTTACAAAGTTCTTTTCTAAAAACTTTTTTACAAACTCTCCAGTTTTACGAGCATTTTTTACAAACAATCCCATTTGTACTAACTGTAAACTTGGTCTTATACTTAATTTAAATTCAATTTCCGTTTACGAACTTAATTTTGTAAACATCTTTTTTACAAACTAATTTTCAAACTTTACACGGATTCTAGTTTAACTTATGAATAATATTTGAGTATTAAAAGTAGTATAATTAGTGTTATTTTTCATTCATTTTGGTATGGAAGAGTCACCCGACTTCCGGACTTCCTGTGTATTCTTTAATATTAAGTTCAATTCAATAGGAAGTGTTCAAAGCATTAGTGACGTCACACAAATGAACTATAGTTTGAGTTTATTTTGTGTAAACAATTTTCCCATTTAGTGTAAATGAAATAAAGAAAGACGATTTCATTCCGTAATATTCAATATTATCTTTGGACAAATTATGTTAAATAAGTTTGATAAAAATACTCAGAATAGAACATATTTACAACCTTTGACTTTACGAACTCTTTATTTTACAAACCAACTGAGTATTTCCTACGAGTTCATGAAATTGAGCGTTCACTGCATAATATTACTAATTAAAAAAAAAAGATGTTCAATTTTTATTTGAAACTTAAACCCTTACTAACATTCAATTCACACACTTGGCTTATATTTACCGAAGCAGCATTTAACCGTAGTTCAAGCCAATCCTTTAATGATGTGCGAAAAACGCCTCCGCTCTCCGGGAGGCCGAACCGATAGCGATATAATAAGACCTCTGTATCGATTTCCGATTTCTTTTACATTAGATGGAACGAGAAAGTAAAGGCTGGATGTCGGCGCTTGACTTTCGCTATGGGAAAACTGCATTGATTTTGTGGGAGGTAATTGAGACGAGAGATAATACTTGGGAGACACGGGTTCTTTGAGTGTTGTTACACGGCCTTTTTTGTCGTATGGGACGTCCATTTACGGAATTGAATGTGTATGAAGTGAAGAGAGCTTGTATGAGTTTTTTTTTTATGTGTGACGGAATTTTAAGAAATAGTGTGGAAATGTGATCGAAAATGTTTTTTTTTTTTTTTCTCTTTTGTATGGGTTTGAAATGTGAGTAAAAATAGAACAAAATCAAAATAATATTTGTTCTCACGTTGTAATTATGGGAAAAATTTTCTATGCTTCTTTTTAAAAATGTTGAATTCTGAAGCCCTTTTCATGCATGATTTAGGTTTGTTAGATTATGTAAAGGTGATAATCAGGTATCCAAAGTTACAAAAATGTTAGTTTAAATAATATTCATTAAGCTTATGCAAGGTAATTATTTCAAGTGATTTCATTGTGATTGACTATTGTTTATGATTCTTTAGTATGCTTAGTTGGATGGTCAGTTATGATCCTCAATGAATAATTTGAGTTGAAGGAAAAAAGTGAAGGGTTTCCAATCAAAAAATTATTTTCTTGATTTATTCATTACTGTCATACCTCACCTAAAAACTATTGTTGTTTTGCTACTCAACTGTTTTGAGAGATTATTTATTATAGTAGTAATCTTCTTAAAGTAGTAATGTAATTCTTGTCTCTACGAGATTCTGTTACATAGGGTCAGGTGGGGTAAAATGTTACAGCGGGATAAAATGGATATAGGGATTTTAATAGTTTATAGTTATAAGATTTATATTAAACTGTTTTTTTAGCGTGCTGATTTTTCTTGAGCCTCAATAAAAATCAGCATGCCAAAAAATATAATATATAAATTTTATAAATACAAACTGTTAAAATCCTTAAATTCATTTTACCCCGCTATAACCATTTTACCCCACCCGCCCCTTTTTTTAAAAACAAAGAATAATAGAGGTTTGTAAAGCAATCTATCAAAATTCTCAGAACATTTAAAATAACAATTTTCTTGAAAATATGGAACAAAATTTTCTGAGATTCTAGTTAAAAAAAACAAAAAGAGTACCTAAATTTAGAGAGATTTGAAAGCATTCTTTAATTTTTCATTGTTTTAACAAAAAAATGGAAGAGTATTTTCCATCCTTTAGAACTGGGTTTGCACTTTTTCTTTTTCTCCCAAGTATTCCGTCGAAAGAACTTTCTTAGAAAAAGATTTTACTCGGGGTTCCGCGAGAAACTTAATATTTAAGATGTCTTAAAATTATTTTACTTTAATTTATTTTAATACTTTCGAAACGAAGCCATATGGATCATTTTTCAGCTTTGAACTTTATTTTAACATTTTTTAAAGACGCTTGTTCAGCATAAAACTCTTTGATGCATATTTCATAAAGAGTATATAAGAACTAAAAAACCATAGATAAACTATAGTTCTGAACTATTTGGAGGAAATTGATAAAGTATAAACTTTGTCATGTTTATGATAGGACTTTTTCCCCAATACAAGGTTTTCAAAAAAAGAATTTATTAACTTTCCTTTCTTGTGACCATGTCTAGTATGTTCCATTTAATATAAAATTATATTAATAATTTGCGTATATAACTAAATAACTAAACTATATTAATTATATCTAAATTATGCCCCCTCGGATAGTATTGAAAAAATTAATAGCTCGAAATTAAGCAATGATTTAAAAAAAAGGTCCTTACCAAAAAAAAATAATTCTACTATTCGAAACAGTTTAAATCCATTTAAGAACAACTAAATTTTCAAATGATTTTTCTTAGATTTTTGTTTGTTTTTAAAAATATAATTAACTAGCTGACTTACCCGGCCTTGCACGGGTTGAGTTAATTCTTAAATATTTTAAAAAGTTATGTCTTTTCTTTTTCTGGAACTTGTCATCCCGTCGTCTTTTTCATCCCAGTTCTTAACTGTAAAAATATGCCCTAACTCATCCCGTCCCGCATTTAAATTTGGCTGTTACCTTCGCTGTAAAGAACAATCAAATTGAAATCATCAGGTTTATCAAGTTATATGTCTTTTCTTTTTCTGGATTAGCAGTCACTTATCATCCCGTCACCCCCGTCGTGTTTTTCTTCCCGGTTCCTTACTTTGAAAATATACCCAAACTCATACCGCCCCGCTTTTAACTTTGGCTGTTAAAGAACAATCCAATTTAAATCATCAGGTTTATTGAGTTATATGGTTTTTCTTTTCCTGGTTAGCAATCACTTATCATCCCGTCGTCCCCGTCGTCTTTTTCATCCCGGTTTCTTACTGTGAAAATATACCCTAACGCTAACGTATCCCGTCCCGCATTTTACTGTGTCTGTAAAAGAACAATCCAATTGAAATCATCAGTCTACTATGAAATTCAATCAAAATTTCTATGAAGAATTTCCGATGTCCTTTTCAAAAATTAAGCTTCGGTTTTTATAAATCACTTGATAAAAACTTAGGAAGTAAACATCACAACCCTCTTTGAGCCCCTTGGGAATAATTTCCTACAGGATGTTACAAACCGTATATGAAGTTTCTATCGTTTTCCAAAAATGATATTAATTTAATCAAAAAATAATCCCTATGTGTAATTCAGTCAACAACCTCCGCCGGCAAAGCAAAATATTTAACTATACCTAATTTAATCTATATTCAAAAATTATTAAGAATCCATTTTTTATTTGTATGATCCTACATCTCCAAAAATAAAAACATTTTTATCAAAATAATAAAATGCTTGATAAATCTCATTTTCTTTTTATCATGATAGCCCAACTTCTTAGTAAAAACGGTTTTCTAGTATTTAACAATAAAAATTTAGTGAATGTATAAGTCTAGTAAACCATGCCCCATGAAACAATGAAATAATTTCAGCTCTGTTTCCATGGAAACCATTTATTTTAGCCTTTCCATAAATATATTTATTTTAGAAAAAAATTATAAAATTACAAATAAAGGAAAATGTTGTTTCAAAATTAATTATTTGAATTTATATGTTTCCTGAAAATTGTTATAATTTTGAAATAGAAATTTACACTGTGTTTTTCGTCTTAATTTGTTTTAAATTATGAAATTTTTGAAATTATATTTGATTAAATGAGGCCAGACGAAACCTCAAGAGAGAAATAAACCTACTGCAATTTACGCATTTCAACAATGCATAATGCTATTTCAATGGGAAAAACGGAGTAGAAAAAGCGCCGAAAAACAGGGAAGGAGTCGTTCGATTTTTAAATCCGTTCTTAGTGCGCGTCGCATAGCTGAGAGGAACGTCTCTGTCAAATTTCAAGCCTCTGGGTCCAGTAGTTTCGGAGATTCCGTGTTGAGTGTTTGTCACTTACCAGTGAGTCAGTCAGTCAGTCAGTCAGTGGTATTTGGCTTTTATAGATATAGATTAAAATTTTAAATCAATAATTTGAAATTATTTGAACTCAACATTTGTAGAAGTCACAAATTAGTTGATTAAGTATCAGTCAACAAATTTTTGTCTTTGCAAATTTTTATTTACTTTGCATGCTGAAAGAGATTTTAGGTAAGTTTCATACTTAAGGGTTAGAATATTAGGCTATTCTAAGCATTTTACACTGCAAAATATAATTTATTTTAAATCGTAATTTCCCTTTTGAATACGTTTTTTTCCCATTGGTCTTTTTGTTCAAGCATCAGTTTTTCAAAATTCTTTCTCGAATAAATTGAACACAAAATCATTATTTTAACTCAATAGAATATTTAAAGTATGGTTTACAATTTTTCTTATTAATATGTACTTATCTATCCTTTTATCCAAATTCTTGGTACCTATCTATTCTTATTCCATGTGATGCTAAAATGAAACCAATTCCTAATCAAAATAAGAAAAAATATCCCCTCATAACGAAGTTAGTAAATGTCTCTTCTAAAAATGGTGGAACGTTGCACAACAGAATCGCTCCCTTCCGTTGCCAACGGTATTTAGAGAAATTCCCTGATGAGGTATTATTTCGGGGAAAAGGTCTAATCGAATCATGCTCGGTGGAGGTGAGATGTTTCCGGGCCGCTGCTTCATGGCAGATTTACGTGCTTTTGTTTGGCGTAGCTATCTGACAATGGGGGAATGGGAGGGGGATAATTTATCAGTTACGAACATGGGGGGGAGAGGAAGATTAGAGGGGGGTGGACAAAAAATGAGATTGCAGGGTGGATGAAGGAAGAATAAAAGTCTGTTTACACTGAACCGATTTGGAATCCTGATTGGAAAAAGCAAGAAGATTTAATCACATTATTCATTTCCTGGGGATATAATCTATGTAGGATCCTTCTGTAGTGGATTATAGAGATGATATAATTACAGAACAAATGTTTTAAATGAAACATCTTTATATAGGTGGATAGAGAAACATGGTGGTAATGGGGAAATAACTATTATGTTCAGTGAGTTTCTATTGCTACTATTTTGTGACGCGTTAAGTTAGAAGTTAGAGAAAACAAGACTAAACTATTATCACGAAATTTAAAAGAAAGTTTTTTTTTTATTTCCAATGGCAGGGAATACATACAGATAACAAAGAACATAAAACACCAAAAGGTGAATTAAACAAAGAGACCGAGGTCATCTTCCCATGAGCTCTCTCGCACGCCAATATCTTGCGGTCTCGGACTTAAGAGTGTGAAGCATCTTGCAGCGATGAAGATGCTTTCTGTTCATTGGTTCCTTTGCGTCACATATTCTACAGTCAGGATGGTCATAAATGTGTAGACGATACAAGTGTTCGCCCAGGCAGTCGTGGCCTACCAGGAGACGAAAGAGGGCTACAGCATCTCGACGAGGCTTATCTGGTATTGCCACAAGCTCCACCTCACTCCAATTCTTATTCTTTATACCTTCCTGAAGCCAAGAATAGGTTCTTAATTTCATTATGTTTTTTATGTATACTTTTATGGAGTGGTAGGATAGGCCAGAGCAGTTTGGTTGGACTAACTGCGTAATAACTGCGTAATTTAAAAGAAAATTGTGAGGTGAATTATTTGAAACACATAAAGAATTAAAACATTTCTAAATGTTATTTTTTTGTTATTCTAATCATGCAGGGACATATTTAAGAGAAAAATATAGTCTATTCCATTCTTATAATTAACCACATTTCAGTATTTGACCTATTGTAAATAATTATGAAACATCTTAAAAATACAACTTTAAGAATCCTTGTCTAATTTACGCATTTAAGCGATTGCATTAGGATTGCATTAGGCGCATTAGGATATTGAGGAAATCTTTTCAATACAAACAGAAGGACAAATTTTAGTCTTAATATTTAATGGAAACTTCGGGTGGGTAATTACGTTACAAAGGGAACTTTGATTCACTATCATTATAACAGTAAACAATTATATATAATTATTCATATCACAAAACATCTAAGATAGAGTATCAGTTATTAAACAGTCTTGTTGCTACGAAACAATCCTTTGAGTCGTCGTTATCATTCTCATTTTCTAATTACCCCGATTCCAAAATTAATTCTTACATCTTTCAAGAAAAAAAAAGCAAGATACACACACACAGAGAAAGAGGAAGACGACTTTTTAAAAAAAAATATATTGTATTTAAAGCTTTCACACTTTTTCAATTTCAATTTCATTTTATTTATTTATAGACATACAAATATTTACAAATGAGCTATTTACACTTAGGGGATTAAAAATCCCATTTTCCTCTTATGTAAATTATAAGAAGATTCAGGGTTACTAAGAAATAATTTTCCAAAGATAAGTTAAATAGTCAGCAAGGCCTTTTTTAAAAGTATCTTTGGTTGATTGTGATAATAATCCTTAATAATCCTTTATTCTAAAATTTAACCACCAAAGGTATGACATTCTCATAAAAATTGAATCAAACTTAAAACAAACCCATACATTTATATACCATGTATTATGGAAACCTTCCTGCTTTTTTTTTGACAAAATACATTCCCGTGGGTGTGAAAATAACCCCTACCTGATTAATTAATGCCCCACACCATTTCCAGTTTTCTATTTCATTAAGTGCTCCTCTCGTAACACACACCTGTAACGTTTTTGTCAAACACCAACACGAACACCTGGCTTAAACTGACGTGAAGAGTTCATTAACATTGTATGGCATTGTCGACGGAAAACTACTGTTTTGTTAAGGCAGTGGGTGTTGGCTGGAGTCAGTTTTTCATCTGTTTGTTTGGTTGCAGCATTAAGCGAATTTGAATGCAATTTGATTAATTAAAGTAACGCTTTGTGTAACGAATTCTTTCGTTTGTTTGAATAGGTAATGTGTTGGTACATCACACGTTTATTGTAGTCGAGAGATATTGTTTTGTGAAGTATGGCCCAAAATATCATGGTTTTGATTGCATGGATCGTTTTAATGTAAAATATTTGTAATAAAATTAATTACCATGGAATAATTTGATTTCATACATAAATATATGAAATGGGCTAGACAAAATGAGAATTTTATATAATACTGAATTATACTATTATTCAGCAGTTGTGAGTAAAATAAAACTATTATGTCGTTGGGTTCGTGTGGTTTTTGAAAGTAACAGCTTTTCTGGTATCATCAAATGATTAAAGGTTAAATGTTTTTCAATGGACTCTAACCGCCTATCTGGTTCGAGACTTCACGGAACCAACACGTGACCTACAACTGAGCTTGCGATTGGTTACCACAGATACTACACTAGTAGATCTACTAGTGTAGTATCTGTGGTAACCAACCGCAAGCTCAGTAGGTCACGTGTTGGTTCCGTGTGACGTCAGACGGTTAGAGTCCATTGTTTATCTGTGAGAGACTAGATTATTGATTCTCTTGATCAAAAGTGTAATCATCTATTTCCTTCATAATCTTTTTAAAATTTAAAATATTCAAAACATAGAATTGATATGCTATTTATTACCTATAGCTACTAATTAATATCGTCATCAAGAATAAGCAAACAAATAAAAAAGTAACCTCTAAATATTTAACCAAATTACTTTAACAGTTTGATTTAACCAGTATTAATTTATACAAAAAATTATAAAAGTTATAATTAAAGAAAGAATTTTATATATTTCATTTTTCTACATTCTTGAAAAGAAAACAAGGAATATCCATGCTTTTAACAACATTTTACTTTGAGAAAAATATGGTTTTAGCAAAAATATCCCATTCCCTCCAGAAAAGAAAAAAATCCCTACATTTTATCCCCATGAACCTAAGTAGCTCTAAATTCTATCATACATAAGAAGCTTAATTTATACTACGCCAGAAAACGTGACTATATCTTTCAAAAAAGTAAATTTCCTTAACAAGGCTCTATATCTCCTTTTAAGATTAATTAGCTCAACGAACAATGAATTACAGTAAGGAAAAAAAAGTCTTAGTTCCGTCTTTTTAAAAGATACGATGACTTTCATTCACTTTCTCTTGAAAAGATAAAATTCCCATCAATAAGATGAACTAGGTCCTTCACCCTCTAACATGGATTTTCTTCCAATGCCTGAAAGGTCAGAAACAGATCGATTTTGTTTGAATCTAGAAAAGTTCATGTTCCTGGAATAGTTTTAGTCTAATTAAAAGGTAGGGCTAGTTATTCATCAGATATCTGAATATTTATGCTATGTTCGAGTAATCGAAATTATTATGTTCATATTTTATTAATTATGACTTTATTTAAAATATTTATCCCGTTGGTTTGAAGGAAATGTTTGATATATTTTGATTGACATTGACGTATGCATAAAAAGTATAATAGTAAATATTAGTAAAATTGTGGTTTCTGTTGTTGTTTGACAAATTGTAAAAGTCCAGTAGATAAATTTTGAAGAAACATTTCTTGACTTTTAATATTAGTAAAAATGCTTGATGGAAAATTGTAAAAAATCCTTAGCCCTTTATAAAAACATTTACAAAGCATGCAAATACTTAGTGATTGCACCTTTTAAAAAGCATTTTGGAAAATGAACAAAAAAGTATCTGCATTTTATAGCATCTTTTGAAACAAACATCGTCATAAAAAAATTAAAGGTATTTAACTTACGTGCTCGCTTTATCTACTCCTCTTTAAAAAGCAACAAAATAAAACTCTAAAAACCTTAGGACTTTCTCGAATTCTACCCCATAAAAACATCTTCAAACATTAAACACTGAAACTGAGACTTTAACTTAGCACAAAGAAGAAGAAGAAAAAAAAATCCCCGATGAAAATAGCCATCTCTCCTCTAACCCAATAAAGTCCGAAGAAAATCAGATAAAAACGAACCATTAAGACCCCCCCCCCTCCAAGACGACCCAAACAGACAATAAAGACACCCCCCTCTCATCGCTTGCGGAACCGGAGAAAGTTACCATCAGAACGTTGGAAACAAAGACTTTTTTTTTTCTCGGGAAATGCCGATGAGATGAACAAAATGGCCGGAAATAAAGCGGAAGCTGCACGGGGATTGCATTCTCTGAGGGAACAGTGCCCTCTGGGGAGATAAGGTTATAGGGAAGCGTTTTCCAGCCTATCTTTCGAGGAGGAAGAAAAAATTATTAGGTTCCAAGGAGGCCCGATTGTTTTCGGGGGTTGTTTGGGATTTGGTTAGGAGAATTGGGTTTTCTTGCAGATGTTTGAGAGAGGATGACGTAGTATGAGTTCGATTTGGGGTGGGAGTG
Source organism: Tetragnatha montana (assembly GCA_963680715.1). Classification (NCBI taxonomy): domain Eukaryota; kingdom Metazoa; phylum Arthropoda; class Arachnida; order Araneae; family Tetragnathidae; genus Tetragnatha; species Tetragnatha montana. The sequence goes on from OY796683.1 coordinate 18,435,727, forward strand.
GGAGGTTTGAAGGGATGGGGTAGAAGGAATGTGACCCGTGAAATTCGTTGTGCGAAATTTTCAAATCAGCTTGCATGCTTTCTCTTCCGAAACAGTAAGTACAGTAGGCTTAGATAAAACGCGATTTCATACATCACCATAGAAAAATTGCGACTGCTGAAAATCGTACAGTGTGCTTTCAGTGTAGAGCAGTGGTTCCCAACTGGTGGTCCGCGGACCATAGGAGGTCCGTGGAGGGGAGCACAAAAAAATCCAATAAGTACAAATTTCAGCGAATAGAACAAGAAAAGTTTGAATATATCTGTGATGATGACTTTTGGCAGAGCAATTTGTGGGGATAATAGTCACCACTAAATTATTAACAATACTTTTGTGTACTTAGTGAAATTAAGAGCACTGAAAAAAAATCGGCTACATTTTTGTAGGTCTCGAAGATATAGATTAAATTATGCGATATGATTAAATTTTTCTTAAAATAGAGTAACAATTCAGAGCATACTATACTAGACTGCAACTTAACTTGACCCTACGACGTCACTAATAAACAAAGTAGTTCCCATCGCGGTGTCTGAATTTTGAGTGAAATAAAGAACGTCAATTTAAAATTATGATTATTTTGTTAAACCCATGCATATATAGTGCTTTTCAATCACGATTTGCGTACCAAAAATCCTCCTATCTACCCAACACGCTTCGTGTTTACCGATTTCTCCTTCCGCATTTGTGACGTACTGGGTTCAAGAAACGTTGCAACCAAATATAAGTTTTTATGGTGCATGAGGCCGCAAAGTTTTGATGGTTAATGGGGGAAAATTAATTTCCATCTTGTAATTTTGTGAGGGTGTAGGACTTTAAGTTATAAAGGGGTGGTCCGTGAAGACTCCAATTTTAAACTTGCTGATCCACAGACTTCCCCAACCTCTGATCTAGCTAGAATCTAGCCCTCCCAAGAGAACAGAATAACATGATTTCGTGTAAGTAGAAGTATACTGATGTCAGTGATATTTACTCTTGGAAGGATGTAAAAAATAGAATAATTAAAAAAGTGGTAAGGTCCTCGATTTCGATGAAAAACGATTACGTGTCTTTATAATGAATAAAATGGCAAAATTCAGTCTTCAGTAGTTATTCAAAATTCAATGCAGCATGCGTCCGGATGGCCTGAGTGCTAGAGCATGAGGCAACCAAAAAAGTAGTTCCCAGGGCATTGTCTAAATTTTGGGTGAGATTAAGAACTTCAATTTAGAAATATGATTAGTTTTTTAAGCTTTGTATATACAGGGTGGATAGGAAAGTCCCTTTAACCAGAAAATACTCTCGAACGCAAAGAGCTAAAGCTATGAAAGTTTCACGAAAACATTTTGTGCTTTATAAATAAAATCCAGAAATATAGAATTTGTTACAATGGGTTACAAAGTCTCATATAAACCAGCAAAAAAACTCTTAGTGAAAAATAAATCACCAGTAATTTTATTTCGGATATTTCTGGATAGATTTATATATATTTAGATGACAGGTATTTGTGAAGCCCCTTCTTCGGTTGGTGGTAGAGCGTGAGTTTTCCAACCTAAAGGTCCAATGATCGAATCCAGGCAACAGCCGAATCTTTTTGCACTTTTAATTAAATCCCCAATAAGAAAATTCACTTTGATAAATAGGGATGGCTTGAACGTCCTTGTTGGCTCAGTTGGTACAGTGGTGGTCCTGTTGTGCAAAAGGTGCTCGGTTCGAAACCTACTAACCTAACAATTTCTAGGAAATATCAAATTCAACAAAGTTAAGAAAAAATATAAATCGAAAATCTTCATTTTGGTAGTAATTTCTTTAAAATTCATCTTGAGGTAAAGAACGCATCTACTTTAACTTGAGAGAGACGTGAACCCAAGTAGCCTGGTTAGCATAGTATCAACCTTCGGAGCAGAAGGTACCCGGTTCGAATCTCAACGAAACATCGAGTTCATTTTTACAAAATTAAATAAGTTTTCTAGTTTGAAGAACGCACCAAAATAAAATACAGATCTACAATCGCCTACGTGCTGCTGTGGAGCTAATGGACTAGTGGTACGGCGTGCTGCTCTGGCACCAAGTAGGTTGGAGGTTCGATTCTCGACGAAGCAAAAACGGTCCTGAAAGCACTTTTATTTTGAATTGTCCTAAGCTCAGTTACGGTTACAGTTAATTTTTAAGGTACGGGTGCATCGAAATTTTTGTGTGAATCGAGGGTGGCGAAAGACGGGTAATGAAGCCAAAATATTGCATTCTAATATCTTAGGGGGTCGTCTCCAAATTGCACTCCATTAGGGGGTCGTCCACAAATTGCAAATTGTTCCCTGGGATTAAAATTTTTGGCAAAACTGGTTTCCTGACGGACCTTTCTCCGCTGGCCCCCAGGGCGAAGGGGCTTTCGGGGGTTATCCGAAGAACCCCCTAGGCCCGCGACCCCCCGGGGAGCAGATCAGGTCCGCCAGGACGACCTCCTCTCGTCCGATCCCCGACATCTTCGACGGGTGAACAGACTCGACTCGGTCACCAGTTTCTGTCCCCTAGGTCAGCTGAGACATCAGGTGCTCGAAGAAATTAATAATTTTAATATAAATTTATATAATTTACTACTAAGAGAGTATTATTATTGTTTACTAAGAGGAAGATATCACATATATTACATTAAAAGAGGATAGATAGATAGAGAGAATGTTAGGTTAGTAGGTTTCGAACTGAGCACCTTCTGCACAGCCGGACCACGACTCTACCAACTGAGACATCAAGGACGTTCAGGCCATTCCTATTTATCAAAGTATTTTGGAATTATCTTATTGGAGATTTTATTAAAAATGCTAAAAGATTTGGCTGCTGCCTGGATTCGATCTGAAGATCTTTAGGTTAGAAAGCTCTCTCTCTACCTCCAAGCCAAGACGGATGCTCACTAGTCATTCTTATTTATCAAAGTATTTTGGAATTCTCTTATTGGAGATATAACTAAAAATGCTAAAACTTTCGGCTGCTGCCTGGATTCGATCTGAGGCCCTTAAGGTTAGAAAGCTCACTCTCTACCTCCAAGCCAAGAAGGCTTCACAAATACCCGTCATCTAAATATACATAAACCTATCTATAAAAATTTAAAAAAAATTAAGGACATCTTAGTGGTGATTTATTTTTTACTAAAAGAGAGTTTTGCTGGTTCATATTAGACTTATTAAACTTATTGTAATCAAATTCTATATATTATTGTATTTAAATTATAAAAACAAAAATGTTTTGCGTTTTCGGCTTGTTACTTGGCAATTATTTGAGCTATCTTTTTGATACGAAGAATCGAGTTATTACTAGAATTTACAAATAACTAAAATTATTGAAATTACAACTACATTTGGATACTTTAAAAAAAATCTTTGAAGTGTTCATGGCCAGCTTGCTTCTCTTAAAAGAGTTTCTTAGTGCACTACTAATTTCATAGCTCCTTCTTTGGTTAGTGATGTAACTGTATACGGCCCACTCGAAATAATTAAAACCAGCAGGTAATCAAAACACACAACTTTATTCAGAGAGAGATTGGTGATTGGTTGGGTTTATTTCTGGTGCTCTTGGCTTCGACTTGGGCCGGCATCATATTGCACAAATGGAGCAGAGATTAGAATCATATAAGTCAGTGGTTCCCAACCGGTGGACCGTGAGAGTCTTGGAAGTGGTCCGTGGAGAGACCCGGAAGCACACAAGACAATTCCTAAAATAATTGAAATTTGAATGAATTGAGCAAGAAAAATTGAATTATATACTTTCGTCTATGTAGTTACTTGCGGGGATAACAGTCACCACTAAATTTATAACAATTCTTTCTTCTATAAATATTTATTTAAAGTGAATTTAGCTGTTCGGGAAAAAAAAACGTTAGGGAGAGAGAGAGAGAGAGACAGACGCAATTTTGTGGGTTCCGAAGATTTACTTATCTTATAACAAATATTAATTATTCTCGTAAGATGTAGTTAAATTTTTCTTACAATATTGTTAGATTTCATAGCATTATATAAAATTACATGCTTAATTAGGGGTAATAAACTTTCATCTTGAAATTTTGTGAATATAAGGATTATAAGTTACAAAGGGTGGTCCGTAAGAATCCAATTTTAGACTTTTAAGGTCCGCGGGCTTCTTTGAGTTGAGAACCGCTGGGGTAGAGAGTTAGTAAAATGCAGGAGTTTTTATGTTAAACACTGTCGGTACATGTTTGCTAACGTTTAAAACCGGGGCGAATTATGAAAAGTTTGAGCACTAAGTAAAGCGGGCAAAAATAGCTCCAGGATAAAAATGTTTGCTCTTTTCTGTATAAAAATTTACCATACTTGAAATTTAGTTAATAAAAAAATTTACATTTTTGGGTTTGAAATTGAAAAAAAAACGTCGAAGAAGGGGTGGTTTAACGATTGAATGAAATAGTTTTACATTGATCTTAAAACTTAAAAACTTAGCTTAAACGTCATAATTTGCCACTTAACTACTTTTTCTACTTTAAAAGTTATTTTTAACTTCTATCAGTAGGAAAAGGCGCCAAACCAACGTAAGCTTGACGAGGACTCGTAAAATTAATAATTAATTCAAGCTTTAAGATTTCCACGCGACTCATGTTTATACTTCAGTCTGAGTTCTAAAAAAAGTATGATGAACTCTTTCTCGTTCTAGCAGTCCTGTATAAAGCGATTTTATACAAAGCGAAACACATTTTTCGCAATATACGCAAGCCCACTGTATTTTTCCCGAGTCAATTTTTCTGTTAACAGTTCAGTTGTGTTTGGACTTCCTACACAATAGATGCTAGTTTTCTTTGTATTTAAGTTAGTAAAATTATTAAAATGATAGAAATTTTTTTGACAAAAATATATCCATGAGGGAAATACCGAAATGATTATTTTCCGTCCTATTTCATCTCTTACAATACATTACTTGTACGGAAATGTCCAACCATCAACACACAACTCCGATGTTGATATCACAGTAATGATTACAGGACATTACCCAAATTCGAAAACGAACCGCGCATTGGGATACATTACACCAGCGATGGTTTTCAAATTCAGTCCATTTTCGAAATGCACTGTCTATTCAAAACTGAATATTTGCCTTCTCTTTCAATGGAGTCCCTTTTCGCATGCAAAGTAACCCAGCTTTCATATTTCTGTGTGAGCCGTGGATAAAGGAAATGTTCTCCTGTGGGGAAAGTAGGTGGTTTTTGGTGTAGATTGTTTTGCTGTGTGTTGAGGTTTTCTGTTGAGCCCTTGTTGGTTTATATTTTTTGTGTTGGTTGTCGGTCTGGAGTTGTTTTGTTTCGGTCTGGTGGGAGTGTTTTGAAATAAAATAAAACTGACTTTTTGCGACGAAGGAAAGGTGTTTTTTTTTGTGGTACGTTGAGAATAGAAAACTTGTGTTTAGGAAAATGAATACTTTCTATGTTTCGTATAAACTCCAGTATTTCAAGTGAAGTATTTCTTAGGTTAAGCGTTTTTAATGAATTATGGTAAGTTTTGAGAAGATATATAAAATAGAAATTAACTTCCTTAAAATTGTTTATAAAATGTACCGAAAGCTCTTATAAACTTAAAATAGATATTCGTAGATATTCGTATTTCACTAATTTCAAAATTTTAAATAATTATTTATAAAATGTATTTCAATGTTCCAAATTAAGCATTTAAGTGTTTATATACTCAAAAGCACCATAAAGATTAGAAAAAACATGGTAAACAAAAACGTTTAAAATCTTATTAAATGTAAGATTTCGTTTTAAAGTAAAAAGTAAAGGTGAATATAAAGGTGATGTAAAGGTGTAATAAACTAAGAAAAAATTACAACGAACAATTTCTAATAAGTTAAAAATCTAAATGATTAATGCTTCTGTAATCTCTTCGGTGTAATTATTGTAAAAAACTGTACTTTTGGTTAAATATTTGAATACTTATATTGCATTACTGAATATTTAGGAAAGATTCATTTTGGAAATTACATTTTAAACAACTCTATCTCAAATTTCATGAAATTCGATACCTTTACTTATGCGTTGGGGCAGCTTAGTATAAACCTAATATTGAACAGTTACAATTCCCCTAAATAGAACTACATTTCCTGCAAACAATTAAGCTTGCAAATTGAATTGGAAGCATCCCTGTCAATCTTGAGTTCCTCTGAAAACAACGAAGAGGGAGTTGGAATGTTTCACAAACCTGGCAACAGACCAAATTCGATATTCGACTCATCATTTTTCCAAACTTAATCAAATTAGAGAAAATTACTTCGCGGCGTTGGAATATTTTCAGCCAGTCGTGTTTGGAGATTTCGCTACTTTCGAAAATTGAGCTGAGGTTTTTGTTTCTTTTAATGTTTTCTTTTATGCAAAAACAGAACAAATTTTTTCTTCAAGAAACAGTTTATTTTATAATAGAAAATCGTTTAGCAATGCATGGAATATAATTAAGTTTCTCTCTACTTAAAAAATTCGTATCGTCATTTTAATAGATTTGTACCTCTGAAGTTTTTGATGAAATTAGTATTTTAATCAACGAAATTAGATACTCATATTATAAAAATGTTAAATGTTGTTAAGTTATGAAACATATTATAAATATTTTATAGAACTAATTAATTATAGTAAGTTTGCTTGGGATATACACAGAGTTATTCCTATATTTATAGTGAGAATACACGCACTCTAGTGTGAAAAAAAAAATTGTCAATAGCAATGTAAGATATATACCTATTAAAAAGTATGTTTCTTTGATACAAGAATTTTCTTTTAAATAAAGTTCAACACTTTAATAGATATCAATGCACCTTAAAAGAAGTAAAAAAAGGAACCTTTTGTAATAATAATTGTTCATAAAAATTATATAATTAATTATATAAAACATTAAACTAGCCAAGTTTGGAATTTAAAGACCTTAACTTACCACAAGAGAAATAAATCATGTAGTAATTCCTCAGTAAACACTTTTTCAAGCCTTCTAGAAATGGAGAAAAAAAAATGAACTTTTTAATCTCTTAAGATGAGTTTCGAACAAATTAGGTATTAAAAAAAGCACTTGATGCCACGAGTAAATAATTAAAAGCCTCCATTAAAAGAAAAAACTTAATATAAATAAACTGTGCAAACAGAGCTCTTCAAAACAGGAAGAACTCTTGGCCTGAGTTTATTCCGGAACAAACTTACTGAAAAAAGAAAATATTTCTAACGTCTTAAAATCTATTTCAACTAGAAATTATCAATTATTCGTTTCTGTTACAGGTTAAATTAAAGTTTATAATACGAGTATGAAATTACTATTTGAATTACTCTTGTATCGATCTTTCTAAATTATTTAAGACAAAATTAAACATTTAAAGGTACTATAATAGAATTTTAAAGAAAAGTTGGTAGCTTTTTTATATATTTTATATAAACAGCAAGCTGTAATAATCTTCTTTAAAAAAAGGAACAATTTTCGTGTTTTATCTAGAGTGTACCGAGAAAATATCAAGTTCTTCTTGTTTCAAATAAGGAAATATTTTTTATTACTGTGGAAATAACATTTCGAAAAGCATGGCTTATATTCTAAGAACATGTTAGACATGACTTAATTAATTCTAAATGTTAGATGTCTGGAGATCCTTTCAAAAAAATTCTACCGCCAGTTTTGCAATTATGACTTTTTTAAAAGATTAATTAACAAAGAAGAGTAAGGAACATATAAGTGTATAAAGTGTATTTTATTAATGAAAATACCGTAATTTTAGTTTCTTAATACTGAATAAGTTATACCTTAATCATCATATTTATTTTATTTTCTGTATTATAAAAATTGGTACAATTTCTATGTATATATCCCGCTAAAAATTGATCGACATAATATATTTTCGAACCAAATAATCAAATATTGCAAAATTTCTACTATCATTTTATTTATTATTTTTGGCCATATTTCCTAATCTGTGGCGTCCAAACTGCTTGGCGATCTTTAGAGGGATAAATAACAGAAAGATACTAAAATCTTTCGAAAAACATTTCTTTGTTTCCCCAAACCCAAAACTTACTATATATAAAAACAGAGATAACACTTCCCATAAATATATTCATACAAAATCTCCCATAAAACAACTTTACAACTCTAGAAACCCCTCTCAATACCGCACATTTTTCAGCCAAGTCAGCAGCAGTGACATAACCCTACTCAAACCAAAAACTCATAACTTTGATACTAAACTTTTTTCCGCCCAAAGCTTCTTACGTTCTTTCTTCAAGAACTTCTTTCCCAGATTGATCGATTCTTCCTCCCCCCAATCCTTGCACCCTCTTTGTCTGATGCTTTCAAACCTCGGTGAGAAGTAATAATTCATCTGCTCTCCATTTAAATCTAAAATCCGCCATTTCACGGTGTGGGGTTTTTTGCTTGAAAGAGATTTTTCGGTTTATGTCGGTTTGGCTGATGAATATCGATTGGTTATGAGGTTTTTGGAATTTAAATGAGATAAATTCTTGTAGTTTATTGTACTTTTTAAAAGAAATGGAATTTGCCAGAATTTTATGTAGATTGATATTGGTATACCTATTGGTATAGAATACAATGTAAATAAGATTTTTGATTAAAGATTCTTTTGAATTTAGTATAGCCTACCTAACTCATGTTTTTAGTTACACAATCTAAGAAAATTTAAGATAGTTACTTAAAATCAAAATAAAGTACTTGTAAGTCAAAGTAAATTTAAGTCAACTTGAATCCTTTAGAATCTTGGAAATGGACAACTTATTGCTTAAAAACAATTCGAACAGTTAAACAATAAAACAATTAAAACAATTAAAAACAAAAAGTCAAATAGGTTAATTATGAAATATTTTTACATAATACTAAATGTAATATTTTCTTTGTTTTGAAATTATTTTTAAAGCTAACATTTGGGGAAATCCAAATTCATATCCCTGAAAAGGTCGAAAAGTGACCAAACAGTTTTATGCGTCGAGTTATCTAAGTTCAATTCCAGAAGCAAAATTGCTTACCTCGGAAAATGAAATTGCAACATTCTTGAAATTTTCGGTTGTTATTGAGTGAAACCTTAAAAGCAGCTACACGAAGTTTCAGTCTTTTATGTTCAAAAGAGGAGTTTCCGTCGTGGATGTTTATGTAAGTGTCCGTGCCCAGCGGGTTAAACTTACCATCCACGTAGCTTATAGCTTCACAGCAAAATATCAGTTCAAACATTTTTCGTTAAAAATCTCTAACAAAAAAATTTAATTAACCTATAACTCAACACCCAACAATTACGAACCAATCTCAATCTCCCAGCAAAACCTTCACCTCACACTTCATCAACCCCACACACCTTAAACATTAATAAACGCAACCACCATATAAAACCCAACATCATTCTCTGACATTAACCCTGGCCACACTTGGATACCCACACCAAGCCCAGTGCCCCAATTTAGAATCCCGCCAAAAAAAATCCCACCCGGAAGACCGCTCAAGCATGCCGCAAGGCGCCACGCCGTAAGTGACTGACAACGGCGGAATAATCGTTTGTAGATCGGCACACGCCTTCCATTTGGAACGTTCTTTTCCACGGTCCACCCCCTGACTATCGATCCACCTACTTGGGAAAAGTCCTGGGGCTCTTTTCGTACCTGGGCTGTCAGTTTCTTCTTTGGGGTGTTATTTTTTTCCCCTTTTGTTGGAGATTTTTCTTGGGAAGATTTTATTATGGTGTCTTTTTTTTTTTTTTAGAGAGAGAGTTGAGATAAACATGGGTTCGTGCTTTCGGTATTGCTTTTAGCGTTTGACAGGAGGACTTTGATTGTAGTTTCTGGGAAGAGTTCTGTTTTTGGGTGTTTTGTGTTTGTTTTTTTGGGGTTGGAGACGGAGTTGTGTCGCCTTAGTTTCAAAGAAGAGGTTTTCTTGGGGACACAAACATCTCACTCTTTTCTCTATAACTTTTTGTATTTAATGAATGGTTTACTGTTTAAAAATGGATAGATCTTTTTATTTCCTTTACCTTAAAAATATTCTCCTTTGAAAATATCAAAATTATGTTTCGATACTTTTGCCATTTGTAATATGGTACAAATATCGAATATATATTCGATATATATTGATAAATATTGAACGAATATCGAATATTAAAAGTTTGAAATCCTCTTTTTTATTATTATAATTTTAATAGAACTTTTTAAAAGGATCTCTAACATATAAACAACAGTTTTTACCCTTTTTTTTAAATGTATTACTTTTTCTAATTTAAATATATGCAACAATTTGTGATTCATTGTTTTTAATCAAACATTATGAGAAAAGAAAACGTAAATGGTTCTGTCAATTGTCAATATAAATAGCATCTTCAACTCTTTTGTTTCAGACAACGTTAATACCAATCAATCCGCAAAGAATTAAATGCTCTGTTATTGTCAACACACATAATATTTGATTCATACACAATAAATTATTCTAATTATTTTTTGTTTAAGAATTATTTTCCCTCTTCTAGTGTTAAAAAATTAGGGTACATACCGTATAAACTTTCTAAAATAAAAGAGAAATAACTCAAGAGTAAAAATAGGAATCAATTTTCTCTTATTTTCAAGAACAGAACATGCTCCACCAATTTCAGAGATCCTTAGAATAAAAAAAATCCTCCCTCAAAATCATTTCAATCTTTAATTCCAACTTCTTATTTCTCACTCTCAAACATTTTTTTAAAAACATTCTCACCTCAAATAAACAATAACTCCCCATTCCCGCTTTTAAAACCCCAATCCTTTTTCAAACCTCAAAATTCAAAACTCCCTCTCTCCTAACCCAAAAACGAAACAAAACGTCACCAGGAAAAAAAGTCTTACCTAAAAGCCTTCTTCCCCTCCAAACCCTGTAAAACGTTCTTCCTTACAACGTTCCATACCCGGCAGCGAAAACGGAACACCGCACTTACGCTTAAAACGGACTCGAGTATCCTCAAAACCGGTCTTTTTCTCTAAAAAAAGGACTTTGAACCCGTCCAATCTCCAGGAAAACCCGAGATCAATAGACATCAAGCCATATACAATCAATCCCATTTGAATTCTCTTTCGGCTTTCCCAGAAACCGGAGTCAGTCCGGAGAAAAAAAGAACAATGTCGATGAATGCAGGACTTGGAAGATGTTTGGGCGTGGCACCCACTTTCATAACGAGGCTCGGCTGCAGTTTAGGGATAACCCAATTACACAGGGGGAAAGTCTTAACGACTTTAGGGGCGAGGATGATGAAATGGGGATTTCGTGGTATGAAGCAAGTAAGTGAAAGAAAATGGAGGGATTGCCTGATGGTCATTTAAATGGGAGCTTTTGCTCGTTGGGATTAGTGGATTGAGTCAATGGAAAGACGTTCATTGTAATGGATTAGGTATACTAGATACTTTTTAGTTATTTTGTTGGGTAAATGGTGTAAAACGGTTTTCCATTAAAAAGTTGAAAAATTAAAATTTTCGATTTTTATTTACTTTAGAGAAGTAAATTTTAAGAAACAGTGGGATGCCTTTTAGGAATTTCAATTTAAGTTTTAAAGTATTAGTAAAAAGTATCGATTATTTTAACTAGAAATTTGTAAATATCACTCATAGAAGGATGTCTAAATTTAACAGTTTGGGAATTATCTGTGGTGAGTGGAATTTACATGAATGGAAGTAAATTTATAAAACTTTAGATGCTATTTATGAAAATGTCATCAGTTTTATGGGTTTTTTTTAACTTTTAGTTGATTTGAATTTGAAGCAACCAATATCATTTTAAAAATAAGGAATTAAATGCACAAGACCTTAAATTACTTATCTCATCTTGTACCACACTTTAACTTGAAACATTTATAAACCAAAATTCAATTCCAATGTATTATGAATAAAAGTCCAGGTTAAAAATTACTAATAATTTATAACAAATCTCAAGACGTTTTAAAATCCTACCGTTTTAAATTTTTCTATGTGTGGAATATCAATCAATTGAGCAAAATAGATAATAGACGCATTCATGTCAACTAAAGCATAATAATTAACATTATATTATTTTATTTTTATAAAATCCATAATATCAAGATGACACAATGAACAAAAGAAATTCAGAAACCCTTACAACCTAAAACTCATTTTCCCAATAAATTCTTAATAGCTCTTCTCACAAACCATAACATCAACAATTTCCCCACACCCCAACCGATTTCCCCTCATAAAAATCAATTCATAACCACCATCTCACAACACCCATTTACCCCACTTCATTACCCCACCCTTCAAAAAACCCCGACAAACCCTCTTAATCGCCGCATAAGGGAAACAAATTACCCTATACCCAACAATCAACGTCCTTTATGAGCGACCTACTCAACACGGGGGTTCTAACGAAGCTCAAAGTCTTTGTCCCCAACACTCTTCGTGGGTAGCCAGAAAGAAGGGAACATCGATCTTGCTCAGGGATGGGGTTACTTCCTCCCCCCCCCTCTTTCATTTATCTCCGAACTTTTGGCGTATACCAACTGGTGGTGGGGGAAATGAGGAAGAACTCAGCTGGGTTCTCTGTCCTTTGTTGTTGGCTTTGTTTTTACTGGGTATAAAATTCTGAGATTGGGATCTGGGTATTTTGTATTCAAGTTTTCATTTTGCATGAGGGGGGATGGATATGGTTTTGGAGAGGTCTTAGTGTATGGGAGTGTGTTATTATATCTAATGAATATTTATTACTTTTTAAATATGTTTTTTTATTATTTTATAAATAATCTTTTTTTAAAGATTCAAAATCAAATTAATATTTATTCCAACGTTAAGTTATTTTTACTAAGCCCATTCAATAGTTTTCATCTAGAGTTTTTATTGGTGTAACAGTTTTAAGTCTTTTTTACACTTATTTCGTCAAAATGCATCATATTGATTTAATTTCAAAGTTATGGTCTATTAAAAAAAAACTAAATCATTATTCACTATTTTGGTGTACGCATAATATTATAATTAGAGAATAATATAAGCATCAATATTTATTATTTTATACATAAATCCTTTTATATTACCCATGATTAAGAAGGATAAGAAAATCCTTTAAAAATGCATTCCTGGGACTACTATTTTACTATTCTATTTTTAGGTGTTATATCAGGAATTTCTTGTATTATTTATTTTATTGTTTTAGAATTAAACTTTGAAATGTTTATTTTTAATAAACAGAGGAATGTGTAAGTCAAATTAATACCATGTGATTGATGAATAAAAATCTAAACCAAAGAAATAGCCATGTTATTCTTCATAATTTCGTTTGAAAAGAACAACAAACAATGAATAAAACTGTAGTTATCAAGCCCTCACAACAAAAAGAAAGCGATGTCAACATCGATTCTCCAAGACCTCTTTTGTACTGAGTGAAAATTTCATCCCTTCTATTCATCGATTATGCAATCTGGCAGCAGCGAATAAAGAACGACCCCATCTCTCTTACCCCTTCAACAAAATTCATGAGGACCCGAAAATCCTCAAAAAAAAATATATATTCTAGACACACCGAAACACAAAATGAACCCTTTAGAATAACATTTTGTACCGCCAAGATCGATCTTTTATAAGATTGTTCCTTATAGATCGAATCGTCATCGAATTTAAATCCGAGAACCCATATAAAAATATCAGTGAATCGATCATTTCATGCTTGATCCCTAGAATCGATTCTTGCGGGGATAAAATGGAAAAGTCTGGAAACTGAAACTTGAAGAGCTTGAGTCAACTCCGTTATCGGCTCTAATTTCCGTTTGTTTACGCTGAAAGAATGCCCCCCTTTATTGCTCTTATCAGAAAATTGGATTCGAATGGGCTCCGAGGGGTTAATGTGTGCCCCCCTCTTCTCAGTGTAGTGTTTGAAGTGATTTAAAGGGGTTGTGTTTCTTATTTAATTAAATTGGAATGGGTTTTGAAAGGGACAGATATTAGTTTTAACAGAAATGGAATAGTTTTCCCTCGTCTTGAGATAGTTTTTTTATGTGTTTGCCTTAATAACGTATTTTTAGTTAAATAATGAGTCATTTTGAATAATGCGCATTGTCTTTAAATTTAAGGAACCTATTAACTGTTATATTACATATTGCTGATTAAAGAGTTTTAATGGTTTTTAAAAAGTTTACTTTAATTAAAACCACTTTAAGTACAATTGGGTCTTAATCGACGAATTATTATTTTATAGGAATTACCTAATAACCATTCTTTGCACAAATAAAGAGCTTATAACTTCATTTCTTAATACTATATTAGTTTTAAATAGTTGGCTTACTTTCCCAATTTTGTATAGATTTATTTTCCATAACCTTTTAGTGGCATTATTCTAATTATGGCATTATTTTAATTATAAACTATTCCGAAGCAGAAAAACTACAAATTTTTATATATAATAAAGTTTATACAATAATACGTATACAGTATATTATTTAAGTTCATGAAGATTTTGTTATTTTACGTTATCTCTCTCAAAATTGTTATAATTAAGAATTTGGTTTTTATCATTAACAACATTTTAATATTAATTTGAGTTTGTATTACTTTCACAAATGCGAATAAAAAACTTACAATTACGAAATAATACAGTAAAGAAGCACAATATGTTAAATGAATATTAATGTAGAATATGCTAATATTATTTTCTTACAAAAGAACACTGTATTCCTAGTTTCAAAATAGTGTACAATAGTTTTGAATCTTTCATTTAAAAAGCACCTTAAAATAGTTAAATAATTGAACTAAATCAAGCATTTCTCAATTTTCTTTGAACATAATAAAATTATTGAGAGTAAATTCAATAGTCTCAACAAAGATAAGAAACTAACTAGAAATTAAATATTAAATCTAAATTCCATAATCTATAAAAAAAATATTATTTACAGTAGACTCTGTAAAACCCTACTACATTGATACATGTATCATCGTTATTGATACTATTTAATATAAATTAAACTTTTATTCACCTACTTGATAATGAAAATAGACTGAAAAAAATGATAAATCAACACTTGTGAGGGAATTCTTATTTTGAACCATTTCAGATAACTGTAATATTTGCATATAGTAATTCCTTAATAAACATACTTTCAGTCTTTTCCCAAATGATTGTAAATAAGATGGCAGAAAATTTTCTTAGTTTACTATAAAACTTTCAATTTTCGATACGCTTAAATACTGTCTGATAAATTTATCAAAAATAAACACAAGATGGTGGATTATTATCAGTCTTTTATTCCTCGAAGGACCATCATTGAACAAAACTGCTAGAATTCTTCAAGTATTCATGACTACAACAAACTGAATAGTTAATGAGCCAGATAGAGACATCTTCCAAATATTTTGACGTCGCATTATATTCATAAATTTAACATCATTTTAAGTGATGGATGTAACAAATGACAGAATGAAAAATGTTCTTATCCTTCATATTTTATTTTAAAGATACTGATATTTCATAATTTTATTAACCGGTTCTTGAGTAATATGTATCATTATGGTAAATATTCAGAGGAATTGAAGCCTCATACGTTAAATTCAGCATGCTTGGTTATTTATTCGTGATTAGGTTGGAGATAGATTACTAAATAAATAATTAAAAGTTAGCCATAACTTTCACAAGACTTATTGACTTAATATCTATAATTTATAATGCAACCAAATTACATTAACATGATATGTATTTTTAAGTTTATGTGTTAAATATACGTACAGAATAAATAATTTAGTTGCAAATTGTGTTAATTTAAGATGTTACTATAACAGTTCATGAAACTTGCGAACATTTATATAAAAAGTTGAAAGAACATAATCCTTATCAAAACTTTTTAATTAAACTATGAAACTTTGAGTCAAATTTAATACATTTAAAACGTAACTACTTTAATGTTCTTATCAATGGTTGATAAAATTGAACTGAAATTTTTTATTAAAAACTAGCTGATATGCCCGGCCTTGCACGGGTGGAGTGTATCAATTTATTAAAATTTTCTCAAGTTACATGCCTAATTTTCTGTAACCATAATTACCAATCATCCTGGTAGTTTTTCATATCCCGGTGTTCCCAGTATTTTTTCATATCCCGGTGTTCCCAGTATTTTTTCATATCCCGGTGCCTTTTTCATCTTGGTGTCCCCGGTGCCTTTTCATCTCGGTGTTCCCGGTGCATTTTCATCACCGTGCTCCTTGTGCCTTTTCCCTCCCGGTTCCAACTGTGTAAATCTAACCTAACCATCCAGTTCGGGGTTGCACATTTAATTACGACAGTTACCCAATTATCCATTCTAAGTGAAAAAAATCCATTAAAATTATTACAGACTTTTGAAATCCCAAAATTTGTAAATACCCCCTGTTTAAATTGAAAAAAAAAATCCCGTTAAACTACACCAAAGAAACAAATTATAAGGTTAAATAACAAATTGATCTAGTGTTTCTATCATCAACTTTCTAAAAAAAACTGCATGATGTAATCTTTACTTTAAACCAGTCTAATTCTTAAAACTTTCTATTTCAACTTAAAGAATTTAACAAAATTGATGGAACAACAAACAAAAACGTGATGCCATCTGAGAAAAATGTAAAAATACAAATCAGAAGAATTAACTAGAACTTAGTGCTACTAGTGCATTTCCCGCAACAATAAATATAATGCTTGATTCTCATCAGTTTAATCTTATAATAAATTAAAGAATTTAGTGTAATTAAATAAATTGTTTACTGTTGGAAGAATTCGAAAATTCAATGATTTGTTTTAATTTTTAATAGATTTTACTTTTTATTTTACTAGTGATTTTTTTTAATTTCCTAGATAAACTTAATATTGTGAGAAAAACCTACATGACATGCATTCATTATTTGCAAACTGAACTAAAAGCCATGTTAGTCCTAAGGCTAAAAAACTGAATGAAAATACAAAAAAGCTGTACAAAAGGGACAAAATTTTGATTCTAAACGAAAGATTTTGAATTTCCAGAACAGTATTATCAGCCTTGAAGGCATACATAACGCGAGGAGTTAAGAAAGTAAGTTTTTATGCTCCATAGACTTAACATGGGAAATTTAGAGATTTTCCGCCACCTT
This sequence comes from Tetragnatha montana, assembly GCA_963680715.1. Classification (NCBI taxonomy): domain Eukaryota; kingdom Metazoa; phylum Arthropoda; class Arachnida; order Araneae; family Tetragnathidae; genus Tetragnatha; species Tetragnatha montana. The sequence goes on from OY796683.1 coordinate 18,452,807, forward strand.
TGACGTCACAGTGACGTAGTTGTCAGGCTTTGTATATAGAGGGTTTTGCTAAAAGGGGGTGAAGGGGTGGTTTTAGAAATTTGGAAATGATGTCATTGTTTTTCCCCCCGTCCCCATACGTATGTGTACCAAGTTTGGTTCGATTCGGACGGGTAGTTTTGGAGAAATTGAGCCAAATCTGTTCCGGACAAACCCAGGCAGGCAGGCACACCTTCATTATATATAGAGAGATAAATAAAAGATTTCATCATTTAAAAGTAAATTTGATTCAAAGTTTTGCATAAATTAAAAATATTAAACGAAACATTTATGCAACTATATGAACCACATCATATTTTACTATTCTGAAAACATTTTTAATAAGAGCAGTAAAGTACTCTACAACATTCGACTTCACTGTGTAATGTTTTCAATTCTATCCAAAAGAGAGTGTTTAGTAGGTATCAAAGAAGTTTTCTAAAAAAAATTGCCAACGTAAAAACACTTGTTTTATTTTCAAAACATTTTCCTCAAAACGTAATTAAATTCTTCATAATTATAATTACAAACTATTCTATTCGCTATTTTCACTATCTCCAACCTACCCCTTCCTTTCCCCATTAAAACCCCACACACAATCCCAACATAAACTTTCAGACTCTACAAGACATCCCAACTTTCAACAATAAAACCACCTATACTACTTCCATCCCATATAAGGTCATAATAAAGACTACCACGAACCAGACACAGCCATTCAATGTACCCAAAACGACAGGAGCAGCAGCGGTGTAATAAATAGACACAAAAAGACAGTAGTCGTCATGGAAGTGAAGTACGCTATCTCGTGTATTAGCCACAGGGCGCTGCTACTATGATGTCTTGGCATTTAATCACCTCGTGTTCCATTTCTCTATTTGGTGGAGAGATAGCACGTTATAGGAGAAGATACGGAATTGATCCGTTACTATGAGTTGGAAGAGAATAGAATCGGAATGGGACTGTAGGGAATTCAATTACTGTAGAGTGGTTTGAGTGCTGTACCTGTGATGAAATCTGATGTGTAGGGCGCTTTTTCACTGAGCGATAAAATCGTACACGATTTTTGAAGGACGACACAAGTGTTATCGTGTCGTTCGCGAGACGTTTTTTCATTGCACCGATATCGTTCGCTGAAAAACGTTTTTTCCACTCTCATTTCGATTTAGAAGTTCAATCAGTAAACATCTTCTGAAATGGCCCACTGCAATCACCGCCATTATAACAAACTTAGATTGTTATATTTATTATATTTGCGAAGAAAGAAGAGGGGTGTAGTTAAAAGATTTTGGATACATGATATCGTTAAATCGAGACCAACGGAAGGCGCATTTTATACGCTATTTGAAAAACTGCAAAAAGATCCAAACAAGTTTTTTAATTATTTCCGGATGAGTGAGGAAACGTTTAACTATATTCTGCTCCATATAAAGGAAAAAATACAAAAACAGAATACACATTTGAGAATGTGTATTCCACCAAAGGAAATGCTGGCAATAACTTTAAGGTAAGTTATCTATTTTCTTATATATTACACTCCAATCTTTATTATCATCATTAGATAAATTAAAAAATTTTAATCAATAGTCTTGACACTAAAAATTAAGTCAGAAGTAGAAATATCTATGTAGTGTTTTCGCTGTTTCTACATCAGTTTACTTTAAAAGGATACATGTGAATATTAGTTAAAATTTGTAATTTCTTAAAATATTAGTTTTTTAATTTGTAAAAAGATTCTTTACATTGCATCATATAGTGTCAATTGAGAAAATATCAGTGGTGTAGAACTGCTATATTGAAGTGAGACAACTGAGATTATTAAAAATTGTAAATTTTTCTAGGTACAGTTCCAAGAAAGCAATTTAAAAAAATTGTGCATCTTTATAGTTTGATTTTACTAAACTAAAATAATAACTGTAATGGGTTAAAATATGTTAACAACATTGAAAATTAGTTGGTAGCTCAGTCTTTGAAAAATAATAATAGGTGTATGGGGGTCTAGTACACAATAATTAATATGCATTATTTGACAATCCCTAATAGGAATTTTTTGTGTATAACTATATTATATAATGCCTTTTTTCTTACAGATATCTAGCTTCTGGATGCTCCTTCACCGATATCTATTACAGCTACCGAGTAGGAATTACGACTGCTTCCAAGGTAGTAAAAACCACATGTAGCAAAATATGGGAAGTTTTCCATCAGCAACATTTCCCAGAAGCCACTCAAAATAATTGGATTGCCATTTCAAAGAATTTTGAGAAATTTGCAAACTTTCCACTTTGTCTCGGTGCAATTGATGGCAAGCATGTGCGGATAGAAAATTTTCCTAATGAAGGTTCTATGAACTACAATTACAAGAAGTTTCATTCGTTTGTATTGTTAGCAGTCGCAGATGCTGATTATAAGTTTACTTATGTGAACATTGGGGGTTATGGCAAAGACTGTGACTCCAACATTTTAAAACAAACTGAGTTTTGGAAATTACTGTGTTCTAATAAACTGAACATTCCAAGTCCAACTCCTTTGCCGCCAGAAAACACTAAAGTACCATATGTGTTCGTGGCAGATGATGCCTTTCCCATGCATCAAAATATTATGCGTGGATATGGGGGCCACAATTTGACAGAGAAGCAAAAAGTATTTAACTACAGGCTCTGTAGAGCCAGAAGATATGTGGAATGTGCTTTTGGTATTTTGACGAATAAATGGAGAATTTTGCATAAGGCACTAAATTTGTCTCGTGAAACTGCAATTGATGTTGTTAAGGCATGTGTAATGTTACACAATATTGTACGTGAGAGAGACGGATACCGTCCAGAGGACTTAGTACCTTGTACTCTACAATCCATGACAAACGACACATTAACTACAAAAAAAACTGGGAGGGGTATTCGTACTTCTTTTGCTAATTATTTTGTAAGTAATGAGGGTGCATTGCCGTGGCAGCTGTCTAAAATTTAATGAATAAAATATTTAAAATTCTTAGCATTCAATAACAAATTTAATGTATGTCTATAATGCAGGGGTGCCCACAGAGGGGGACATATAACAATTTAAGTTTTTAAATGGGTGGAACAAAAAGTGTGGGGGGAGGTCATTACACTTTTTTGCAAGGGCTTGCCTCATTGAGTCTAGGGGGTGGGACCCCTGTAGACTGACTATCAACATCCTCCCTCACGTACAATATTGTGTTTACACAGCAATTTTATAATAATTTTTATCATTCTGCAGTATAATATTCATGATTTTGTATAACACAAGTTTTAAAAGTATTTCATTGTGTTTCTTTTGTCTACTCTGTATTTTTCTTTAATGATTCTGATGTTGCTGCTACTTCTTTCTTTACATAAAACAAATAATTATATTATCATTTTTTTATATATTCCTTTCAATCTATACCAATTTTTTGCATAATTTAGAATTAGAAATAAAGTTTGTTTTTATTTAAAGAGTACTTTTTTTACATGCTACTGTGTTTTACGCTGGTAATTTTACATACAAACTAATATTACAGATAAAGATTTATACATTGTTTAAAGCTTAAATAGATCATCTGTCCGACTTGTATTCAGAGGAATACTTATATTTAAGATGTGTTAAAACAAAAATCTGAGCTTATTGCCTGAGCTTAACTTGAAAATAGCTGTATTTAAATTCATTTTATCCACACCTATCCTAGGTAATAACTTTTATTTAAAGGGTGCTTTTGAGGCCAAAGAAAATAGTAAATCTGTATTTTAAAAAAGTCTTTGATAACACATTCATGATTATTAACACAAAAGGAAACTCCAATTTTGGTCTCTACATTCATAAAACTTCTATTTACTTTTTTTTAAAAATGTCAGCAGTAGAGTTTAATTACTTATTATTTAAAATCATTAAGTTTTTTTAAAATTCTTGTTTGTATTAAAAACAAAATTCATGACATGAAAAAAGCTGGTTAACTCATTGGCAGCTGTCTAACACGAATGAATATTTTTTAAATTCTTCATGTTTAAAATTAATTCACAAAAATATATTTACAATGACAGTGAAAAGTTGGTGTACTTCTTCCTCACATTCTATATTGTGTAAAATGAAAGACAAAACCAAAATTCAATAACTGCAGCTTCAAAACAATGAGACCCATCTTTTTTATGTCAAGAGCAGAAATAAAAATCTTAAGTATTTTATTATTTTTTTATAATAAAATAATCTGTAAAAAGGCAGATTACAGTGAACCCTCTCTATGATACTCTATGGACCTAAAGAAAGTATTGATATGGTCAGGTTATTATAGACAGTGCTGTTCTATCTGTCCGATATTAATACGGATTAATATATCTTACGGATCTTAAATATTTTTTTCACTATAGGGACCTTGAAAAAGTATCAGTATGGACTGTCATACAGAGGTTTCACTGTAAAAAGAAAGAAACTGACTGAGAAAATTCTATAAGTTGAAATTATTTTTTAATAACAATATTAGTATATCAAAACTCATTTTGGTAATTATCATTATTTACAATGTACACAGTATTGAGACGTTTTCGCTTTATATCCATAATTGACTGTAGCACAGCTGAGTGCAATTCTAATTTTTCAGTTTCAGTCATGTCACTGACATATTGTTCAAATGAACCAAAAAAGGACGGTTCACTTTCGCATTTTGATTTTTTAAGTTCACCCATAATTTCTCGTTCAAGTTCACTAAGATCTCTATCAGACCTTTTCACTTTTCTACTATGCCCGGCCCGAGCACTAAAGCTAGGCGAAGGGGTACTGGCAGCAACTGGCTCAGAAGTTTCTACAACCTCGTCCACCTGAGCCTCCACTGCTTGTGAGTCACTTACATCCTCAGCTGTTAGTAGAACACTCGACTCTGTTGAGCTAGGCTCTTGTATGGACAAGAGAAAGAGCATGCTATCTTGGTATAGGTACGGTTTCTTCGCTTTCTGCCCACTTTTTGTTTTAAGACTTCTGATGAATGCGTCTCTTATATTGGTCCATTTCTGGGTGATTTGCTTACCTAAAATGAAAATGATTTTAAGTAAAACTTGAAATTTTTACGGAAATAAAATGACAAGAGATGTGGAGTAAGGCAAAGAATGTTTATTTGAGATTTTTGTAAAAAAAAACTAGCCCTCAGCCAACTTCAAGTCTGTTCTTCATTGTGCCTGTTTAATTAAACAATATGATCTTCAAAATTGTTATAAGAACTGTTTATAAAGATTGGATATTTTTATATTAAGTTTCAGTTATATTAAGTTTTTTATTATTGTACAAGACTCTTCTAAGAACATCAAACTAGAAAAAAATCTTGGGATAATTAACTATCTGAGAGAATACAATAAAAATAACCAACTTGTAGAAACCACGTGCATTTTTTCGTCGAATTATTCTATGCATAATTATTCGATTATACTTTGTTTTTTTAGTATTAAAATCAATTTAAGTACTTAATGACAATCACATTCGTGATTTGAATGGAAACTTTTCATTATTTTGTCAACAAGATCAAATATTGAATTTACAGTGTAGGTACCTGTCGCTTTAATCAAGTTTGAAAAACAATTGAAAACAAAACATTATGTGAACTAAACTGATCAATAAATTCAGAAATAATGTACAATTTGAATTTATAAATAATATATTTACCTATTTCGGTCTTTTCAGCACTTGTTTTGTTTTCAAACTCATCGTCCAAGAAACTATAGATTTCCTTCCAGGCCTTTTCTTTTAAAATATTATTACGATAATCGTCATGCCTTTTGTCCCACAGACATGGCCTATTTTCTACCAGTTCGCACAAATTGATCACATCAAACTTAATAACCATGTTAAAACAATAAAATCAAATTAAAAACGTGAACACTGAACAAGAAAACCAACAAACGATCAAAACAAACATGAAATGTCGTCACGATACATTGGGATTGCCAGATACCCAACGGTAAATCGTTCCGATAACCGATATCGGTTCCGTAGAAACGACATAATCGCTATCGTATCGGTAAGTGAAAAGCGCTCCGGCTTTCTGAATGCATTTTGCGTTCCCCGATATAATCGGAACGGAATTATCGCTGTCTTATCGTGTAGTGAAAAAGCGCTCTTACAGTGAAGTCTGTTCAGATTAAGGTTTGAGCGTTTGAAGTTCGCTTGGATTTATTGATATCCGTTGCATAGTATTAGAAATTGTTTAGGGTTCAGGAGTTTTTATTCTGCATTAAAAATCTCTTTTAATTGAAAAGAATATTGAATCCTTTTGCGAAGTATTTTGTTCAGAAAAATAGAAAATAATAATAGGTGGTATAAATAACGCTTAGTTCTGAAGTTGAAATTTCTAATACTTGATGCTTATTCAAACTAAATGTATTACAATTTTTATATTAATTTTATATTACCTGATGTTTTTTTCTCATTAACTTTTATTACTTCATGTTATTACAGATTGATTTCAGGGTAAAGTTTAGATGTTTAGATAAATTAAAAATAAGCAGCTATTTAGTTGCATTTGCAATACCTTTTCCGTTCTAAGAGTGAATCATTCAGTTAAGCAGAGTTCTATAAATTAATACTTTTTATTCAAAATATATGTCACGTTTAAAATGTATTCACATGCTAAAAAATTAAATGATCTAATGTTATTAGAAACGCATTTCAATTATTTGAAAACTGAATAAAGTTTGTTCGTTTTGTGTTCTATTAATACCTCTAAATTCATATCAAATAGTTTGTACACAATAAAAATGGCTAATAATCAACATCTGAAGAGCTTTGATGCACAAAATCCGAATATGGTCTAATTATGTTATAACTAAAAAAGATCCAAGCGGCCTCAAACGATTCAAAGAATTCGGTTCAAACAAAGAACTACATTTAAGTCTCGATAGAGGTCCATTGCAATTCTAACGTCGAACACTTTGGGCAAAGGATAGAGCTGAGTAAATGAAGAAGAAGGGTCTCAGGGGACTTAAGTTTGCCGGATACTTAAGGAAAGACGAACTAATGCTGGATACTACTGCTTTGGCCATCCGTATAAAACACGAAAATTGCTAAAGGAAATTCCAATGAAGATTTTATCCTGAAAGGTAAACCAGGTTCTCAAAAATGAATTTAAGAAGAATTTATGTCACCATTTAACCCTGAAGGACGGATTTGATGCGTTATAAGACTTCAGTAATTAGTTTTTTATTATAACTTCATCTTTTTGATTAATTTATATTAATTTATTAATATATTATTAAAAATTCTTTTATTCTCCGGAACTAGGCTAATGTAAGTTTGTTTTCTTTTCTTTTTTAAATACACGCCTTTTCAAATCCTTAATGTTAAAGGAATTCAAAGGTTGACAAAAAAATCCTTAATAAAGAGTATAGGTATAGATATAAGAATACATTATTTCAAAACTATTTATCAAGATACACCAACAAGCTTTTAGAATAGGATGCCGATTTATAATTTTCATAAAATTTTTATATCAAAACTGTATAAATGGAATAAATGATGAGAAATAATGAAACCTAATTAGAATTCTTCATTTATTTAAAAATGTTTCATTTCTGTGAAGAATTATTTTGGAAAATTTCTGCTCTACTAAACGCCACTAGTGTAATCATGATGCCCAAACTTTATCATCAAAAATATTAAATTCAAACTTTTTCTGCATCCAAGTAAACCAGAGTCTGGTGGTTTGAATAAAATATTTATAATTAATCCGTAGTACGCATATTCATAAAAATGACAAAGAAAATACAAATGCAATGTTCGTGTAGAAGCAGATAATTGTATTTACAAATGTATTCGATAATTTATTAGAGGAATAACACAAATTCGTTTGTTAAAAGTATAAAAACAATTAATACTTTTGAAATTTCCTTCAGTTACTGATAATTTTAAAATTAAATATACCATTTCGTTATACATGTGTTCCTAAAAGTTATAAATAGCATTATCATTTTAAATGTCTTCTAATAAATATCAACCTATTTTATAGAGCTAGCCAGAGATTTTTATATTATGTTTTTTAAAAAAAGGCAAAATGAAAATTTCTTTGTAAGAAAATTTTTGTTTTTTAATAAAAATTTTCCCAAACGAAAAGAAAAATAGTTTCTATATTTTACATACATTATATTACATACGATTACCTAGTATTTGTTATCCAGTTTCTGTGGCACCCATCTTTCTTGACGGTATAAGATGAATTTCTTCTAAGGAAACTTTTAAACCAACCCGACTTTACCACTTATGAATGAAAATATGCATTTTTTTTGCATAACAGATAAGTTAAGATATGCAAAAGTGGTGAGGGTATTTTCAACTTACAAACACATATTGATCATAGAAACCAATAATAATAATAAAATTAAACCCTTTATACAACTACTGAACATTTATTCTCAACTTCACGTGATAAAATGCCAAAAATACGCTTATTCCTCTGAAAACCATGCTCACTCTATATTTATATACTACTTTCTATATAGATAGCTGCCCTACATTCCCTCTACCTGATAGAGGATAAGAAAAAGGCGGAACCAACGATCACAGGAGCGGAACAAAACGCTTGGGAAGCATCCCCAAAATCAATCACTCCCACATTCCAATTCCGTGTTGTTTCCCTTTCCCGATCGTCCTTGACTTATTTCGTTGTGGTGGAGGTTTTTGCCATCCTACCTCTACAAGTCCCACCTCATCCTTTTTGCTCTATTGATTTTGGCAACCGCCGCCGCATCTCCATTTTAAAAGGGCCGAATTTCCAGTTAGAAGGGGGAGATGATGGATTAGTTGTCGTTTGATTGGGCTTTTGAGAAGGGCTTTTAAGAAATTTTCGGGAGTGTTCTTAAAGGGGAATGAAGATTGCGATGGGAAGTTTAGAGGGTTTGGGGCACTGTTTTTGATATAAATGCATTGGACCAAAGAGGTATAGGGAAGAGAGAGAGCATTTTTGGGTAGAACTAAAAGCAATGCTTGAGAAAATGCGCTTGAAAAATATATGTTTTTATTAGTAATAAAGAAATAAAATTGTTAGTAATTATTCTAATCTGGGTGCTGTGTCTTTCCTTGTTGTGTTGTGTCTTTTTCAGTGAAAACTAATGCTGGAATTCACATGATTACTCATAAATTCCTTAAACGTTTTATTCGAAAAGCAACTTTTAGCTGTGAAAATATTCCTTCTCATTTATTCATCTCAATCTTATCATTTCTATTAATTATTATGTCTTAGGGCGAGTTATATAATTCTCTGTTTAAAAATCCATACTAAAATACAGAGTATTAAATAACCAATATACTTTTCAAAAAAAAATTATGGATTATTTCCTTTATTTATAAAGTTATTTTTAACCATTACATTAAGTACAGTATTGACATTTATTCCTAGATATTTCCCCTAAAATAAGCTTCTAATGGTTAAGGGTTAGCTTCATCTATCATATGGGTTGTGTGTGAATCATCAGGATTGAATAGGAATTCTTAGAGTATATTACTATTGTATTTAATGTATAGTTGAAGTGAAATATTACTTACATTTTTGGTATATTTTTAGCGAAGGAGTATTTCACTAACTTAGTATTTTATGACAGACTCATTATATCTAAAACTATCTCATATATTTGGTTAAATAGGAAATAAAACAAATGTAACTAATATTTTAAAGTTGTTTTAATATTAAATATTATAAGTGAATATAATAGATAATTTTTTTTTAATTTACTATCTAACTCTCTACAAATACTTACATTTTAAGTTCACTTCCCGTCTAGAAGTACTTCTAAACCAAATTAAAATTCTAAAAGAGATCCACGTAAAATTGAAAAAAAAGGGATTAAAACAGTAACACATTTCCAGAATACTTAAACAGTAATTTAACATGAATTCTCAAGCACCAATTATGGATTCACGAGCTCTTGAAAATCTGAAACACGGTTTAAAGGGGACTTCTTCTTGTCATCATAAATTAAATCCGCATAAGCAACACGAGACATTCTTTCAAGAAAAAAAATAAATCTGCGCATTCAACAAAAGAATTCCTGACTAACCCAAAAAAATTCTCCCACTTTAATTAAGCTAGGAATTCCAAATCACGCTTCGCGTTAATAGAAAGCACATAATTGAATGCTGGCTGCTAAAAATAACATTTTTCACGCGTATGTGCTGTTTCTAATGATCAGTTTGGAGACTGCGGAAGTTTTATATAATATGGCGAAAATTCTTCAGGGATAGACGAAAATTAAAGGAATGCAGTCTCTCACTTGATATGTAGTTACTGTGTAATGGTGAAAATAACTCCGTTCGTAAAAAGACGGAAATTATACGTAAAAATTCACTATTTATTGCACTACTCTTTTTGTACAAGAAAACTATTCAAATGAAAAAGGAGTAAGATCGCACATTCCAGGAAGTAATGGTTATATATTAACAGTTAGTTTAGCAGTATAAATTACAGTTCCTGAGAACTGGTTTGCAAAGCCGTAAGAACTACGTGACAAAAAGTCTATGGTAAAGGATTAGATAAAAATAATATAAACCGTTGACTGAAACAATAGAAATCTTCGTTATCGCGAATTTGACCTTTTAATTTTTATTCAACATGGTCACTTAAAAGTTGATAAAGAATAGAAACATTTTCCATGTTTTTAAATATTTAAGATAAGATAAAATTAATAAAGGAATGGTTATGTAGAGGGTGATAAAAATATACGTGGAGTTTTTATATCACATACCTATACTTAGACTTTTTTTTATAGAATTTAAAATCTCATTAAAAGGGAAACGGAAATCAGACTTCTATAGATTATAAAGTAATAAGTACTGAATAAAAGTTTACATTCAAACACGGCTAAACACAAATTAAAATACGTTAGTTAGTAAAAACATTAATGAAAAGTAAAAGTCAATGGTTTTAAAGGTTAATTTTAAAACTTCGTTAGGATGTTGAACTTGAAGCAGTAAGGAACATAATCAAGCATCAGGTGCGAAATAATCTTCACCCAAAGGTATTTCTTTAATGCTCAATGGAATCAAGTTTAAAGACCATTATTTTTTTAGAAAAGAAAGAATTAACGATGTAATAGGTCTTTACACTGAACTTGAAAAGTAATGTAAATATATGCAGACCATACAGTTAGATTGGCACGCAACCTGCAACTCAAATGCTCAGGCATTCCAATACTTAGTAACACATTCCGATTTCCTCACTTGCTTCTGGCTTTTGAGGTTATATTCTATTCTAAGCACTTCTGAACATTCGCTTAAAATCATTAGTCATTGTAAAAATGAAGTCTCATAAAAGCATTACAATGTTTATAGTCTCTTCATGGTAAATAAGCGATTGTATCTATTTGTTTGCACAGTGTTCGTGCTATTGAACTCTAAGCTTCTGGTTAAGTAGCATTGTTGCGACATTAAAAAATAAAAATAGTCGTTTGTTTCCAGCGCTGTGTAAATATGCATTTTGTGTTCACACCTTTAAATCTATTCGTAGAACTTTTTTGTAAAAGCTCCATCAGTTATTGTCAACATACATCACTCCATTACAAAAGCATTACCAAGTTCATTGTCTCCTAAAAGTAAATAAAAGTTCATTAATTTATTCTACTGAGGTTAAATTGTGGTTAAGTAGCATCTAGTGTTTCCCCCCAAAAAAAAAAGGTTTATTCACACGTAAAGAAATTCCAGGAAATAACACCGTTTCCATAGCAACAACGACGCCTTTCAAGAGATATTTTTTCACTTATCGACGTCTGGAACAGTAAGAGGGCGTAGAAAACCCCTTAAAAATAAGTCCGTTCCGTTCTTCCGTGACAATTCCCATACTTTTCGTTTGCGCGTGTTGTTTTCAGACAGTCGAACGTTAAATATTTGATCAGAGTATCTCAATGTCGTGAAAACCCATTTACCGTGAAGATCCCGAGATGTTAATGACCCTTTAAAATATGGGAGTGCTTCTTTCGTTCTTCACTTCAGTTGTCTTCGCAAACACGAATTATAAGCCGCACAATGGGCACGCTAACTGCAGGGCTCTGGGGAGTTTTTTGACTTTTGATGGTGGCATCGTAAAAGGAATTTACGTTCCAGGTGGGGGTTTTTTATGAAGCTTAAGAGAAATATTGCGAGTTTTTGATGGGTTCTAATGAAATGGAAGTCGTATATTTGGAAGACCCGCCTTTATCATTAGGGATATTAAGAGGCATAAGAGATTCCTATTACTGAAGTTACCTTCTGTAATGTAGTAATTGTATGACTGAATTAAAAATCATAAGCTACTTTAAGAATTCATGGATGTATTCATTTTAGTTTATGTATTTGGAAGTTTCTTAAACCCCCATTTAAAAAATTAAGGGTTTAGTCATTGATATTTTAGATGTGGTAAGACTTCTTTCTAAACTTTATTTTTAATTGCATAAATATTATAAGAGTAAATTTAATGCACTCGAGATACGGATTTTAGATTAATGTATAATATGCTTTTATCAAGTGTTATTATGAAGAAATGCAATTAATGTTTTAGTTGGAAATAATGAGGATTTTTTACATGCTCATTTAACAGTTCCTTTTGTAAGCAGCTTTTTTACATGCTCATTTAACAGTTCCTTTTGTAAGCAGCTTTTTTACATCAAAAATTTCTTCAAAAACTTCTTTTAATTTTGATGATTTTGAAATCTTATTTAACTTAAATTTAAAAAATATTTACTTTTTTGCAAATTTCAATTTTAATTTTTTTACATTAAAATATAGGTTTTTTTTTATTTTAAGTTTGTGTTTAAGAAACATTTATTTCAAAACTACCTTTTAAACGTTAATAATCAATAATAAATAATTCCACATTTTTAAAACAAGGTAATTTTTTATTCATATTAATCAAATGGTATCTCAAATCATAATAATTTAATTTAATACTTTAGAGTAGTTTCACTTAATTATTTTAAGGAAATCATTATTTTGAATCAGGTTTATCTATATTTTATAAACTCTTTTTAGATGAACTAAATACTTTTATCAAGAAATATTAAATTCCATTGAAAGAAATGGTATCCTACATTATTTGAGTGAAATTCTAAACCTTATAACTATTAACAGTGCATATAATATGCACTAATATGACACTCATCCATAATAGCATCAATTTTATTGGAACAGGCAATAAAAGTTACTTTAAAAAGAAATTCGATGCTCTTCAAACAATAAAAATATATTGCTTCAAACTTCTAAACTAATGGAATGCTTCTCAATAAAAGAAATTGTTGTTTAAATCAGAAAAGAAATAAGCATCCGAGGTTCTCCAAACCTTTTTATCCATACACGGATCATTTCCATTCGATATACCAGTGACAGAATCTGGAAACTTTATTCCATAACCTCATCTCAATCTTCTTCAAGAAGTTTTTCATGCATTGATTTCTCTTTAGAAACTGATCCTCTGGGAAATCACTTGGGTATGCATGGAAGTTTTTCTTTTCGGAAATATATTTAATCAACTTAAAACAGGAGCCTTGGATGCCCTTACAAAATGGGTTTACGTTGTTCAATTTAAATGTTAAAAGTTCAGCTGTATGAAAAATGTGGTGTTTTTTTTAAATACATTTAATGGGCTTATATAGTTTAATCATAAAACGTTTATATCTCTTGTAGATACGATCATAAGGATGTTTAGTTTTCAAGAACTTTGGAAAAATGTAATACTTAATCTAAAAATATATTTGAATCGAAGTAAAAGATATAATTAGTTTTATGAGAGTAAAAAACAAAAAAAAAGTTATTTTCTTAGCATAAATACGTAAATTCTTCTATTGTTACAGTCACATAAAAAACAGTTCCAATTTTGGTGAATTTGTAACTACAGAAGCACTGGATTTTGTTTCACCATTTCGTTCATCGTTTATTTAATAAAAGTTACTCTAGCTTTTATGAGTTAGATTTCGATATTTGAAGTCAGTAATCACATAACTTTCACTTGTTTTAACAGAGAATTAAAGCAAGCAACTGAGCATAATATGGAGGATTATTGGGTTTATTTTAAAATCATTAGACCGGGTCATTACTTCAATTAATTTTTTTTAATAATTTCACTTTAAAAATAAAAGGTGTTCACCATAAAATATTTTCAATGTAGACAGCTTCCTGGCTACTTAAAATTTTTAATACCTTGTTTGCAGAATTGTGCTTGAAAAGTTATGAAACAAGCCCTTGAATTTATTTACGAATGCGCTGAAACCTGAATTTCACTGTTTTTCAATGTCGCCATTCTTTTTCCAGAGTGTGCCGGCGAGAGCTGCGAATCGGGAGAAATCATGAAGTGTATGACGGCCATAAGTCAAGCGGCAAATGAAGGGCGGCTCTATTTTCCCGACACTGCTCAAAAGCTCAAAGAACACTGCAAGTGAGTCTGCACAGATCATTTAGGAATCCGGAGATAATGTGCATTTGTGGTCCTAACTAAAACCAACATTAAAACATATCCCTCTACAACACTTTATTACAGTATACTATGAAATTAGCTGTGCTTTCATTTTTTTCTTTCAATTTCGGACTAGTATGTGATTTAATGATTGCTAACTAAATATTAATCTTCAATGATCCTCCTTAATCAATTAATCTATGTATTAGAGCTAGAAGTTCTTCGGGATGTTGGGCGTGGTTACTCTAACTAAGTTGAGATTAGATATGTAAGTCACCAACTATGGTGCATCAAATTTTAACTACATGAGACGAGAAATAGTCAATCGCAACAACACAAATAAACAAATTTAAATATTATATCTATACAAATATTTAAGAGAAATTGTGTGAACCAATGAATTTTCTTTAGAAGTATTGTAACAAATTTTAAAGTAATTGGATTCATTCACATATTGCCAGTATCGTCTTACCTATTATTTTCTAAAACAGTAAATTTCATTCAGAAATGAGAAACACTAGAATTTTCAGAAAACAAAAGTTATAGATAATTATCTTACCTCTTGCATTTTCCTTCAGCTTAAAAAATTATGCAGTCTCCGATTGATACAACTACAGATAGAAATGTAAGCTATACAATTATCTTTCAATCACAGGCCTCGAATTGGAACGGCTAAAAATAAGAGAAGCAATTATTAATAAACATCGTGGGATACATAAAAAACGATGCTTTTATGAATAGCCTATTTCTTTTATTTTTGAGATAACCTAGTGAAGTAGCTAGACTCTTGGGGATCTTGTGTAAGCAAAACGAAACGGAGCTCAATTATTGCAGCTACTCCCAGAATGTGATATAAAAAGTATATCTAACTAATGCATTTCTATATGGTATTATATTTTGCTTCATATCAGTCTTCTTACTAAATTCTGTTTTTTTTTTTTTGTTTTTTTTTTGAAATACAGGTACTTAATGGAAGGTCTGGACTGTGCTAAAAGAATCATAGATGAATGTGTCGGAGAAGAGGACAGGAATATCTACTACAACCTCACGCAAGACATGGTGGGAATGAATGTGGCACTCTGCACGCCCGGATCATCCCTCAGTACAAGTGAGTGGACACATTCTCTTTGTTAAGATTTAATAGAATTAACTAGTACTTTTTTTATAAGCCATACAATTACAGTTCCTTGTATTCAGAATCGAGGTGCTTCCTTTTTACTAAAATCATTGTTAAAACTGATGTAACTAATCTCAATGTCAGTTAGATAGTTAATGAAAATTGCACGGATAAAATGTCACTCTTTTGCTAAAACTATGATTGGTCTGCGTCTTTTTTTTTTTTAATCTTTACATATAGGCGGGGAATATTAGGGGGAGTCGGAGTCATATGAGAACAATTCAATCAACTTTTCAAGATATTGCTATTTTTAACATTAAACGATGCTTTCACAGCATTAAGGGAACAGAATGCCCCCAGGGTTTTCCTCTAAAATCCGTCCATGCCTTTACAGTACACCAAATGTAACCAACAGAAAAAAAGAAGTGGTTCAACTATTAAAGTGAAATATATAAATTTAGCTTTTGATCGAATCAACATGTTCCAATATCAAATTCTAGCATTTTCCCCTTATGTCCTAAAAATTTCTAACTTGTTGTCCTCTTCAACCATTATTATACTTTTTCTATTATTATGACATGAATTATCACATCCGTTTCTAGGGTTCCTAAAGCACGTGGACTGCTACAAGAGCTTGTCGGATCGCCTGAGGGTGTGTTCCGATCGATACTTGGGCAACATCGTCGTCGTCCAGTCCCTCTCGCAAGAAGAACAGAAGAAAATGACTTGCTGGTACTAGTACATTATTCTCTTAGTCTTTCCCCTAATAGCCTTCCATTAAAGCCCTTAATTACTCCAGGAATCTGTGACTTCATTCGAGAGAAATGTGGTCGACTTTATTTCGGGTTATTAAGGTTAATTTTGGGAATGCAAGGAGAGGTTTGAAAAATATGATTTGATGGTGGGTGATCTTTTTTTATCTTGGTAGTAGGTTAATAGTTATAGCTTGGGAATTCATCGTCGTATAGCCAGAATTTAAAACATTAAAACTTATTATACTTGAACAGGAAATTTATGAGATCTACTCTGTCCCAATGAAAAGGTAACCTGTATTTTACCTAAATTAAGTTCTTTACACATCATGCATGACTTCTTCTACTTTTGTCAAGTTTAATTTAAAAACCTCCTTAAAAATAGAGATTTTATTAGGTAAGCTTTACTCTTTGTTAATACCATCATCTTGCTACAGCCCACCTATGAAAATTTAAAAAGCTCTATGATAAAAGTATTTCTTACTCATTTGGTTTCAATGCAGCAAAGTGACTTTAAATTGATATCTTATGAAAAATTTTCACACTCAATGAAATTGAAACTCCGATTACTTAGATCTAAATGGCCATATAGTATACTTTGTCACTAAAATAACGCAGCCGGAGGCCACTCTGCAACTCCAGCTCGAGTAAATATCATTAAAAAGTTTCAATCCATTCTCGAATATGCTCAGAAACGTTTTCAAAAGGACTTAGATGGTCTCGAATCGTAAATTTGGCCTCCAGACATCATCAATGATGTTTGGGTAGTAAACTCCGGCTTTACATTTTACACAAATTGCCTTTTTACTAACCCTGAAGGTTACCCTCGTTATCTCGAACTTTGATACCTCGAAAAGAATATTTCCCCTTGAAATAAAGTACTAATTAATTTTATAAAGTAACCTTGTTATATCTGGAATTTATTTTTGGGTCCCTTTGATTTCGAGATATCGAGGTTATACAGCAATTTGACTTCCATTTTATCGGCCACTAAACTATCTATTCTCTTCCCCAGCACGGTGCACGAATACAACCGCTGTATGCAGAACGCAGTAGGCGGTCGCTGCGACCCGGACGCCGTGAAACTGGTCGAGGACACCGTCATCTCCGCCCTGCGACAGTCCTTCGGCTACTGTGGTCAGATGCCCTCCACCCTCACATCCAACTGCCGGAGGAACTTTGCTGCCAGCAAGGGACACGCCACCGGAACCCAGGGGGAGGAGAACGGAGTAACACCCCTGGTCGCCCCCCTGTGGGGACTGGTATTAGTGTGGGTGGTTCTCTTGACGTCCTGACAACGACCGTTGTGAGTTCTGTCTAGTTTTTATTGAAATATGTTCATCTAAGGCCGGAAGAATTGGATTTTGGCTGGTTGAAAGAATTGGAAGATGGACATCAATCTTTAAATTATTTATTTGGAAAAACTACTCAATTTGTGATGCGATGAGACTTTTTATAAGGTTTAAAGCCAAGAAATTGAGAATGATGGCCATGGTTTGCAAAGATTGATTCAGATTATCCTATGAAGAGCAGTGGTTGTTACGCTTGTGGGTGCTAATTGATTCGAAAGTTTTTTTGTGTGGTACTATTTGTTACTTTTGTACGAAGATGAGTGTTGTTCAAAACGAGTGTGTTTTATACATTTTCGTTCGTCGATAAATTCAAACACTCAATCAGCCTGGGAAAAATAATATCCACAGATTGATCAGTCTAGTAGTTTTTATAATGTTTCTTTTTTTCAAAAAAGCCTCATTTAAGATTAATTCTAATAAGATTAAATGGAAGTTTTTGAAATAAGATAATACTAGGATCTACAATACTTTTCTTCTTTTAATGGTTTAATATAGTATTGTACTATTTTGTCGTTTTGAACTCAGGAATGTGAAATTCCATCTTTCCTCCTTCATTTTTCATAACACCATCTTTTCAAATAAAAAAAAACACCAAAACGAAATCTTTCATTTAAATTTTCAAGGTATTTACAAATATTTCGAGCTTGTGTGTGGCCGCTTAAGCTTACTTTCAACTAAAGATATCGATTGCCATCAAACTTGTGAATGGATTTCTGCTACAATCAAGCAGTGCTTTGAAATGTGCCTTAAAAAAAGCTTCAAATGAAGATTAACGTACCATTTTCATCAGCCATCAAAACTTTCTTCAGGACTGATTCCTGCGAACTCATGCCATGTTGTACTTACTTAGCTCATCATATACATGTCGCTAATAGAAGCTCAATGCTAAGTGAAAGAAAACTTCTCCAGAAATCAACTTGAGTATCAAGAGAGTTTAGTGATACTGTAACTTTTTAGATCGTTGGACATTTCCAGATCTGTTGTAGATTGCATGTTAATCGTTCCTGCTGGGTCGTTCTATTCTTTAATTGAGGCCGTTCGGATAGGAAGGACAAACTCGGCAAAAGGTAGTTTTGAGAAAAACGGCGTTTTAAAAGTTTTTCCACAACTTGGGGTATCATTCTCTGGGTATTTTAAAAAGGAAAGAAGTTCGAACTCAACATGAAAATTATGACAGTAGATTCTCTTCTCGGTCGAAGTTCAGATTAAAATGAAGAAAAACATATTTTGGAATCGATATTGTGTGTTTCCTTCGTATCCGAAAGGCCTCTGATTCAATTTACTATGAAACCTTCCTTATGGCATTTAATCTTCCCTCCAAGTTTACAATATTAATGTATAATAAATAAACGTAAGCTACGATTTTATTTTTATTACAGCTGGGATTTTTATTTCGTTCAAGGAGGAATCATTCTTCATTGTATTGATTCCTTTTAAGGAAATTTTAAGGAATAATGGAAGATTTTAAAGAATTTAAAAAAATACAATAAGTCAGGTAGTCATAGATAGACATCCAAATAAGGATAAATATACGTACATGCATACTTACCGTACATAAAAAATTAACCTAATGCTTTTAACCCACGCCTATATTTTAAAATAACTCTTATGTATCTATAACTTTTTGGAGGGGAAATTTACTTCAAACTTTGAATACTCTACTCGTGCAACAAGCATAAAGTATAGAATGACCCAGTATTCTATAGATATGTTTCATCCTTACATTCTATACAGAAATGCTTTTTCAATCTACCATAAAGCCCGTCAAGGTTTTTGCTTTCAAATACCATTTCAAATCCATGTGTAGAACAAGTTGCACCCCGTACCTTTTCACGTTTTTTTTTTAAAGTTTAGAACTTAACAGATGATGGCTGAGATGAGAGCTGAACAATGCTTACATTTTTTAGGATGTTTATAGTTAAAAAAAAGCTGTATATTTGACTAGATGCATTATGTAAGTATTGAAAAGAAATGTTGATGTGTATTTAATGAATGGATGAGGTGTGATTGATTACTATAATCTTTTCCTAAGTATTGTATGATTAGAAGTAATTGACCATTTTATACTCAAGTACAGTACTGAACCAAAGAGGAAATTCGTGTACTTGTATACTCAACATGCGTTGGAAACTTTCCCCTGTTTAAATCTCACGTTGATTTGGTTTTAAAGATAATAAAAAATCCTATCCCCCTCACTTGAATATTTAGATAATTTTTCGTATTATAACCATAGTAAAAGAAGATGGAAAACAATATAAAAATTGCAGATGATTCTTGGAACAGATTATAGGTTAGATCCTTAAGCAAAACTTTCTCAATTTACAATAATCAGATTCATCCTGGACCCCCCAAAAAAATCCAAGTGAATTTTGATAAGTAAAGATGAAAGCATAAAATCAAAGATTTCGCTGACAATAAGTTGTGTATGTTTTTAACGTATTTAAAGAGAGAAGATAAAATTTAGTTCTATCTTTAACCTGATGCTATTTGTATTAAATTAAAGCTTAATAACATTGATAATTTTCAATAGGCTAAGTTAAACTTTTGATTTTACAATAGTTCAAGTTTAAGCTCTGTTTTATGTAAATTCATGTTAAACCGCAAATAAATTTTAACTTTTTTGAATAAATTCATAGAATTTAAAGAAAATACACTCACCTCCTGTTGGTTAGTTTCTCAACAACTTCAGATTTCGTCTATAAATTCTTTTAATTTTTATACACAAATACTATTGTGTTAGGTTAAATTAAGTTAGTTTCAAAGTCATTTGTGGTAGTACCTTCTTCGAAAATTTCTATTATGTATTATAAAAAATATGGTTAGCACTTTTTGGTCTGGTTCTATGGCCTATTTCTATCACACCCACAAATTGTCGTAAATCGTTAAAATAATTTTCTTTTTTTAATTTTTGTTGAAGTAACGGTCGTTTACCTCTGGTTTAAATATCCCACTCAAGACACAAAACATTAATTTCCAAAAAAAACTCATTATAAAGTATTTAGTTATCGAATATTTCTTGAACAAGAATATTAAAGTGGAAAACTAATTTACGCCTTCTACTATAAATTATAAAATTTATTATCTATTCTAATCACTAAAGAATGCAAAAATTTGCTCTTTCATGTGAAATATTTGATTATCTATGGAATAGTGGAATATTTATTTTGTTTGTATACTTGCAAATTGTTGTCTTCACTTAATAAAAACTAAGCTGCATTTTTTTAGATTCACAATTAAGTATCTAATAACTTATCACTTATATTAAAGATTTTTGTTAATATATCCTAGTAAAAATAGCATCAAGTAATACATTAATAAAATTATCTCTAAGATTATTTTGTAGTAATAAATAAAACTAATGAAAAATCGAATATTTGGCATGATTTTTATCTCTATGATTCTCTTACCACACTTTTATTCTAAAATTCTTAACGTGTTATGAAGGAAAACTTTTCCCAATATCGAAATCAGTTTTTTCCGTCTGCTTTTTTTTTCCTGGACATTTTCCCCATTTTTTTTTAGTTAGTTATCTTCAGATATATCTTCTCATTTCATTGGCTGATTCACTCATTCGCTTATGTTACTTCAATTCAGTGGGCTGGTATTTTTATCTTTTCAATCTTGGATTTCAAAGAAGAGGTTGTCTGGGTAAAATTGATTAAGTTTTTCTCGTTTTTTTGTTAAAGTTATTTGTATTTTTATTTAGTTTTTGCATGGGTTTAAATAAACGTGCATTTATCCTTTTTACATTTACTTAGCATTAAAAATAAGCAACATGCATTATTTAACACACATAAAAGCATTATAACTATAAATCTAACAAATTATATTTCATTATTAAAATCTCAACCATTCTTTTACTTGAAGCTGAACTTTAAAATACTTTTTTTGCACTTACTAAAATTACATGAAACAAAATCCCATTTTCGTTCATGAAATTGAATAAAGCAAGATTGTTATAAACTAGACTTAATAGAAAATATGGCTCTTAAAAACATGAGTTAAATAATACTATAAGAAAGAATAATTGATTAATTAAATCTAGTTTTAGAATGGGAGTTTGTATAATAGCTTATTTAATTTTATTACTTATTTTCTAGGGAAATTGTAATGATGTATGATAGAGATACTGTAGGAGCTTACTAAAAATCAGTTTTTAGTTTCTGGTTAGCAAAACTAATCATAGTTGACAATCTCAAATTCAGACATCATTAGAAAATTTCTAAGGTATTATCATCTCGACCATTTCTCTTAACAGCTAACCAACTAAATTTGTCTGGTTTAAAAGACAAAACAAAGCACCTTTCATTTAAATTATTTGTGATTTTCGAACATACATATTATCATGTTTTCCATAAATGTTTATGTATGTGAAATAAAACCTCATGTTCAATAAACTTAGATGATCTTGGGTGTATTGTTTTGAAAATTATTTTTTATATTTAATTTCAATTGTACTCGGATGACTATGTATAAACTCAAACAACTAGACCAAAGATAATATTACTGATGATTGATAAATCAAATTTTATATTGAGAAACTTCTTTAAGTTTTAATACCTTCTTCTAACTTAAATATAAATAGACTCAGATAAGTTTATATAAGTTGTATTAAAACCCACATTCAAGTTTAAAATGCTAGATGTAAAATTTTTTCACACGTGTTATGTTTCACAAAATAATTTAAACAAATAGCAAGTCAAATAATACAGAAATCTAAAACTCATTTTGCTGTACAGATAAATAGTACAATGTACACAATCCATTCCCAAGCTCACTCCTACAATATAAAAACATGACTAGCTCGAAAATCTAGGAAAAAACCAGATTTTAAAAATGAGAATCCTGCTATTTCTTAAATATTACAATATAGAATACACAAATATTTGCAGAAAAATACCCAACATTTTGATTATATTCAAAGAAAACTTCATTAATTTGTTCTTTCAAAACTATTCCCCCATTGATCATTTCTGAACCGTGTTTCTCGAGTTCAGGACTTTGAATGCTCCATCTATAGATTTACATTTTAGGTCTATAAGACCTTAATGTACGATTAGAAGTTATGTTTATATATGATGATTACAAGAATAAACATTTTAAATTTATACATTTACAGAATTTATATTCTTAATTTACTTGTCCAGAGATTTTTCACTTATTATAATTTAGAAATATAGGAGAATCACAAAAAGTTTAACCTTAGTTCTTTCAATCAGTTTTAACCAAAACTTAATTATTATTTACAAATAATATCACGAAAAACAAAACAATTCAGTAAGTTAATGCAACAGTATTCACTTTTAATCCTCTTCTCGAATCGTCTGCAATCCTGAATCATTCGAACACGAGCTTGCATTCGAAACTGTGGACATTATAGTGTTAGTGGACACAGTACGTTCAATGATATGTGAAAACCCTTTGAAAGAAGTCTCCGTATTGGGCTTCAGAGCTTGACCTGACACCTTTCTGACAACTTTTCTAAATCCATCGTGATAGAGTTCCCATACTCTGTGATTGCACACGAATACTATGAAGATGAATACCCCTTGGAGAGTATTGAAGATTATGAAGAGGTAAGTCAGGATCTGCCCAGTGACTTTTTCTTCGTTGACAAAAGCTGCAGCAAAGGCAAGAGCCCAGGTAAGGCCGATGACCAGGGCCATGCGAGCATAGAGCATGACATCGCTCTTACCCTTGTGGTTAGAGCGTAAACTCAATAGGTGTTTGACACTGCTTATGGACAGTATGGTCATAACAAAGAACGTAAAGTTAATAAGTGTCAAAACGGCCAGCGGGACTGCGAAGAAAGCAACGGCGGCGTTGCGATTGGTGATCCAGCATAGGTCGAAAGCCCCATAGCGAGGGGATAACACCCAATCTGATAAAAAGTGGTCAAGTAGGTAAGTGATGGTGATAAGTATCAGAGGTACGCCGTACGCGTACCCCATGTAACGAGGGAGGTACTTCCCCTTGCTTCGAATGTTGCTGAGGGTAGATTTGTTGCCCCCGAAGGTCTTGTAGAGGTCGTACGCGATGACATTCATCCACATGAAACAGCAGAGAATCTCGTAGTGAAACACGCAGGCGACCGCTTTGCATGCCACGCCCGTCACGGTCCTCCTCTGCCCGAAGATAAACGTCACTTGCATGACAATCAGAGAGCAAGTCAAGTTCATGGTGTTGCACCCCGGGAGGTTCCTGAGGCTGGAGAACAACAAATAAGTGAAGAGAACGACGACCATAGCCACCACCGACACCCAAGACAGGACATACGTGACTATGGCTTGAGTCACGTCCATCTCGATCTGATACAGCTCCGGCCGTCTGGAAACTTCCGGAGACAGACACACCAAGACACTGTCATTGTCCGTTTTCTCGTACACCGATTCGTCCACTCCATCCCTAAGAAGAGGGTTGTGGATCAGCAAGGAGCCGTTCGGGGTGACAGAGTACTCGTGCTTCTTCAGAACCACCCTGAGGCAGGACGAATTGAGCTTCACTTTCCAGTCGCAGACGATGGCCACCCCACTCACGTTGATGAGGTGCCGATTGAACTGGTAACCCTGGTAGAGTATATCGGCGATGAAGCTCCCTTTGGGGTAGAACCTGTCGGTCTTGTTCACATAAATCCCTCCGATCCTGTCAGTGAGGTTGCCAGACGTTTCCTCGTTCAACACCAGCTTAAAGTCCGAATTCCAATACGTCTTCCTCCTACCCACCTCGTCGTCGCACCAGGAGTCCAGAAAGTCCACCGACTGTTGTATCTGGTAGATCCTGGAGACGGTGTTGTTGATGCCCAACTGGAAGCCGTTGTAGGAGAGGGCCGACGCCAGCATCGACACAATATTATCCACCGAAGGCTCCCTCTGTTGGGACACGTTGACGGGCTCGTACAAGTCCATGCTGAAGGTGAAGTTGATGAGCGAGTAGTCGTCCATGGAGTCGATGAGCAGGAAGGCCGCCTTCTTGCTCGTGACGTTCTTCCCGAGGGAGACGTTGAAGCCGACGTTGCGAATGCGGTCGACGGTGATGTTGAAGGCGTCCGAGAAGGACTCGCGGATGGACTCCTTGATCTGGTCCACCTCCTGGTTGGCGAAGATGAGGATGTCCGTCAGCTCCATTTCGGCGCTGAAGGACAGGTGGACGAAGTCGGAAGAGGCGTCAGGGATATCTATTTCTTCGTCTTTCGAAACCTGCAAGAAGTCAAGTGACTATAATAGAGCCGCTGAGATCGAAATGGTATCTACACTCGAAACTTTCTGAATTTGAGCTTGACTGTCCTTGGAATCCCTGAGGCTGTTCTCCATTCAGATTAAAAGTGATTTACTGCTTTACTAGATTAAAGCCTTTCATGGCAATGAGCGGAAGAAAAACTGAGTTAACAGATCGTCTCTTAGGGGCCATTCATTAATTACGTAAGGGTCCCGAGGGGGAGGGGGTCGGAAAAATCTCTACATACTCTTACTTGGGGGGGGGTGTCAAACCCTTTCTTACGTAAGATTTTCCAAGTTAATAATTACTGATAAATGGTATTCCAAAGACCAGAGAGTTAGCACCCCAGGCCCAAAGGCTAATGAAACGGAGATGGGCACCGACTGATGGGCCACTAGGCCCGGGCAGAATTTGATTTGATTGATTTGAAAGACCAGAGGTAATAATATAATGGTAATATGTAGTTGACAGCAAGAATATATCTGTTGAAAAATGAAAATCTTTGATTTACGTCAAACTGAGAGTTAGTGTAACTGATCCTTTTCAAACATTTTATTATTTTGAAAAACGAAATGGAATCTTACGTAAGAATAGAGGGAGAGGCATTTGAAAAATCTTACGTTCCCTTACATCTTACATGGGGGTAGGGGGGGGTCAAAAATTGCCAAAATCATCCTTACGTAATTAATGAATGGCCCCTTAGCTCTATTGGCTGGCGCGTTCAATTCTAAATGAATGTATACAACGCCGAAAAATCGAAAATACTTATGACCTAAAACTCAATATATGCATGGATTTAACAAATAATTATATATTTAAAGTAAAGGGCCTTACATCACTCGGTATTAGGACATTTCGCTGGGAACTACTTCCTCCGTTTGCTCTCAGCTTATTTCTCCATATTGCCAAGAAGCTTTGGAGTCTAGTATAGTTTAGATAAGTAAGCACTAAAACGAAAACATTAATTCCCCTACGTTGTAGAGAACATTTCCTCTAAGTAAGGTCTTAAAGAGCCCATCAGAGCTTAATTGACAAAATATGTACTATGTTAAGGAGTGTCTATGAGGCTTCAAGTCGGAGGGAAGAGTTATAGCTGAAGCTCAAGGAATAAAGTTAGCTGATTTTTTTTTATTCTTCAAACACTAATGAAATTTTAAAAAATCAGTTAATCAAAAAGTAATCAGTTTAAAATTTTGTACATTTCTTTTTTCTATAAAACTTTTCTCTTGATTTTAGATAACAAAGAAAACTTCCATAGAAGTCTTCGGTATTGCTTTGTATTTTTACAATATAAAAGACTAAAAAACTTTAATTTTAAAAACAAGTTTTATTATTTTAAAATGTACCTTACCACAAATTACTGTGTTCCCCAATCATAATTTCTTTTATTTCTACAATAATATAATTATTTCTTTTGTATTCAAAAACCTTCAATTCAAATTCAAGCCTACTTCAAAATCAAACCCCAGCCTCAACTCAAACAGATTTCACAAACGTTTTTTTAAGCCTTTGCCTATTTAGAAATTTCATAAAACCATTTTCACCACTATTCTATACTTGAATTTCTGCTCAAGTTAAGCATTACTCACCAAGTCTCCAGAGTCCTCGTGTACTTTCTTCACGCACTGGTAGTCAACCAGCACAAACTCGGTACTGCAATGAATCCTGCGACATTGTTCACTGAAAGGGTCCCAAATTTTCCCCGTCCCACACCTCTGTTGATGCTTCCTCAGAGTCTCGCCTTCTTCCGACGAGATGTAAACCCTTTGCCTTCCGTCCAAACCGAAGTTCAAAAGCAGGGAGAAGGCAGCGGGAATATCGTCAAGCCTAAGCCCTTGGATATCGGCAGTGATTCCCGAGACGAAGTCCATCACCCTGTACTCCATGCTTCT
Organism: Tetragnatha montana; assembly: GCA_963680715.1. Taxonomy (NCBI): domain Eukaryota; kingdom Metazoa; phylum Arthropoda; class Arachnida; order Araneae; family Tetragnathidae; genus Tetragnatha; species Tetragnatha montana. The sequence goes on from OY796683.1 coordinate 18,479,536, forward strand.
CATGATGTTGGTCTCTTCGGAATCGTCCGAACTGGCACCGACGCATTCCAGATCGTTCGGTTCCACGCCGTTGCAGAGGGCGCAGTAGATGTTCTTGTAGACGATGTTCGTTCTCCAGCTCGATATCACGGGACCCGATGTGCTGTTGCACAAGGCGGACAGGCGTGTCGTGTTTGGACACGTCGAGACGCTCGGTGCAAAGCAGCTTCTTGCGGTGACGTTCGGAAGGGAAACGTTGATCTGTTCGTTGGTATCTTTCCCGATGACCATCTTGGTGAGTGTCTCGAAGTCCATGATGGTGTAATTGCTCTGGAAGTTGCATTCCGCGCAGTAAGAGTTCGGGTAGAGAGTCCCGTTGGGGTCGAAGACGGGCCAAAAAGATGCGTCGCATCTGCGACACTTCGATACGGACATTCTTCGGCATTCTGTTTGCGATAGCACTTTACACCGAGGTTCGTAAGTCGAGTTACAGTACAAACCGAACCGCTCCAGGCATTCGGAGTTGACGAAGTCTTCGCATTGACTGCGAACCTCTGCCAGTCCCGAATCGGAGAACACGTTCGATAGAACGCATTGGCTGGAAATTCTTTTGGAGCACAGTTTAGCTTGAGTAGGGTTTTCCCATCTCTCCGAGCATTTGGACACGGAATAAAGCGGGTAGGTGTCGAAGAACACTTCGCACGTTTCCTCAAGATCTTCTACTTTCTCCAACCCACTTGAAGTCGAGTTGGAGCATTTTAATCGAAAATCCACGCAACAGTCTCCATACAACGAGCACTTAGAATCACAGTTGCATGTGTAAGGTAGCCCATTTGGTTGATCTCCACAGCGACCTGAGCATGAGTCGTATGGCGGGCAAAATGGTCTGAGAATAGTCGATACATTTATGGAATGATCATTTGGAATGTCAGACTCAAATAAAATGTCAGATATATTGAATTTAGATGGGAAATATTCTGGAGACTTCTCTCTATGGTGGTTCACACCAGCAATTAGATGGACAAAAAGGATACAGAACGAAACTAAACTTTTGATGGAACTCATCTTAAGAATTTTGATTTAGTCTGCTTTGAACAAGCATGGATAGAAAAATTGTTCACTTAAGACAAGTGAATAACGCTTCAATCTTCTACAATCTAGGAAGGGTAAGAAAATACCCATACTGAAGTCCAATAACTATTTTACATTTTAAGCATAATTTTTAGCACGTATGTAGAAATCTAAATTCAAGAGTAAATTAGGTCTTCTAGAACTTTCTAGAACAAACACAATTGTCCATACTGCAACACTAACAAAAACTTGAGGTCATCTGTTTTCAACTCAATCTGACAACAATGAAGGTGAAGATAAATTCAATTATTTTGACAGTTTAATAGATATTTCGAATCGAACAATTTTTAGGCTTACCAATCAAAGCCGTAAGGTGGAAGAAGACTGATGGAAAACTAATATCGGCACGGGATGGCGAACTCTTATCTCTGGACTTCAATTGTTCTACGCAGCTGTCGGAGTATCTTGTGTGAAAGGGACCGTATGGCCGAAAGGATTGAGATAAGACGGCGATTATTAAAAATATATGTTTGTTTGCCGATAAAGCCAGAATGCAAACAAAAATTAAAGGTCGGCAGGGTGTTAGAAAATTTTGTAAATAGAGACGGCTCTAAAAATAAATTCAATTAGGTGTGATTGGTGGAGTGAATAACAAGCTCTTTTTAAAGAACGGACAAAAGGGAAAACTAAAGAATTGATCTGAATTTATGAAAGTTAAAAAATATTGAGTTTCATTTGAAAAGAATATCAGAAAGGATTGATTGGCTAACTATGACCATACGCCCCAATTGAAGATTCTAATGGCATTTATTTGGTTTCCGTTATATTCTCCTCTGATCATCAATTTGAAATTTTCAACTCATAAGACTACAATAACTTTACCGAAAATTATATAACCATCAGGGGTGCAGACTGCAGGTGCAGCTTACAATACAGCAAGGTTCCCCAAAAAAAGTTTTAACTGAATTTTCTAAAATAGAAAATTTAGTTGAAATTGCCATCTTTAGAGACATTAAGAACTTCAACCATGCGTTCTTTAGTAAATCTACCCTAAATAATAATAAACAACCACTCATACTGAGCACATACAATATCCTGTTGGGAATACTGTTCCCAATGGCAATTGTAATATATTATATTATAGCATAGTAGTATACTACTATAGTAAATTCTTGGTTAAACTTAAAAAAATTAAAATGTACCAAATTTGAAAAAAAATGTGATTAGTTTGTCATTTTTGAGGGCTACCTTTACAACAAAAGTGTGGATGAAAGAACTTCCTTGTTCAAAAATTAACCAATTTTTTAAAAATTTCCCAAATTTCAACAGATGTCACTCAATGAAATAAAATCCCAGTTTTTATTCAAAAATACACTGACTCATACCCTTTCCATTCATTGACTCCTGAAAAGTTCTGCCAATTTATCTTCACTGAAAGTTTCCTTCATTTAACCATAATTTTTTTCTAGACAAGAGACAAGCAATGTAATGCAAGAAAACACCTACACACTAAAAAAAATTCTTGCATTTCAATGGAACAAAGAAACGGACGACCTGTTCGTTACTTCTTTAATTCATTGCTACAAATAGCGTTCTGATTAGTGCTGCTTATTAACTAACAGAGTAATAATTTTTTTATTTGCTGATTAATCAGAAAATATACTTACCAAAAGATACCTTACTGAAGGGCTGAGGGTTAAAAATAAAATATTTGATTTAAGCTATGGTAAATAGCATTCCTAAATAAAACTTTGCTCATTCTCATTTCGCTGAATTCAATATTTCAAGGAAATATAATTTTTTTTCTCTGAATGGAAATCTGCCATACCATTAATACAAACACATGTGTGTAACTGTAACTCTTGATTGTCCTAGTCTATAGAATATCCTACTATTACATGGTATTTTTTTTTTATTTAAATCAATTTTTTAACTAAATGAATTAACAGTATTGTACTTTCTTAAACTGGTTAACAATATATATTGATATTATAATTTCTATGTGATATAATAATTTGGCATTACTTAATATCACATTCTAATCAATTTTATGCATTAAATAATGGTGTTAATTAAGGGAAGCAGATCACTGTGGTGAGATGCCCATCCTAAAAGGGTGAATGAATAATTGTAGTAATTAAATTTTTTCCCTACTTTCTATAACTTTGCCAAATTTTGAAATCAATAAGTAATTTTGAAAAAAAAAAGACGATTATATTTGATACCTTACTAAAAAAAACCATGCCTGATTTTTGCATATAAATTAAAATCAATCTGAGTTATATTGATTAAGTTAAATTATTTTTACTTACCAAAGTAATATATGTTTATTTCTTTAAAATAATGAATCAGTGATAAGAAATATAATTAAATAATCTACTTATTAATAGTTATGTATTAGAAAAAATTAGTACGGAAAACATGATTAAAAATATTACAGAAAAGCTTCGATAAAAATCATCAATAGATTTTAAAAAGTTGATGTTAGGTATTGTTTAGTTTATCACTATTGATTCCAAACCCTACTATTCGCCCATTTTCATCATCAAGGGTCAATACGGTAATTCTTGAAATAGCAGGCAATTTTATGTAGAATATTTTTAACCTATCTCTCTGTTACATTTCTATAGCAGAATTTAAAAAATTACAATGCAAATAATATTGCAACCCATTTTTTTAAGCATAAAACTAATTAATTTCTTTAAATTGAGGTAGTTTAACATTTTTGATTTAAATCAATGATTTTTTTAAATCAAGTGATTTAAATCCATAATTAAAATCATGATTTAAATCAAGTTTATTTAAATAAGCAACCCTGACTAGATGCCTTTAAAACCCACTAATATAAACAAAATAATCCATAAATAAAAACTATTAATTGTTTAATACCTGACAAAAGCTTTATTCTATCCACTTAAGATTGAATTTTTTGGCAGAGACAAACATCACACTTTGTTCAGAGTAAGGGGCATTTTTCTTTTCAATTGTGGATTTCTGTAACACCTGTAATCTGAAGTCATTCTACTCTTAAAATAAATAAGCAAATGTTAAAGAAATAGAACAGTTAGCACATAAACCCCAATCGGAAACCACTGACTTACAGCATAGTTAAAAACAAGTATTACTTTTTTTTTTTCATTTAGATTGAAATTAAATGCTTATCTGAACAGCATCTCTGCAACTCCAGAGAATGGTATAATTTTATTGCTACTTGTGAATCTGATAATTAAGTTATTAAATCCAATCAATCAAGTTTTAAATAACCAATGGAAGAAAAAGCAGATTAATAAAATAAAGGAGCAAGAGTTATTTTTGTATAACATTTTAATAGAGCAGATGAAAACCAACATTATTAAATGTATGATTAAAAATAACAAATGCTTTAAGTGTATAATACATTAGACTAACACATTTTTAAAATTTCTATCAACACAAAAACATTTCAAACAATAATAAATAAATAAAACATTAACAAGCTTTAATCTGTACATAAATATCACAGAAAAGATATAAATAAAGAATAGCCTAAGGTTCGTAACCAAACAAGACTTGGTTAACAGAAGGTTTGTGCAGTTTTCATTCATTCAAGTTTTACTCACTTAGTCAGTCCTAAATGCTACTCTAAGCCTACCTCTCATTGAAAACTGGCTCCCTTGAAAAGGCAACATTTTTAGTAGTTTGGAGGAACACAAGAGGAATGTCGTAGTACGAGCTAAAAAGTATCACTTCAAAATCATAAACCTTGTCACCCACACATGTAAGTAATTTATTCTATGATGAAATACTTCTATGCATGTCTGGCAATCAAAACAAAATAACAAGAACAATCAGAGGTGTATAGGAAATATCACATAAAATATAGGAACTCTACTTTGAAAAAAATCATTTAATAAAAAAAACAGTACCATAAATATTTAACATAAAAATTATATACACTTATTCTTTGAATGGAAAACTAAACTTTTTTAAAATGTAGATAAAACTTGTTTAAACTCAAATCATTCTACATAATATATTCTTATTTAATCAAATAGGATTTGTGCGGCAAGCAACATAAAGTTCTTTGTTAATTAAAAAGAACACAAAGACGGTTGGGTAAAACCTTGCCTATCAATAGATAGCTAAACGAAAATTCAATTAAGGGAATTGCCAATTGGCTTTAAAGTAATAGGAATATAGCAAAACACATGCCCATATATCTTTTAAATGTAAAGGAAAATTTGCAAAGCACTTTCATTAAAAAGAAAGTTTTAAAGTAAACTGATCATGATCATGCATTCTTAGAAAGAAATTCTGAACAGTTTAAAATATATAAATAAAACGTATCTTCAAAAATCAAAAGATTCTTGCATAGCAGTCATTTATGTGTTTCAAAAAACACAATTCCAAATAAATCCTTAATTTTGCTTAGTACCAATGAGGGAAAAATTAAGCTACTAAATGAAGTCATACAAATAAAATGGTCGTATATTATGTACATAACACTGTGAAAATCGCAGAGCTAACAGGCAGTGTCTTCACACATGATCACAGCAGTTTTACTCATGTTCAGTGTACCAATATATTAACATCACAGTTCAAACAAAACCTTCCTATTGACTAGCACAAGATCTCTGAACTGACTATGAAGTAAACAAAATCAAATAAAATTGGGTAGAAAGGTATTACAGTGAAACTAAGAGGAAATATTTCCAATTAGCTTACTTATAGTACTACATTATATTAATTTATGTAGTTTCAGACCTTTAAAAACTTACCAGAACAAATTTTTTAAAAAGGACTTTGATACATTAAGTAAAAAATCATGCCCAGTCAATTGTGAAAAAAAATTAAGTATTACTCATTATAACTCTGAATAGTGCAAAGAATAGTAGAAACAGTAGTAAAGGATCTTAATTTAAGTTAAATATGCTTAGTACAACCACAGACCCAAAAAAATATTTAAAGCAAACAAAGTTGAAGGATTTAACAGCTGATTGTCATATTATATTTCAGCCAAAAGTACTTGCCACATACATTAATCATAATACAATGGGCATCATTAAGTCCAACCAATTTAACAGAAACATCCGAGTTAGAATAATTAAAATAATAATAAAAAATCGAATTTACACCCAATCAAATGCAATGTTTACAAGATATTAAAACGAGGAGAACCAACCTTTTGAGCACACTCCATACTTAGTGCAAATTTGTGCGGAAAAAATACAAATTTTAAAAAAGGGGAAAAGTTTTACCACTAGATCAGATATGCTTTTCTAATTTAATCTATGAGATAAACTTTTGAACTCAAAAGAGGGTTCCTTCATAAACTAAATCACTAACCATACAATTTCAAGAATCGGCACATTTGATTGTTGAAAACCATTTACACAAGTTTCAGTATTCGGAGAGAGAAAATGCCTGATGTTTTGAAAGTCATACACATTAAGCAGTTTTTATCAAAACGAACAAACTTAATGTGTCGTGTAAAGTATTGCACTCCACCAAAACCTGAGATACACTATAGAAAATCTGGACTATAAAAATTCATCGGAGGAGATCTATATTACATTCCTCCTTACCAAAAGCTTTTCAGCATTTAACAAGACTTTGGGAACCATTAACACAAGAATCTGCAGAGAGTGTCCACATACACACAGGCTACACATTTTTAATATAGTACCTACATTTCTTACATTTTTAAATAAATGTTTTTCTTTGCCCAGGTCTGTTCCTTAGAGCTCAGTTTAACAAGTCATTGGCAAAGAACATTGTTTAGAAAAAAAAAAGACTTTTTATGGTTTAAAAATTAAAATAATCAATTTTATTACTGCCACATACTGTATGGAAAAGTTTTAAGAAAAGATATACTGAAAATGTTATAAGGCTGGTTTTAATGTAAGATAATTTTTACCACACTTCATGAAAATGTAGTTAGTATCATGTAAGGTGAAGTATTATTGTCAAGGGAATCAAACTACAAACCTATCACAAAAATAAGATGAAACATGGCATTTAACAAATTGATTTATGACTTACGAATAGAGGATGTTAGTGCTATTTCACTGGATACTTATATCACACATAAATCTGAGGACTCACAAGGCATCTTGAATGTAACTTCCTGGATGGTGATACTTTAAATTCATTTTTAAAGTAAATCATTTCTCACACTATCTGCAGATTCTAGAGGTTCCCAAACATGGCAAGGCAATCCTGTACAAATTAACACACTTCCTGGTCTATACCAAATTTGATTTTCCACATCCAAAAGTTTAGTGGACCTACTTTAATGAAATATTTTCATACAAAGATGAGGGGGGAAATAGATTCAACACACAAGATTTACTTTTATCCTTAAAACACAATAGAAATTTTGATTTTAAACATTCGAGACGTTCTTCCATAAAGATACAAAGAATTACACATAAACTTTATGAATCAAACCAAAAGCTCTGTTCAACAACCAAATCTGAACATATTACCTACAACAGCAATTACAAAGGTCTCATGCAAATTTCTACTAGTTTTAGTACATTGGTTGTTGATTAGTTAATTTAATGCAGTAGTTTTTTGATAATTACAATATTCTTAAGAACATTTTCTCAGTATATTAGTACAGGAAACAACCTAAATGTATACAGTACACCAATTATTATGAGGGAAGTCTCGAGAACAAGTACTAATAAATAGTACCAACACCAAACCTCTCCTACTTCTAAAATTTACCCAATACTAACCCCATAAAGATATCTGAATTTTTTTTTCAAAGTTATAACATCACAGTTTTGAAGAGATATCCTCAAAAATGTAGATAAGTATTTCAGTAATTTGATGGGCATTAACACACATCACAGAGTTATAGACATGCAAACTTCATCTAATAGATAGTCCCAAATAATAATCTTTATGCATCCCTTTTTAAATTTCAACACAGAGAAACAAAATAACTATCCACCAGGTAACCAATAGGGCAAGAATCGTACTCAGCTTTGGTGAAGGTACTAGAGCCTTTTTTTTTTCAATATGTTCATATAACACGGCACCAATGATGAAGTAAAAACGAAGCATTTCTAATCAACTACATCTAAAGAAGAGTTTAAAGTGTGGACTAAAACAGCACAAAAATGCAAGACTCTCGTGTTATGCTTATTTCCAATTTTTTGGCACACAAGATGGCCTCAAATTTAAATGCACTTTAATGGTCACACATCACATACAATGCACACTAACAAATGAATGTACATTTAGTACTCAGCATGAAAAATGCCCAATTTGGAATAAAAATGGTACCTATATACAATTTTACCATTCTAACCTTGACTTAGCTTCAATATGGACAAATCTATTGGTCAAACAATAAATATTAAAAAGATATTCAGATAATTTTATTGCTTGTTAGCCATGTGCAAGCTTAAAACAAGGCAAATTCAACTACAAACTTGATTTATTTTTACAATGGGAACAGTTTATAAAACGTTTCAAAATACTTAACCACTCACCTTGTCTGCCAAAAAAATGGAATAGTGCATATTTCAACATCAGTTTTTAGTATAATTTCTTTTTATAAGTTTTCATATAATTCTCAAGAACTGTCTTCTAAGGTTTGGAATTAAACTGCTTCTTATATTAACACCAATTATTTTTCATGCAGATACTGAAGATTTGGATTAAGTCTTGAGCACATGTGCAAGCTTTGCAAGGGTAAAAGGTATGACTACAATGTCTTGGATCTAACTACTGTACTTTGAATAAAAGTAAGCTGTAAGAAAAATAATACAATTACTTAAAAATATCAAACAATAATCAACAACAAACTTCATTGCATATTCAAACATAATTGAAATCAAAATACTATTATTAGAAAAATATTACAAAATTATTTACAAAATTTTTGGCAAAGAAGTAAAATTATACAAAATCAATCATTTTTAAATGAGTGAAAAGTAATGTTATTAAAATTTTTAGGTAATTAACCCAAGTCTTGCTTCATATGTTTTATTAATAAAAGAATACAGCTCACACTCAAAATTTACTTAAACAATTAAAAAATTAAATGTATCTTCAGATTCATTAGACACAATATTGCCCTAAATAGACAGTTTTGATTGGGAAAAAAACCCTTCTAGATCATTGCATACCTGCAAACTTTTGAAAACTTACATCAATAAACCCTTTTTGTGTAAAAAAAAAAAATGAAGCTACAATTTAAACTACTACAAATATAAAAGGTACAGATTGTTGCATTTTTACATAAATGTTAAAAATTTCCATGTATTTGAAGATAATTGTGGAATTTCTCTTTTTAAATTTAAATAGTAACTAATTTTTTTTTTTAAATCAGCTTACTTTAACTGCATAGTAATTATTTGATAACAAACTGACTTATCCTTCAATAAATTTAAGTTATGAACCAAATTCATATCTTGTATCATGATTATAGCTTTTAACAAAAATCAAAAAAGGATTGTGGAAATAAATAAACATGCAAACATGAATCCAATACAAGCAAAGCTTCCATCAGCGCTAAAGGTGTGTAATCTAGAGCTGGTATACCAGGTCATATCAGCTAGAATTTATTAATTTCATAAATAAGCTGAATAAGCATAAAGCTGAATTTACCTAAGCTTGAGTAGCTCTCTTGGCTTTGCTACGATTAGAACGCAAGGAGAAGCTAACTTTACCTTCAGTAACCAGCTATTAAAGTTGTGGGCATATCACAAAAAAATGTCCAATATGTATGAATGAACTGTGGTGGGGTGGGGTGGCTACAAGAGCCATAGCACTACAACCAAAGGTCTATTGTACTTGTCTAATATGTATATTTTTTATTACATTCTTTTTAAATTATTTTATTGGTAAATTTGAAATGTTCTCCCAAATGAGTTGAAAAAAATAACCAGATACTGAGAAAGATTACTGGTCTAATTAAGGTAAAGAGGTAAAGTTGTTTTCCTAGATTATGACCAGAACAAACAAAGCTGATTTTACCACCAGTAACCCGCTAGATTAAGTCCAGGGCAAAAGCCGGAATAAAATTAGAAAAATCACTTTTTTAATTATTTTACAATTTCAGGTAAGACTAATAGCCTTAACAAGCCTTGACAATTTAAATGTGAATTGAGAGGGAGGCCATAATGGGAGAATCACAGGTCCAACCTCAGTGAAGTATTTTTCCGCATAGTGATTTTACAAGTGAGCGTATTGTACTGCAGGGCATGCAGTACAATACAAGAAATATTCACAAAATTCAATCAATTATTGAATCAAAATAAATTGGGAAAAATCCAAATTACAGGGACAAGTAGAGAAATCTGGTTTTGAGGCAAAAAGATGCAAGAGAAATAGTTTGCATTGCAAAATGTTCTTCTTTTCACGAAAAGAAATGCAATGCGTGAAAATGAATGAAATGTGAAATCTGGGAAATTTTTAGATCCATCCATAAGCCTGCGAAACCAAAAGAAAATCCATAAATTTTATGGATAATCCATAAAAGTTCACAGCTGTGTCATTGCTATCCTTAATTATTCTGTTGCTGCTAGCATAGAGGTGTGTTTTAAAAAGAACCAATATTTTTCATTTCCTGAAAAGTTGGGGGAAATTTAAGATATTCCTTGTGTATCTAAGGTGACAATATGGTTGGTAAGAAGATGTTTATATAATATTAAGTCTGTGCAATTACAAATGAAGTATATTAACAGGTAATCAAATAAAATAAAATCTTAGTTTTAAAAAATTACTATGCTTAAGACAGACAGGACAGTCATTCCAAGAGGTACTTTATAGTTTTTTGAACTTTAACATAAACTTTAATCACGAATATATTATTTATCAGAATTTAAAACAAAATTGTTAAAACATAGAAGACAAAACACTTCCAAAAAAAAGGTGACTGCTTTAATCACAAGGTTACACTCCAAATTTAACATGATAAGCAAAATTTTTTTAGCATTTTTAACAAAACCAAAATATTTAAAAAAGCAATTGAAGTAATAAAATGTTTCATAGATTTAATAATGCATTGCTTATACTTAAGAAAAAAGACAATTATTAACAACCTTCTAAACATTTCAAATTCATTACTAAAGTTATTAGTGCACTTGTAAAAACCACAAACACACTGTTTGAGATTACAAAACCTACCTACTTGTCTAGTTCAAAGTCCCATTGTAGATAATTTTACAAGTTTTGTAAAGGTGAAACCACGAGAGACAGCAAGAAAATAAATTAATTGTGGGCATCACATGTACATATAGGCTGAAAAACAACAACAAAGTATTAAAAAAGACAACAAATGAGTGAATTTTTATTTGATTTGATCAAAAACAATTACAAAATTTTTTAATAAAAGAATGGGGATAATATTAAGAGGCTATGTTAATGCTATTTTTTGAATGTTAATCTAAAGCAGGTGCAATAAAGAAATTATACAATAATGTGTCATAAAAGTTGTTTGTGGCAGATGTTTTTACTGGTTATTACTGCAGTTTCTTTTCCATTGTGGCAAAAAATTGCCAACCCTGCTGACTGAAATTTTGGTAAGATACAAATGTCATCAGCTTATTCTGCTAAATTTCACTGATGAAAAATGTTTCCAGGTAATTTTTCATAAAATGCCCAAAATTGAGTAAGTATGACTTTTTACAAGTCAGGATAGAATAGCTCAGGGTATTTCCATATCAATATTTTATTTCAAGCCCTCTTATAGTTTTTATATGAGTGTTTTCCCCTTTTTATGGCTCTCATAAATAAATTAGAGATGTGCTCAGCATTACTAATAAATGGGTAGAAAAATTCATGTTCACCCCTCATTTAAACACATTACAACATTAGGTAGAGGCAAAATTAATATTTAATATTAACAAAATGAAATGTTTTGATTTTTAAAACTAAAAATCTTTTTACTATAGGGGAAGGTAGTGTACCTCGGACCTTTTCATACTTTTTAACCTCTAACTTTTTATTTATTGAAAATAAATTAATGAAACAATTTGCCCTCAATACTTTAGCTTTTCATACAAAAAATATTTTTTTTCGGAATTTTAATTGAAGTATTTCAATACGTAATTAATGAAAGAAAAAAAACTGAAAATAGGTCCAAGGCACAACACTGGTATTGTACCTTGGACCTATGTCAAAAAACTTTAATTGCACCTCCAAACTTAATAAAATGTTTGTGGAAAAACTTAAGGAACAAGTGCTCACTGAGCCACCCAGATGTATAAGCTTATGGATTTAGTTGGAGCACTTTTAAGCATAAAAGTTTTACAGCATTGTTTTTTGTCACAAAATTATAGATTTCCCTTAAAATTAGTGTTAGTTATGAAATTAATTCCCACCCTGCTTTTAAAATCAAAATACCAATGCAATAAAAGTCAGTATAGTGATTTATTTAGTAACTCAAGGTAGTAAAGTGTATCTTGAATAGGTCCAAGGTACAATGCTCTCCTTAGGTCCAATGTACAATACTTGATCATTTACTGAAAAATGTAACCTAAAATTGCTTTAACAATAGCTTATGATAGCACAAATATAGAAAATTTACATTTGAAGGGTTAAATCAGACAAGATTAAGAAGAAACACAAAATCATTTTAAGAGGCTATATATCTGAATTTTTATCAATTCATAAGTTCTCTAGCAATATCTTCTTTTAGTCTCCTACAAGGAACTCACAGTTTGAAATACACTGGTTTACGTGAAATTAAATGGTCTTAAATTTGGATATTTTTTTGAAGATCAAATATATTTCATTACATAAATTAAAAAATAAAGCTAGCATAATTACTCACCTCCAATAGCACCAACAACCACTACTCCAATTATAACCATTATAATAATCATCTAAAAAACAAAAGACCATTTAACATATATTCTCTAAATATAGTAAAATAAAAATGTCTTTTAAACAACTATCATTTTCAGATATTTTAAACATAGATTATAATAAGATTAAAATAATTAATTAATAATTCATCATAAGTCAAAAGAACTTAAGAATAAGAACCAAAACTGCTGACAATTTTAAGAAAATTTGGTTCTTGCTTATTACAGGACGTTTAGCAGCTTGAAGCTTCAAAAAAATTCTGTGTCTACAACAAAAAGTTAGTATTCTATATTTATGATAAGATACATCCAACTGAATATTTTGCATTGAGCCCAATTTTGAAATTTACATAAAGTTCTATAATTCATAAGAATTATAATAAAAAAACTTCATTTTTTTCCCACCATAGAAACTCAAGTAGGAAAAGTGCTGGAACATGGAGAAATCCTTTTAACAATTCATTCTAACTTTGGTGAGGGTATTCCAAAATAAGGCATATCCAAATAATCAATCAATTGATCAATGATGTGAACTGTTATCAGGGTGCATACTCAATTATGTAACGAAAGTAAGTAGTTGATTGGTATGTTAAGGGAAAAAGGTAAGAATATCCATATTTATAATTAATATCTATATCCATAACATATAAGAATGAAAGAAAATATTCTATATCACTACACTGAAGACTAAATGATTGGAAAGCCTGGGCAGACTATCATTTGAATGAAAACCAAAATAGATTTTTGCACAGTTATCTTGAAAAACAGTGTAAAAGTAGATTAAGAATTAATTTTTACTAACTGTAGATAACATTTAAAAAACAAATATAAATATTTGAAAAAAAGTATGGGACCTAAGGTTAAAAAAAGGAATAAAGGGACCAAAAAATAAAAAAAGACTTTAAGGGACAAAGGGGCCACTGCTATATGCCCTGGTATTACCCCCTCATTATCCTGTCAACCATCAGTTTCAGCGGCATAGTTAATGGGTTTTGACTATATCTCCATTTTCAGCGCCATAGTCGACTGGATAATACAGAAGTACCAAAATTTTAATTATTTTTTTAGCTAAACCATTTGTTAGGTACAGAAAAAATTAGGGAAAAAGGCCCAATGGCTCATCTAGTTCAGATATTCTCCTAATCAACATCTTTATAACCCCATTAAACTCTAACTTAAATTATAAAATGATTAACTAGCATAATTCAAAGCACAAAATCCAATAAAAAATAATGCTTTCCCTAAAACATTGTGAAACAAACCTTGCAGTTTTTCCACCAGAATTTTCTCTTCAGTTTTCCGGCTTGCTGTTCAAACTGTGAAGCTCCCTGCTGTAGGGCCTCTGTGAAAAAACATTAAAATATATTTGATTTCAAAAAAGAGAAAAATAATTTATTTGCAATTATGATTGAACCAGAAAGATGAACAAATACAAACGATTCCAAATGTAATTAAAATAGAAAACTCACCAGCTCGATCATCCAATTCTGAAAGTTTCTGATCCCTTTCTAGAACCTTTTCGACATTTGTACGCATAATGTCTACGACCTATAGAGGGACACAGAAGTAAAATGAATAAAACAACTTTAGCAAAGCAGAAATTATCTATAAGGTTTAATGTTTGTTTTGCCATTGCTGAAACAATATCAAAGTATATATCTCAAAACTTTTAAGAGTGCTGTTTTGAATAGCTATCAGCTATATATTTAATTTTACCCCATAAATAAATTGATGCATATTGAATAGTACACAAAAAAACAATTAACTGAAATTATAAAATTATTAAAACTTTGTAAAATTATATTTTGCAAGACAAGGAAAAACAGTTACAGTCATGGGAGCCCATATGTTTGAATTCAGGAGGGGGCCCAAGAAAAATTTTTGCAAGTTAGCTAGTTAAGCCCGCCAAGTTTCTTTTTAAGGGGGTTGGTTGATAATTTTTTCAAAGGGACCCCTCACGAGTTCTTAATGCAAAATATTTTGTAAAAAAATACTGGAGTTTCAAGCAAAATCTGAGAGTCCTCCCCAGAAAAAGTTTCGAAATTTTATTCTTAAAGGTAGTGTTTTATCTCATTGTATATTCTCATTAAAATATTATCGCTCCTACACCGAGCCACAAAATTTCAAGTCAGAAACTAAAAGGAAGATTTTATGTAACTTTTCCGGGGCGAGGGGGGGGGCGGCCCCCCTTTGCCCTTATGTATGGGCGCCCATGGTTACAGTAAAATGCTATTATCCGCCCTGTCATAAATTGCAAGGCTGTTTTGGAACAAATAGAAAAAAGTATTGCCAAATTTGTTAGTTCGATTTTCATTATAGATGAGTTCAACCGGGAGTTGACCAAAGCTCTTGATGACTATTAATGTATATTTCATAACATTAAAGATAAAACGTATTTCCGGTTCGAACTACATAAGCGAACTTTCATCAGACAGTTAAACTTTTCAGTATGGTGCCACTTAACTAATACTACAGTAAAACCTCACTAAGTGACCACCCCTATACAACGACCACTTTTTGAATGCACCGATTTGAATGACCGCACAGTACTCAAGAAATTCCCCAATCCATTTATTTGACAGTTAACTTTAGTTTGTATCCCAGAGGCTTGAAAAAGCAAATTGTTCCATTGAGTTACTGTACATCAGTTTAGTTGGTAGGCATTAACTGAAAACCCTTTTAATTTTAAATCAGAGTATGGCCAAAAAAAAGTGAAACATTTTTTTTTTCTTATTCTAATAGAAAGTAACTTTTTACTCTAGATATTTAGAATATGAATCAACTGTTTTAGATTGTTTTACCTACAATAGTTTGAAAATAATAGGGATGGACAACCTGTGGCATGGCAGAGTTATAAGAGTAGCACGCAAAGACATTAAGAATTTAGAAAAATAATGTTATCTGGGGTCATCCATGAGGTTTCAGTGCTCCATCCATCCCCTTTCAACTCAGTTCTAATTCCTTACAATTCCATTAATGATTTTGGTTAAATTATCTGAAGTAGTCTGCATGAGCGTATCCAGCCCATTGCAGCAGTTTTTATCCAACTTTATTGGATATCTTAGAAACTTTACCTACTTATTTACCTCACTCAGGTATTTACATAAAGATAACTTACTTTTGGGTTTTGGATATTTTCTTTTGAAGTTATTGATTGATTAGGTAATTTTCAAATTACCTTGTGTTTCAAAATGCATTAAAAGTTCATCTTGAGGGAGAATTCCTAAAATTTTTTGTGGGAGTACCCTCTTTATTAATTTTTTGCATCTCCACTACTCAGACGTAAGGGAGAAACAATGTTTTTTGCATAAAATTATGATTATCAGTCTATGAATATATTTTTTACATAAATTGGAAAAAGCAGAAGTGGCACACCTAAGTTTTATTTCCCAAATAGTGTACTCTTTACATATAGGTTGGCCATCCCTGGTATAAAGCAATCCCCTTTTGAATTTAAGTTTACCCCTTCTAAGCGATCACCACTCTTAACAACTGATTTTTCTCGGAATGGAAGGTGATCGCTCCTGATAGATTTTACTGTATATTAAATTCAAACCTGCTAAAAACAAAGGCAAAAACTGATTGTATTCGAAGAACAGAAGTTGAGTGCTATTCATATGCTATAAGCCTGTGAAATCAGTAAATAGGTACTTCATTGACTTGGGCTTGAGTCTGTTGTATCCTCCTGGATGCAGCCTGATGCTGTGGGTTGGGCTTTGGGGGTTCATTCTCACCAGGGGCTCCCTCCTGCCCTTCTGCTGGGGGCGCTGCCTCAGGTGCTGACCTGCAAACCAAAAACATGCACATTAGTAGGATATCTCATTTATTTATTTCCGATTCTGAAATTTTATTGGACTATATCCTAAAAAGTCCCCTAATTGAAGGAACTTTTTGAGGATTTTGAGAATGTACTATTAACTATTTGCTTTAATCAGGTTTCATATTGGTTAAGTTCCTTTATCTATCCCGTTAAAATTCACTGAGCTGTTTTGGACACAAAGTATTCAAAAACTGTCATTGATGTAACTATGAAATATAATATATATTTAAATCGGTATGTTTGCAATTTTTCTGTGAAACTTATAATCTTTGTCATTTGACTTCAAGCTAAATAGTATGAAATGAAATGTCCATATCTATCTGGATCTGGATAAACTGCAACATGACTTGACCTGCATAGTAACCAAGAAGAAGAAAAAAATTTAAAAAAATAATCATTGTTTCTTAAAAGAAGAAAAAAAACAGGTTTTTAGGATTAGTCTGTGAACAAATCCTGTCAATTGGACTTCATTAGCAATATTTTACTAATTTCACATCAAAAACCTAAAAAAACTAAAAGCAATACTTCTAGTTGATATATTTAACCCTTTCAGTCCTGACAACCCCAAATTTTCTATAGGATTCAATGGCAATCTCGAGCGGTCTAGGACTAAAAGGGTTTAATTGCTTTTTATTTCAATGTTTGAATATTTTGCACCATTTTTTAGAAAATTTGGAACTTGCCCCTGGCTAATCCTACAGTACTAAATGCATAATTTATATTGCAATAAAAATTATACTGTAGTACCCTACAGAATTAGATTGTAGTACCAAATGTAATTTGATTAATAACAAATAACTTAGCTATTGATTAACTTATTATATAAAAATCACACTTGTTTCGACTGTCCTGCAACCCGTGTATCCATGCCTACAAGGGTTAACCAAAATATAACGGGGCAGATTTAAGATGAAGACACAGGGAGGGCAAGCTAGACTTTAGAAAGAATGCATCCCTGATTGCATTAAAAAAAATCTTCAATCACTAAAATAATGGAATATTTTGAAAAAGTGGGAGGGGCATTGCTCCCTCACTCTCATAACTCCAATGTAAATCCACACATGTTTATCCCATTTGTTGAATAAAATTCATTACTTTAAAAACAAAATTTCAAAACTTTTTTTTTTAGAGATCATATATTCTGTAGTTTGGATAGCTAGAAATAGGATAATATAAGTTTTATTGCATTTGTAGTGTTTTTTAAGTAATATTAGATTATAAATGCTTAAAAATACAATAGCATTTGCAAATTAATTATTGGTACTTGATCCCAATCAAACACATTAGTACAACTTAAGAATTTATTAAAATTAAAAGCACTAAATGTAATAAGGAAATTAATATTAATTATCAAATACAGATCAAACTAAGAATATTTATAGAAGAATGAAAAAATACAATAAAAATCTAATATTTTTACAAGTTTACTAATTAAATTTTGCCAAGCACTTAATATTAGATTCATCAAGATTTAAAAGGTCATAAATCTAGAGCAAAAAAGTGTGAACCGGTATAAGCATATAAATAGTACGTTAAACAATAGTATCAATGGTATAATGAAATTTTTAATTATATATTGAGGTAATGTAGCAATTAAAGCCAAGTGCGCAAGAAAATTGCATGGGATACTAAATTAATCAAATCCCAATATTGAAATCATGTCTCAGTTATGGATCAATACATGCCAGGAAATATTTCTAATCACCACAAGAAACGAAATGCAAATGGAAATTCAACAAACTTACATTTCTTGAACACTGTAATGTACGTTTCTAATAGAAAAACGAAGGCAGGATTTAATTTAAGGGATAAAATATAAACAAGAACTTATAGTAGACAACACTGCAGTCTCTGAAACGCAGTGACGTAATGAACGGTAGTGAGTGAAAGTAGTAGTGTTTATTCTGAAGATCAGACGTTGAAAACAGATGAAAAACCGGTCTATGGGAGGGCAAGAACCGTTCGGTTCGCCTCTTCCTCTTCTCGTTGGTTGAAATCTTTGATGACACTTTTTTTTACATGAGATTGATTTTTACTTGAGAATCAGTCACAGTTGCTATGATGAACATTAGCAATGCTGCCCTCTACCATAAGATTGGATTAGAAAATAGCGTTTTGGACCTCTATTCGGCTTTTCCTGCTATGCTAACATGGCTCCCTCCTCTAGTCCCCCACCCATGGACGTATATAAGGGGGGGTTTAGGGGGTCCAGACACCCCCCTTAGCCTAAACCTGTCAGCCAAACAGAAAGGTTCCTGTCCCAAAATATCAAAAAAATGAGTGAAAATACTACTTTTTTAGGTCGAATTTCACAAAATTTTCTGGGGCGAGGACCCCCCCAGACACCCCCTTTTTTGCTTCGAGGGCATGTATTAACCACAAAAATTTGTGATAAAGTTCACAAAAAATTAACATTTACCCTACATTTTACTCGAAAAGGGAAAACTATTTGAAACATTTGAGGGTCCAGATCCAGAACCCCCTTCGAAACAGTCTAGTAACGGCTCCCTCTTGGTCCTGAGGTCTTATAGGTTTTGCCCCCCCAGTCAAAAAGTTGGAACTTATACGCCAATGATACTCCATTTTGTCCCTCCTTGTGATAAAGGTTAACCTGGGGGTTTCAAGGTATACAACCCTCCCTTTCGAAACCTCAAACTTTTAATTTCTTCTCCATAGAAAACGACCGACCAAAGCAAAACTACATCGTAATGTAATAGAAGTAAATAGGGGGGTTTGGGGATCCTCCCCCAAAAATGTTTAAATTTTAGTATGCTAAAAGTCTTCGAAAGCTACTTTTTAGGGAGTTTTCAAGGAGCATCGCGGGCCGCATGCGGCCTGCTAGTTGGAAAACCCTGTTTTAGCTAAACTATAAAGAAAAAGTTTTCCCCCTTAAAGAACTTCTTGACCCCCCTTTATAAAAGCTATAGCTACGTCCGTGCCCCTCCCCATTCAGTGGCGGATTCAGCCTGGATCTACGGGGGAGGAAGAAGGTTGGGGGTTCTCCCCCAGACAGTTTTGAAATTTGACCCTAAAAACCCGTTTAGGGGTTTAGGTTAGACTTTTGTTTTTCGGGAAGGGGTTTGATCCATAGCCATCTAGAACAAGCAGGCCAGGACACT